>JAOWBF010000001.1:17217512-17232660 GCA_028566175.1 Vinca major
TCGATGTGGGACTTTATATTTCAACAACTTACAACAACATAACCCATTACCATTAAATCCCCAATAATTGGGGTATGAGCAAGACTAAACATTTGGCAATAAATGCACAAAGTGTTTGCAGAATACCACTGAAACAGATGGATTGAAGAATGGTCTAACCTTTGGCAATGAATGCGCAAAGTGAGTGCTCACAGAATACCACTGAAATAGTAGTCCCCTATGCCGCCACGTTTGCTCAGAATCACGCCCTCAAATAAAAGTCAAAAGACATCAAAAAGGTAGACCCAACAAACATTTTGATTTATGTGCACATTAACATGCTTCTTTCATTCAGTATCCAGAGCATTTATGTGCACTTACTGAATCAGAAAGTAATATTTACCTCTCTTCATCATCAAGCGCACAAAACAGCATGCCTGAAGGATCATTGTTGCTGGCTTCAGATGTTTTGCTCTGGAACTAAAAGATTCATATGCTTTCACGTCAGCTGCGATTTACATACCCAACAAGCAATAAGATAAAGATTGGGAAATGATATGCTATATACCTTGGAAGAGTCGAGCCCTAGACAATCAGCCAGACGTGCTGGACTAGTTCCCTGAATTGGTGCACAGAGACGTGATACCACAGGATGTATCTGTTGTGCCAAGTAATAGTCGGTGTCTATCATCCATTTCCCATTGCCATTTTTCAACTCATCGGGATGTCTTGCCCGTTGAGCAATCCCTGTAGAGTTAGTTACTCCTTCCCCCTGCCATTGGATGGGAAGAAACATTGCAGATATATTTACTCCAGGAGTTAAAGAAAGAAACAGTTTCAGAACCGTCACTTGAGAATGATTACATAAGAAATACCTGCTCAGAACAGATAACATAAGGCACAGTATCACCAGCTGAGCAACCAGTCACATATCCATTTTTCCTCAATCGAAGGGCCACCTAGAATAAGAAATCCACATAAACGGGTAAATATTTAGGATGGCAGGCCAGATATTCTTTTGGCCTAAAAGCTAAGATAGAAGAAGGTTGCAGGCTCTTACTTGAACATGAGGTTGACTTTTTGCGTCAGGGTAAGCTTCCGGTGCTTTAGTTAATGTCTTTGTGATGACATATTTCTCCAGGGCTATTTGTCCATTTCTCATGTCCTCTTGCACCTGAAAAGGCATTTATAGTCCATTCAGCAATTCAAAATACTAGGACGTGCCTCATATAACTAGGTTAATCTAGTTGATAGTCTGCCTTTAAGATGTCAATAATGTGTTTATAGGTTCACATGATTACCTTTGTAAGCGAGTTGTGTATTGATTCAACCACATCCTCACAAGACCTGCCCACAAAAGGCCATACACTTAATCGTCTTCTTAAATACATACACTTGGAATCTAAAGATTACGGAAAATTCTAAATAGAACAAGTGGTAGCCAGTACTAACAACACGATAACAGTGAAGAGAGTAAAACCAATAGGAAGCGGCTAAAGAAATGGAAGTAAAATAATTAATAGTTAAAATGACAGTAGCAGCAAAAATCTGTTATATTATATAATCTGTCATAAAATCCCACCAACAATTAGTTGGAACAAATGGATGTGAGGTTGATCCCCTTAACCAGAGATCGTGGGTTTTGAATCATGGGAATCGAAGGTGCCTTGTTGGGAGAGTCGCCCCCGAAAGGGTCACTACAGTACTCGAATAGGGAATATGCTTCGGCATACCCTTTTAAAAAATATTAAAGTATTACCCGCCAGATAGTATTTGACTTAAGCAAAAATCTCCCAGTTCCTTTGATATCAAGCTCCAGTCTCGCCGAACCATATCAAGACCTTTCCTCTCGATGACCTATGCAGAAAAATTAACAAAAACAAATAGTTGATGCCTTGAAATAAAGAAACCTCGTATACATTCAAAGAAATCCAGAGTAGAGATTTCCAAAAGGCTACCTCGTAAGGCGTTCCATCTTTAAACTGCACTTTGACAGCTGCATATTTCTTTTTCTTAAGCAGAAGCATCCTTTTGTACAAGCCATCAAGATCAATTTCTAAGCATCTATATTTCTTGTTGACCTAAAAAGGAGAAACGTGAAGAACTTTTGAATAAATTGTACCAAGAACAATGTAACTAATGAATTTTGCTCCTGGTTTTCCAATCAGCATCAGAAAGTGACATAAACTATTTCAGTTCTAAAAGAATTAAAGAAAAACAAACAAAGACATTGACTAATTTGTCAAAACCTTAATTATATATCAGTTGCTATAATTAACATTTTATATCAATGAATTCCACCAATTCCATATACTGCAATAGCGAACTATTTGTTGCACATAAAGCGCACAAAGAGAAACCCATTTGACAATATTCTGTGGCACCTTTTGTTTCAAAGGGTAAAAAGATGCATAAATTTGGCTACTTTGATTTCTTACTAGGGAACACCTGATTCTAAAATGATAATAATTGAAACTACCTCTTGAATGACCTTTCCTGCAATTGCTTTTGCCTTCCCTATATCATCGAGTCCACTATGAATCATAATTGAATCAGTATCTCCATAAATAACCTGCTAGATTTAGAAAGAGAACACGAACATTAGCTGATAAATTTAACATCTAAAACAAAGAAAATCACAAAATACTGAAATATATGTGAAAGAAAGTGACCTCCAAATTTAAGGTATTTTGAACGAGGTCGACAGCACTTTGTAAAATCTCCCTTCCCTTCACAACCGTCCCAAAATAGTCAGCAATATGTCCAGAAATAGAATTGTTGATTGCTTAGAACTGTAGAAAGAACTTAACTTCTTACCTGTAAGGTTATAAGCTCTGCTAATGGCTTTGCATAAAATCTAGAATTTGAGAATCCCAGGCATCCATACATACTGGATATGATCAGATTAAAGGGAAAAAACAAGAAATGTGTTAAACTAACTGGTAGGAGTTGGAGAAGGAAATGAAAAATTAATAGAAACCAAACACTCTAACAGGAACCTGTTTGCCGTCAGCTTTAGTGCTTGTTGCTGTATGTCAAATTGCTGGGCCTTCAGACCAGATGCTGTTTTCAACCATGATTTCACCATTTTCCTTCTTTCCACCAAATTCTTGAGCAACTACAGAGATAGAAGTGTAGTACTCAATATAACTGGTATACTAGTGTCACCATAAGAATACCTTTTGTTTTACGAAAATATTCCGTCAGAATTAAGTTATTTTTTCAGTCATTTGAAAAGTAACAAAACTGTGCAATTTAAAGATAACCAGGATATAGGTCGAGTCGGGGAAGCTGAAACTCCTATCTTATCATATTTGCACTGAATATTTCCATGTGTTTTGAATTTGATCTAAGACCTGATTCTTACACATAAACCCCTTCTGTAAAGAGGAAAGGAGGCTATTGATCATTAGAATACACTCTGAATACTATCTATAGTTACAAATACTTCTTGCAAATAATGGCACTAAGCTCACCAAAATGAGCTTTAGCTTCTTATCAAAAAAGAAAAAGAAAAAAAAAACTGAAGTCTCCTTCGCATTTATGCATAAAGAGAGACATATTTACCTATTAAGTACATTAGAAATACAAATGAACTTAGGGGACATCAAAACAACCAAGAATTGGTATTCAATGAAGAAAAGACAGACCACATAAGGCCCCCATCCATTTTGAAGACTTTGAAGGGTGTAGGACACTAGAGGCCTCACCCTTACCGCCAGACGGGTTATTTTTAATTACCAAGTCAGAGAGTAAACCAGAACTGATTTACTAGAAGAATGTTTTACGATATATAAAAAATTTATCCAATTTGATTTGGAGGAAAGGCATAGCTCTGCCTTCCTGGTTAAAATTGAGTCCAATCATGCTCAGTACAAATAAAAGAAGTCAGTTCAAGTTAAATGACATGTCCTAAGTCCCTGATTTAGTTCAGCCCAGCTACTTTATGAGTGAGAGGTTATCTACTCTCATCTTTTCCTCAGCACTACTTCCAAAAAAGGTACATATGTCTTGGGTTGACTTAAAGAGTGAACAATCAGAAAATAGGAGGTCAGGGAAAATTGATTTGGTTTCTAATTATAAAAGGATATCAAATGACATAGTCTTTTCCTGAAACCAATTGGTCCTTCAACAGAATCAACCTTGAAAATGCAGGTTCTCTTGGAGCAATTCAATAGCTATTTCACTTTGGCAGGCATCTTAATCAAAAGCAGAAAGCCATTGACTACATTTAGGCTTTGGAAATGCCAGACCACATGGTTTGGATGAATCATATCCAAAATAATTCCCTCAGTTTAAATGCTTCAAGTCCAACAAATGCAAGACATATCCATTAGCCTTTTTATTAGTATACAGAAAAAATCTTTTTTAAGTTTTATAAACAGTATGGACACTGGTACATACACCTCATTCTGGCATGTGTATCTCCTGGTATACTTACCTCTGGTAGAACTCCAGCCCTTCTACTAGATGGTAAATGAGACGTTGATCCATCTGAAGCTCGTTCAACAGTTGTGAAACAGATGTTGTACTCCTAAATAAAAATAAAAAAGCGTGCATTAGCCTACAAATTTCAAGATGCACAACGAAGAACATTTTGATAGCCCATCCAGAAGACATCACAAATAGAGAGATGGGTATATATATGATTACCTGAATGATGGAAGGATAGAGACTATTGAAGTCCAGAAGCAATATGTACTTATCATACAGACCCTTCTTCGGCTCCAAGACCAAGCCACCAGCATAAGAAGGTCCTTTTTTGGTTTTTCCAGACTCATTTCCTCCAATATCTTTATCAAAAGTTGCATCATCGATGTCAGCGTCGCCAAAATCTTCACGCTCAACACCATTGTTCAATTTGCGTTTTGTCATTCTTGTGTCTTTTGCCTGAGTAGATAACTTGTCTGGAACAATAAATTTTCTTGCATGGAATGCATGTAGAAGTAGATACTCTACTCTTTGTGCCCTAGCACCCTGCAGACATATACATTAGCAGTATGCTACATGCACCACTTGTAGAAATTGTTAAGTTGGCTTGTATAGTAATGCAAATATTCACCTGTAGAGTTTTACCCCATAGATTGCCACTTATATTTGTCAACTGACGTGTGAGGGGAAGAACACTTAAATGAAACATGAGTTCCATTGACAACCATGCATCTGTCTCACCATATTCGATCTGCAGAAGACGGAAAAATATTTTGCAAAGTTACTTTGAAATTTAGGGTCTCACTTGAACAATTTGTCTGCTTAAGAATTGAGCTATTGACATCAAGTTCAAATTATAGCATCAGAATAAGAAGATACTTATATAAGAATAGACCTACAAGTTCCATGAGTGATTCTGAGGCTTGAAACATTCTTGGAATATCATGTGGAGCAATCTCCTTCCGCTCTTTGTTGAGTTGTGTCTTTGTAAGTTGTGTCAAGGAATAACTGACCTACAAGAAGCAAAATTTTCATATAAAAAAAATCAAGCAATATAGGCACCCAACATATTTTGACAACATAACCTAGAAATTCAAGCAATCACCTCCTTCAGTAAATCACGAGAACACAAAAATGTATCACATAAGAGACGCCCAGCTATGCAGGACAAGATCCTTGGACTTGCTCCTGAGCCAAAAATGTTATTTCCTTTGCCAAGTTTAGGCATGAGAGAGCGCTTGAGACGGCCTAATTTGGACCACATACGGCTGGATACTTTGCAGGCCTGCATCACATCAGAAAACCCTATTAGTTCTGCAGTCAAGACAGAAGAAACCCATAAGTTGACACTATCACAAAATTCTTCTGTTCGACACTCCAGACAAAAGAAAAAATATAGAGCTTGAGAAGATCTGTGACAATGACAAGTGATTAGCTTACTTATTAAAACGTAATTGTAACTTGTCTTTGCAAAACCATATCATTCGCATAATCATTTGCCTTATAGATAAATTAATGATCACTGTTTTGACATCATGATGAATAGGGACTTCATACTTCTAATCATAACCCAAAAAATGAAAAAGTAAAAAAATGCTAGTAAACTCAAAAGGTTATGAGGAACCTGAAATCTGTGGAGGAGAACATCCAGATCAAACCCAGATATGTTGTGCCCAACAAGAATATCGCTATCCAGTTTGTGCAACTCAACCATCAAACGGTTTAACAAAGCTCTCTCACTGGAAATGACGGGAGAGGGAGAAAATAGTGAGATTAGCAGAGAAAATTCCGACATGGAAAATAAAACTGTTAAATTTGACATGATAACAAAACATGCCTGATTTCAGAAATGACAACGGTGGATCCAGCCTTTGAGTTTCTATCTGCAGCCTCTTTGGTGAATCCCATTGGAAATATGCCACCATCAAGTTTACGGACAACAGTAAAATGACTCAGCATGCCTTTCCGAGTCCATTCTGAGGCCAGCATTGGAGCATCAATCTAAAAAGTAAAAAATGCAATGTCTTTAGTATCAGACTACATTTAAATAGTTATTGCCACCATACAGAGACTGCAGAAACTAGCTCAATGAAAAAACAGATGACTATAAATGGGCTTCAATCCCAGCATGAAAATTTCAATTGATCAGTTCTAGATAATAAACGAATTATGCAGTCAATTTATCTAAGTTGATATGTTGCCAGAATAACACTGAAGGAAGAAGGTAATAAACAGCAATAGCATATCAATTAATACAACACCACTACCAACAATAACAACAGGGCCTTAATCCCAGCAACATATCAATTAATATGGAAGATAAATTCTCTACATAAAGAATGCAGCTAACAACGTTTACTACCCTCAGTGTGAAATTTCCTCCTTTAACCTGAATATTTCACTAAAGAATGAAGCAAAACAGCAGAAGGTCATGAAGAATAATGTGAAGATGATTAGCAAAGAAAATTGTTCAGATTAAAACTGTAGTTCAGCTGAGATACGAAAACAAAGTGCAGGTATTGTTACTTCTTCATACACGGTAGGATACAAAACATTAGTCATGGAAGGCAAATTTATATATATCAGAACGCCAAGACCAAAGTTCTCTTGTATACCACTTGAGGAATAAGAAACATCTTACGCATCTTAGCAAATACAAATCCTATACATTCAGCATACAAAGAACCACCACAAAGTACAAATGTACTTTGCACAATGAGAAAGGTGCGTACTCTGCATGGTACAAAAGCAGATAACAACAAGCTGCATGGTACAAAAGCAGATAACAACAAGCTCCTGGTAATATACCTTCGCTTTATGGCAGCAGATAACAGAGGCAGAAACAACTTCATTTATGTTCTGTTTCTCATTTATGACAGTTTTCAGATTTATTGCCGTGACAACTGCAGGAGGAATTTCAGCAGTATTCTTGGATGAAGTTGAGACCTGAATGTCCTTTGGAAGTTCAACAAGAACCTCAAACTTACACCAGCTTATCTGTTCAGAAAGAGATTATTTAACACAGCACGTAGGAGATGACACAAGTTAACCACAACAAAAAAAAAAAAATAAGAGCCTCACACGCTGGGGAACAGGACAGCTGGAGAAGTTTGAAACTGATAGCCAAGAAGGTCCTTTTATTTTCCTTTTAACAAGAAAATTTTCCAATGCACTGCAAGGAAGAGATCTTTGATAAGAATTCTTTCATCCACGACTCTTATAGGCAATGGGTATGTAACTCAAGAATCATTAGAAATCACATGATGAAAGAGCAAGTTATAGAATAAGAACTAGGAGAAGCCCATGGTGAGGCAATCAAGGAAAGCATGAGGTGAAAACATCTACGCCTCAATATTTTTTGAGGACAAGTGAAATAATTACCCAAGGATGCAAGCAAACTCACACTACACCACATTACGAACACAATCCTCAAAATACCATTAGGAACAATAGACAATCTTTATAACTGAATTTAAAGGCTTTAAATGCATGCCAGTAGGGAATGATCCAGTCAGAAACTACAGCAAACAAGCAAAGGAACTGCTATTAAATTAGTGGAGTGTTACCTGGAATGAGTTCCAACCAAAGCAACAAAATTTTCTCCCCTGAGGCCTGATGGAAGTGGTGGGTCCTGTGATTAGATGGCCACAACTGGTTAGTCAATGGCAGTCATCAACGAAAGGTTTCTAACCATTACAAACTGGAAAGTATAACTTACAACTCATAAGAGTGAACTTATTAGTTGTTTTTTTTAAAACAATAAGGCAGTTTGAATAGTGCAGCAAATCGAGTTCCAAATATTTTACTAGAAATATCATAACATACTTTGAAAGGATAGTTGATTTTAAGCACATAATTCTCCCCATGAAGTATGTCAGACCGCTCAAATGCATATTTCCTCTGCAAAGAAAGAAAAACTTTACACTATAAAATGCCAATAATAGAGTGGAAAAAAATGACAAGCATTGAAACCTACAATGCCGATAAAGTTTAACAAGACAGAATAATTTGCAACATGAGCTTAATTACTCCCTAACCTTAACAGGAGTCATGGTAAAACTGGAAACGTTACGTTCGACCAACAGTTCACTCATTTCAGTCTTTAGTCCTGATGCCATCTCCTAATAAAGAGAATTTTGGAACATGAGATGGGTGAAAGAAACAGAGTAACTTGGGGAAAATTCAGAAGATGAGATTACATGCAGCTCAGCACGAAAGGCCGTGGGAGAGAGTCGAGACTCCTGAACATCTTTCTCTAGCTTCATTATTTTGTCATCTTGAAATACAGAGATATTTGGGATTGCGAAAACACATCTTTGCATGTTTTTTACAACCACACAACAGCTTTGGTATGTACCTCCAGATTTGACCTTCATTGAAGTGACAGATATTAGATGTCAACAATAAATAAAATAAGTATTTTTTTGCACTAGGAAAATAATAGACAATAAGCATAATGAAATCCGAAAATGCAAGAATAATGTAGTTACTCTTTTAGTAACTAAAACTATAAGCTAAAGTCCTAGCAGACAACTTTGCACTAAATTCCTTCTCGTTTGAATACCATGAAGTGTAATACCAACACAACTGCCCAGCCAAAGCCAACAACTATTAGCAGCAAAAGCAGTAGGATGACCATTTCAAAGCTGACAAAATTCAAAGAAAAACTAAATTACAGGGGCCGAAAGGTACCAATAATGCTATACTAATGATCTTCACAAAGTAGCACTAAATATAAAACGAAATGTTAAGCTTTAGAATTTGAAAAATGAAACTAGTATTAAATAAATGTAAATGACTTATATACCTTTCCAAACAGATAAAGATTGCCTGCATTGGCCCCGAAATGCTCCTCGTGAACATCAAGTATGTAGAAAGGCAATTTCCCATCAGAATCGAGTTCAAAATCTGTTTTCTCCTCCCCTGAACCACTGCAGCTCACAGTTCCATTCCCTGCACTCCTCAATGCCTGCCATTCAGCCGTCGCACTCAATCCTTGATCTCTCTCTTCTTTAACTTTTGCATTAAGCTTGAATACTTTCTCATCCTCCACCTTTACCACTACTGGCTCTTTCCCATCAACCTCATTGGACAAATTATTTTCATTCCCAATTTCCTTGCTTGAAGAACCACTCACATCCACAATGTTATGCTCCTCCAATTCACAATTAGAACTATTTTTCCCATTTGGACTTTCTTCCGGCGAATCATTTACCTTAGGGTCGCAATTTGTGCCACCAAATCCATTACTCTCATCCCTAACACTCAAATTAGCACTATCAATAACTGGTCTTTCACAAGAAATCACCCTAACCTTCGAACCAATTGGAATTAAAACCTTCGAATTCGATACCAAATTGAAATTTCCTCTCCTCCTCCTCTCCCTATCAGCTTCATCCGGAGCAAATTCAGCAATTACATCATCAACAATACTATCACATGACAAATTATTCGCCTTATTATCATCCTTCTTAAAAACAGCACCGGTAAACATACTCGAGATCCTCTGTGTCCCCGTAGAAGCTGCGGCGGCGGCAAGAGCTGATGGCTTTTTTGTAAGTTCCTTCTTCTTTTCCGGATTATTAATTTTATTATTATTTCCTTTTTTCCTCTTCGGCCTCTCCGATTCCCCTTCCGATTCCTCCGATGAAAAAGTTACGCCGGCGCGTGACCAATCTTCTTCCTGGCCTTCGTCGCAGTATCCTAAGCCGTCATCGTCGACGATGAAGCCGTTTACCTCTTCGCGGCGTTTGGAGACGAGTGCTTCGTACTCATCCTCGTCGACAGTATCATATATTCTGCCTTCCATTTTGATCTGGTAACCTCCACCGCCACTGACGTCAGTAGATCGACGGCCGCCGCTGCGACATGCTTTGAGACGCTCCAGAGCTTCTCTACGGGCATCTGCTTGTGCTCCCCGATTTCTACGCCTTCCGGCGCCGACCACATGCTCCTCTTCGGACATTCTCTTGCAATCTCCGATTACACACAGAATCTTCTCTCAGTTTCCTCACTTTTTTCTTTCTCTAGATCTGAAGTTTGCAAATACTATGAGAATTGAGCCTGTTGTTAGAAATGGCGGGAAGCCTCTCTTTCGCGCCAAAAGAAATTGCTTTCATTTTTGACCTATGGGGATGGATGGATGGATGGACTCCAAATCCTTTCTTGGGCTCGGACTCGCCCGGTAGCTATTTGGTACCCGTTTATTTCACGATACTATTCTATTTCTGTCACTATTGGGAAATTATCCTTTTTTCTGTTTGGAAAATGAACTCTGTGGTCTTGATTTTTTAATATAGGGGAGAGGTTTTTTTTTTTTTGTGCTCTCGCGGCCTCTAGGTTAAGGGTGGAGGTCTGCTCCACTGAGTTAGAGAAATTTTATTTTAGCATACGTGTGTTGCTGAGCTAGACCTCTTTAACAATGAACTCATTAGTAATACAATAGAAGTTAATCCATAACTCGATGTTATTGATTTTGATATATATTTTTACCATTTATTCAAAAAAATATATATTCTTATAAACATAAAATATTCGTCAATCCTCGAACATAAAATATTCACGTGCTTTGTATGATAGAATTAGAATTATTCTCACGGATGTTAAACATAGTTTGTACTGCCATAAAATGCTGAAAATTTTACTTTTTATACTTGTAATTGTATACTTATTCTTCATTGATATATGTTAATACAACCCCATTTCATATCAATGATCGAACTCATGACTAGATGCTAAATATTTTAACTAAATAAGAAAACGTTATTGTGTTACATAGATATGAACATGTATATCTAGCAAATTATATGGTCTTGGAAACCTTAGATAATTTTTTCACATTCATGGAGAGTAGTACAATAGAGGTATTGTGGATTAATTCCCTGAAGCTCATCACGCAAAAGTAACCATTTGAGTAACTTCCAAGCTTTTATAATGTGCTTGATGAGCCATCGAAGAGCCTTTGCAGCTTTCTGCCTCCAAGCCATCCCAATTCCCCTGCCTTTGTTGTTCACTTAAGTAGCTCATATAGTGCTCTTATTTTTTTCACCCTCTTTTAGGTATTTATGGTTAGCAAAAGGTCATGCTCTTTTGTGGCATCCAACATTCTTTTTGCCGAAAAGATTATTCACACATACTTTGCATGTATTACAAAAGATCCCATGGGTGCCAAGAAGCTCTAGGCATCCCACCCCCACCCCCAAAATTGTCGGAAAAAATATATTATATATGATTATATAACACAGTGATGGCCTTTGATCACATTTAAAAAAATTCCAAGCTTATTTGATTTATTTATTTTGAGTTAGGGGAAGGGGCAGCTTATTATACTTATTCATTTATTTTGAGTTTAGGAAGAAATTTATTAAGATAAGAGTCGAACATGCGTCAATATTATAGTGAGCAAGTCCTAAATAACTTGGGCATAGTCTTTGAAATAATATGTATACCATTTTTTAACCGAAAATATGGTCTTATGTTCAATCCTGTCCGGATTAGCATTTAAAATTTGTTACTGCAACGAAACATTACACTATATTTTCTTAGTAAGATCATAGAAAAGAGTCAGAAATTTGTCATTAGAATGAATTTTTTAATGAAAAGTTTTTAGAAAGGCGGGATACAATATTTATAAGGAATAAAAAAAATTATAAAAAATTTGTCGTTTTTGAGCCCCTCTAAATCCGCAAAGAAAATAGTATAATTGAATAGACACCTGTCACCTCACAAAGAAATAGTATAATACAGATTAGGGTGTGGAAGAACATTTATTTGTATTGACCTCCAAAAGAAACATGTACAACATGGAAAACTTATTTGTTTGGGTTTCACAAAATTGAGGAATTAAATCGAAAAACTGGTTGTGTACTCATCCGTGTCTGAAAACTGTCTTGAGCTGGTAAGAGGTTGGAAAGTAGGCTTTTCCAATTTTGTAGAGATTATAATTTATAACTGTAGTAGGAAAACGATGCACAAAATTGTCCCGATCAACCAATGAAGTTGAGCCGGTAGGCTCAGGGGGGAATCGCTAGTGGGAGTTGCCAATGTTGGTGGAGGCGGCAATGCTGCTGCGGGTGGTGGAGGTGAAAGAACAGGAACATCACAGGTGCCGAATGTTCCATTTGCCTGCTTGTATATGAAACACAATTAGCTAATTTAGCAGCTCATGATATCCAAACTCTACATTCTAAGTTTGTATTTGCTAAATTTGTTATAAAAGCACTGGAAAACTTTTAATTTTAAGAGTTGATTTAGATTTTCCTGAGGCTCGAGGGATGTTAAGGGAGCTCGAAGAAAAGATTAAGAATCACGTGTCTCAAGTGACATAGTAGCGAAAACATACCTTGCAATATGCAATGTTGTCACAACCACAAGTTAAATGACCATTTGCTTCATCAACAGCTTCTGCAGCTCCTCCACCATCACTTCTCTGGAGTAAGCAATGGAAGAATTAATTTCGTTGTGACCCCTTAATTTGTCTTAACGAGAAGTAACAAGGCGATGGAATTAATTATGTGAAGATTCTTCAAGCAGTAGTACCTGGTAGAAATCAACAGCAATGAAATTTGGCCACCTATCTCCGGCTACTCTAAAACAAGTTTGCATCATGCTTTTTAATGAGGCGGAATTGTCAACACAAGCTGATGTAGCATTAGGATTATTATGAAAGTAATTCTGAAGAACCAGAGAGATTGTCCTTGTGTTCATAGGAGATGATTCTGCACGACTTGGACAGGATCCGTTCCTCATCCCACCGTCTCCATCTGCAATTGAGATCAATTAGTCCAAGTAAAAACGGTCTTTATATGTCAAGTATAAGATGTAATTAGAAGAATCAATTTGACAAAACAATATCTTATGATGATGCTGACACTTATGGCACTTCCAGAATAACATTTCACAAAAAAAAAACGGTTCCAACAATCAACATCTTCGATATATTTATAGAAGAAAAAAATGCAGAGTGAGACATTTCTAAATGAACTACTACTACCGAACTTACATTGGTTTTCAACCACGTATCGCCATTCACAAGCAAAGCAATCCCTTCCATAGCCTCTTTGAATTGATCAGACGATGATTTTGCTTGACCATATCATCCACTGTTGGCCATTCTTGACCATTTTTAGGCATTTGGGCCACCGGAAACCAATATTTGTTTAGGCTAGCTGCATTGAAAACATTTATCAAGCCCTGTGGAGACTTCACATAATTCTCAATGAAGATGGTCAATATTTCTTCAGGGTTTTCTTCCAAAAACACTTGAATTTCCTTCAGGGTATTAACAACAGGTTGCTGTGATGGAGGATATATTTTTTGAACAATTTGAGTATAAAGAAAACAAAACTAGAACGACAACAACAACAATCACAGGAAATACATTTAAGAAGTCAATGATTCACTCACAAATGATGTCAAATTGAAACATTGCCCACAAAAGGAATGACACAACCAAATATCATTCATGAAGTCGTACATGTCCAGCATAAGACCCCGAACACCATTCTGCATATGAAATTTTGTTATAAAACTTCCTTAATGTTTCAAGTCAGGAGTGTTTTGTGTTGGTCTTTCTCAACGTGTACGCGTGACACTCTACTCAATAAAACCTTCCCTAATGTTACACATTAGATTAATTAAAATTAAACTATTTGATTAGTTGGATTTCTAATCAACACGTTTCCCATGTGGACAATTGGAGATAGGTAGGTGAAATGGAATGCTTTTTAAAATCCAAGCAAAACATGACCAACAATTACTATGATAAAAGTACCAACAAAAGGATGAAAATGGCGCAACGATAAATTTTCTTTCTGGGCAAACGAAGGGAGACTTTATTGTAGTAGAGAGAAGAATTGCTGCTGTTTTGAGAGAGGAAATTGAAAGGGAAATCATTGGAAGAAGTAGGGGATAATCAAATTCGAGTTGGGTTTGTCAGTAAAATCATCGAACAGGTGGTGTGCAACTCAAAGAAGAAGAAAGAGGAAGGAATTAAAAATAGCTGCAAGGATATGGCTAAGAAAAACAGAAACAAGGTTAAAGATGGAGCTGCCTTGTTAGAGGAAATTCAGGATGATCTTGACCAAAATAGAAACACCTCTTCCTCGTCGTATCAGATTCAAGCTCCGGCAGCGGCAGCGGCCTCGGAACCGGACCCGAGTTTCTTTGCCAATAAGGAGACTTTTGTTGAGGCCATCAACAATATGGGCCTGTACTTGGTGTCTCTACCCTTTGAAGAGGTTACTCCGTTTGTCCCTCTCGTGATATATTCCCAAAATGTTACAAATGGCATAGCAACATTCCCCCCGAATGAAGACTTAAGGGTGAAATTTGGAGAATTGGTGAGACAATGTACGTTGGCTCAAACTCTTGCATCAGCTACTATGCAGAACAACGGTGTCTCTGCCGTGGAAGCAATTGCCGTCCCAGCCAAGGCGGACAGCTCGGCTGTCCCAGCCAAGGCGGATGACACTGCCGGCCAAAGCAAGACGGATGTTGCTGCTACTGATGAGGGAACTAGCCAGAATGGAACAAAGTTAAATTGGGCACAGCTTTTCAAAGGGAACCGCCAATTTGATAAGGGGTTCCAATTGTCGGATTTGAGAAATAATGATCCGGAAGTCCACATGAAGGCAGAATATCTCAACGGTGTTGAGGATAATTGGGGCTACTGCTTAGTTGGTTTTTTTGCTGGAAAAAACCCGGGACGTAACGCTATTTATGAGGTAAAGAAAGCTTG
>JAOWBF010000001.1:17348607-17359537 GCA_028566175.1 Vinca major
AAATTAATTATTTCGTTAGTTAAAATATCAATATTCATTTATTACAAAGACTTGTATATCACCAATTATATTAAAAAAAAATACTAATATTTATATTTTGATTAAAAATAACATTTCATTTTGTGCTTCTTTAATCTTATGCACAAGTTCTAAACAATTTATATTAAGAAATGGAGGGAATAACAAATGCGACAATATATGAGATTATTCTTATATGGTATTATATGAGCAACCACTTTGTGCACTCATTGTCAAATGTTAGGTTAGTTTCCAATCGATCTTTATTCAGTGTTATTCTGGGATCAGCCATTTTGTGTGCAAATGTTATGTTTGTCTGCTTTTCATCCCCGCTTATACCCCAATTATTGGAGATTTAATGCGTTATAATCCCTCTATTTTCATTTAATTGTCGTTTAGGACATATATATGTATCCAAATTAATTATCATTTACATGTTTTGTATGAGGTGTTAATAATTTATTCTAATCATACCATCTACCTATCTTTTATTGGAAAATGAAAGAGAAGGAGGAATATTATTGAAATTGTAATGGAAAAATTATTGTTTGTTTAATTTTTTAAAATATCCTAAACATTCTACATTGAGGAATGAGGAACTACTATTTTTTTTTTTTTTTAAATTATTGTAAAGTCAAAAATGAAAAGTCTAATATTCAGAATCAACTAGGGCCTGCACTTGTTTTGAAGCACGAGGGCCAAAGTATGTGTACCAAGAAAGAATTAAAGAATATTCAAAGCCCAAAAGGCTAAAAGGGAATTGTGGATAGGATGCTGTTTTCGGTGCAAAATGAGAGAATTTTATATGTGCTCTTATTAATTATATTAAAATTTTAACGATTAAATTTAATTTAAAACAAATTTTTATTCTGAATTTCAAAATACATACTATATTTTTATTGTTTCATAACATATGTCCTGAATTGAGGACACTTATTATAAAATGTTTAAAAAAACTGTTGCACATATGATCCGGACTATGTAGATGGATAGAGGAAAGATAAAAGGATCAGCACATGACAAGACTCCACGTCATCAAAGCCTAATCTATTGAGAAAAATTCCTTATGAGACGGTTCCTGTGACACATAAAGGTATATAGGATCCACCTGCAAATGGATATTGTCTAAAAATTGTATGTGAGAGTAGTGTGGCGACAGGGCAGCCCACGCCAGACTTACCCATTTTATTGGATGAATTTGTTAAGAGCTTTTATTTCCTTTATCTTGTTGATCTTCTTTGATTATCTTGATTTTGAGGTTGCCTAGAAATGGGTGAGAGAATGTTGAGGAAAATTGGGAGGTTGGCTTCCGTTTATTCATCGAAGAATTACACAACTAGTCTCGGTGGTAATTGGAGGAGATTCTACAGCACCGCCTCCACTGAAGAAGATAAGAACAAAAACAAATCATCATCTGTCAACCTCTTCACTGCCATCAATCAAGCCCTCCACATTGCCTTAGATTCTGATCCCCGGTATATCCTACTTTGCCTCTCATTTCAGTTCTTTTTTGTCCACATTGCCTTTGATTCTGATCCCCGGTATATCCTACTTTGCCTCTCATTTCAGTTCTTTTTTTGTATAATCTTGATTTATTTTTCTTTTCTGTACCTAAAAAATGGGGTCTTTTTCTTTTTGGAAGAAATTGCCACGCTACAAATTTTGAGTGGTGGGACAGACAATTTCCCCAAAATGGCAAAATTGGGGCCTTGATTCTAATTCATAATTAAAACACGAGACAGAATTACATTTCCAAAAGAGTGTATTCTATTCTTTTAAGTGTTTGATTGGAAAGGCAACTAATGATTGATTATCTCTGCTCCTTCAATTGTACTTGTTCTTGGAAAGAACCCATAAATTATTTAACTAAAAGAACCAATATTTCGCAGTTCTTATGTATTTGGGGAAGATGTGGGCTTTGGTGGTGTCTTCCGCTGCACTACTGGATTAGTTGACCGCTTTGGTAAGCATAGAGTTTTCAACACCCCTCTCTGCGAACAGGTACCGTACCGAAGCCAATTGCATCTTTTATTATCTACTTTTCTTTAGTTACGGATAAAAGTTTGTTTACGCATTTCATTTTCCAAGTTTTCGACTTTCTTGTTTATCAAAACTAGCTGAGTCAATCAATCACTGAGATAAATGTTGCAACAGGGGATTGTTGGATTTGCTATTGGTTTAGCAGCAATGGTAAGTGTTTACTTGCTTTGATGAAACGTTTGCCTCTTTTTCGTTCTTTTGCTCTTCTATTGAATGTTTAGCTTTTACTTCGGATGCTATATAAATATCTTAGGGAAATCGAGCCATTGCAGAAATTCAGTTTGCGGATTACATTTTCCCTGCTTTTGATCAGGTCTGTGTTCTTTGAAAAAATCTGACACTTCGCACCTTGTACACTACTGGCAGTTAAAGTTATATCCTTGCAGATTGTAAATGAAGCTGCTAAGTTTAGATATCGAAGTGGCAATCAATTCAACTGTGGAGGTAATAAAATGCAAGGCATATGGGTTTGATTCTGTGTGTTGAGACGGTTTATAAAATTATTATGCTTGTTTTCCAGGCTTAACAATCAGAGCACCTTATGGAGCTGTTGGCCATGGAGGGCATTACCACTCACAATCTCCTGAAGCTTTTTTCTGTCATGTTCCTGGCATTAAGGTAAACTATTTCGAGAGAATTTGATTTTAGTTGCCTATTGCCATCCTGGGGGATAAAGGGCTAGATAAATAACTTGAGGGAAAAAATGTTTGTATGATCTTAGTAAAAATATTCTCCTTGAAGGTACCGAAATGTTGACAAGGACATGCTGATAGAAACAACAAAAAATATTGCTTTTGCTTGTCCAATGCTATATTTTTGCGTATTTCCATCTCTAGTCTCTTTAAGTCATGTTGCATTTTAGTCAACCAATTTGTGGTCATATTTTCTCCTGTACTAACAACATTAACTAATTCCATAATACTGATAAGAATATTTTAGAAGAGCGTTCATCATGTTCTGGTGAAACTTTGACTTTTGTTGTAGAAATCAATATATATATATAAATTGATTAAGTACTTGATCTTGAAAATCTCAAACAGAAGACAAGCGTTTGATCATCTTCTTAAGATGAGGAATAATTTTTGCATGTACTGTTTCTCTGGTCGTTACTGATTCGTAAGACAAATGGGAGGGTTATGCTGCTTCAGGACTATTGGCTTTCGTTGAAAGCTCTTTTACCATGGTAAGATTGACTTGTTAAAAAGGATAATCGAAGGCTTCAATAAGTTTTTTAAGTGTTTCATTACAAAAGAGTTTTTAGCCATTGATGCGGTAAGATCGGAGGGAAGGGGAGGGAATGATCGGATTTCTGAGTTTTTTGTTTTTTATCCACATCCAGTTTACATTATCTATTTTAGGTGGTCATCCCAAGGAGTCCAAAGCAAGCAAAAGGTTTACTTTTGTCAAGCATACGTGATCCAAATCCGGTTGTCTTCTTTGAACCAAAGGTATCCGTGTATTTATTTTTTCTGTGGGTGATATGTACACCTAAATTGCCAATACACAATTTCAATAACCACTGTACTTTATAATGTTTCAGTGGCTTTATCGATTGGCTGTAGAAGAGGTTCCTGAAAATGATTACATGTTGCCTCTATCTGAGGCCGAGGTATGTTAATATGATTTACACACTTGTCGTTGATTTACATGGTAATTAAAAGGAAATGCATGCTCAAAACTCAGGTGATTCGAGAAGGCAGTGATATAACACTAGTAGGTTGGGGAGCTCAGCTAGCCATTATGGAGCAGGCCTGCGTCGACGCTGAAAAGGTTTCACTTAATTCTGAAATTCCCTTGAACTATATAGGAAATGGTTAGATAAGGTAGAGAACAACCTTAAGATTTGAACCTTGTTCACTTCCTTAATTAGACGCGGTGATTTTGTAGGAAGGCATATCTTGTGAATTGATAGATTTGAAGACTTTGATACCATGGGACAAGGAAACTGTAGAGGCCTCTGTCAGAAAAACTGGGAGGCTTCTGGTAAGTATCACCGTACTGTAGGTCCATATGAAATACATTTTAGACGAATTCATAATGAACTTTTCTCGTTGTAGATAAGTCATGAAGCTCCAATAACAGGTGGATTTGGTGCAGAAATTTCTGCTTCTATAGTTGAGCGTTGCTTCTTGCGAGTGAGCTTTTATTTATGCAATCCTTACTTATTTCATTTGCACCGATTATTTGGTTTACTTTCTTCAAAATTTCCGGCATTTTTATGCATTGAATGGAAGGATGATTTACATAGCAAACGTAGTGATTGTTGGAAATCGTTTATAAAATGGATATGCAGTTAGAGGCACCTGTAGCACGCGTATGTGGTTTGGACACCCCGTTTCCTCTTGTTTTTGAGCCCTTCTACATGCCAACAAAGAATAAGGTAAAGATCCCCTTCACTCCGATTTCAGACTTCAGATCGAGAGCTGAATCATAAGTCCCACTTGTATAAGCTGTTTGGTTCTCTATCTTTGTTTGCAGATTCTGGATGCAATCAAATCCACTGTGAACTATTAATGGATTCTAAATTCAGGCCTTGCGATACAGGATTAGGAACGGGGAAAGCCACCTTGTCAACCAATGGAAGTAAAGGTTGAAACCTGTCATCCACAAATTGGAATCCACATGTAAGGGTGGCGGATGATAGATATGCAAATTGTATATATAATTTGATGATGAAGAAATTCATTACAATCTATATATAGTTCATCTCTCCGGCCAAGGTTCTTTGCTTGAAAAAGTTTAATAAAAGCTCCTTATTTCTGTTTTCGGATCCTCAGTTACTCTTTCCCCAATGAGAACTTCTGGTTAGGCTTCCATTGTCTGGCGAGAGAATTATCTTTTGTTTTCACTAATATCTAAATAGAACTCCAAACTGCGAAAAGAAAATGGATTTAGTGCCTGCATACTGCGACATCGAAAGGTTCAGTGCTAGAATTGCATGGTAAAATGGATTCAGACGGACGGTGCTATTGGATCACTAAAGATTAATTCATTACAGTTTCTTATACAGTTTTCTGACACTCAACATTTATCAGTGTCCAAATCCCACCAAAACCCAAGTTGAGGATGCAAGAGAAACTTTGGAATCCATATACTGCATATGTCTCCGATTCCCTTTTCATTCAGCTCACTTATCATAATATAACCAAACGGCCAAATATCTCAGTATATTTGCATTAAGAAATCACTTCAGCAACCTGCTGCTGCAAGGATCAACCCCATCAGCCTTCTCATAACCAAGCAGTCTCCCGGTCTTTTTTATCTGGGGTCAATGCCAAAAAATATCAAGTAATCTAACTTTTAATGACAAGCAGGGAAAGTCACGTAAAATTAAGCAGCATCCTGGAAATAACCATGACATGACAATTGGGAGACTGTACCATTGTTGATTTTTCCTGAATTCAGTCAACACGGGGTATATATTCTCAAAAGCGGTGTAGGTTTCATCCCTAACCTGTAAAAGGATTAAGGGTGTTTCAGAACAAACGGACATAGATATCAATATCAGAGAAATGGATTGATAAAAGTACAAACTGCCAGTACATACCTTTGCACCTGTGAGCACAATTTTACCCGAAACAAAAATAAGCAGCACAATTTTTGGTTGCTTCATTCGATATATCAGTCCAGGGAATAGTTCTGGTTCATACTGTGAAAATGAGGGTAGATGTATCAGTAAAGTAGCATATCAAAGCGTAACAAATATTTGATCAAGATTCTTCCTGCTATATGAGGGCCATGCACAGAATGGACTGAATCTTTTTCTTTTTTAGGCTATAAAATAATTTGTTATGTGATGATGCCTTCTCAATATGCCATTAGGGGGATGCTACACAGGTAATGCATTGCATATGCAATAAAATCAGTTGAGGATGCACAGAAAATGTTCAGGTTACGAATCAAACTAATACCACTAAAGAATACAGAGGAAGAACAAAGGAATTGCAACTTACACTTGAGAAGGCACCATGAGCGTAGGCAAGGCCTTCAAGTCTAATGGGAAACTTAACATCACATGAACCGACTATGTTTTGAATCTTGAAATCCTAAATTTGTTACCAAAATAAACGGTCAGTTAAATAAATAAATAACCATCAAACAAGATACAAGACAGAGTGATTGGTCCACAATACCTTAAACTTGGCTGGAAAACCAAGCTTCTGAATGATCCTGGCGTACTGAAAAGTGCGAAGAGTAATAGTTTTGATCACATTAAAAAAGAAAAAATAAGATCTAGAAAATCTCTGGAAACAATACGATCAAAATTCATATTGCAGTTGACCTCCTACGATTAATCAAAGTGGATTGAGATTGAATTTTGCCAAAAGTGAAAAAATGTTCTGCAGCTATTTATGCCCTTAATATCACAGGCCTATACAGTTGGTCAAGTTTTGTCTTAATAACTTAAAAGTACTTCCTTGACTTCCAGCAACCAAGGTATCCTCGGAAACAAAGATTTGGGCAAGATAACAGGTCTTTGTGGGTGGAAATTTGAAATACTCCCGCTAGTCAATTTTACTTGTCACAAAATGTTCTTGCTGAATTGAAGCTAACAAATGTTATTATTTACTGGGTCAGTTAAGAATAAGGGTAGAATTGTTAAAAACTAGTAGTTAAGAGTTAAGACACCCCATGATGTTAAATATGAATCTTGCCAATGCATGACTACCCAAGTACCAAAACGCATTTCAATGATATGGTGACCACGTTTCTTTGAATCTAGTTTAGTGGTGCCATCTCCATGAATGAGAAGAGTAGAGATAAATTTAATTTTGTTTGGTATCATAATCTTTTAATGTCAAATTTGTCTCGAGTTCCTTAATTCCAGTGCTTGAGCATTTATGACAGGCAAAATTACAAGAGGAAATGACAATTTAAGAATAAATAAAACAGGTCCCACAGACGCATAACATATGCAAAATATCCACCACACCTCACAAAATAATGAATACTTCTAGAAAACTGTCTCCAATAATTAATACTTCAAAGTGTTTTTCTTGAGAAAGGGAAAAATAATAATTTCAAAGTGTTACAATCTCAAGTTTAAGCTATTTAGTGAACTGAATATGTATTCAAGATGATTAAGATGTATTCATGTTTAGAACCTTGATTATAGAGAGACCCAAGTAGGCTTATTATAACGGACAAGGAAACGTTCATGGCATCTTATTCCTCCAACTTCTACATAAATATAAGAGTTCCAGAGGTATCGAATTGGTTGTTAGATATACCTTCCTAGCTGCCAATTTTGACTGCTGCTCACTCTTGGCACCGGTACATACCTGAGAAGGCATGACGAACATTAGCATTTATGCAAATACTAGTCATAAAGACCTCCCGAGTATAATTCAGGAATCAGAAACTCCTTAAAGAAAAAATAGGAAAAGCTAGTGAGGCACAGGCAAATTGAGTACACAAAAAGTGCTTACGAGGAAAGAAAAGATTTTGAAACCAGAATGGCTAAATACAGCAAAGATGTTAGGTGTTATCAACATTATCCAACTCACCATCTTCCCAGATGCAAAAATTAGTGCTGTTGTCTTCGGTTCTCTTATCCTCATAATTACTGCAGCAAAACGCTGTAAGCACATTAAAACATTAAGTATCAACATATACGACAATTGAAAACCAATTAGTATTTACTTATAGAATGAAAGATTAAAAAAGATACTGAAACCTTGTTGACATTTCTCTTTTATATTGGAAAAAAAAAAAGGGAAAGGTGGCGCAAACAGCAAAGTAATCACTTCAAAAGCATCTCCAGTAATTCAAATTGACATGAAGCTCACGTCAATAGGAAATGTAGAAACCACACACCTTTGGGTTGTATTCTGCATTTCGAGCCTGGAGGGCAATGGCTTTAAGATCCAACTTGCAGTCTAGATTGACAGTTGAAACAATGTTCCTGGATGTACAGATTTTTATAGGTTAGTATCAAAGAAGTGCAGATAATGTATTCCTTAACATAAGTATGTACTACCAGTTAATCAGTTCAAATACCTGAAAGTAAAATTGATGTTAAGTTTTCTGAACTCATAACCAAATTCTATCTCTTAGATATGAGAAACTATCGCCTTTTGGAACAGAAAAAGAGAAACAGTCCTCAAGTAAGATAATCCCAAGTTGACGCAATCAAGAGACCACATAATTTTTTTATTTCTTAATCTAGAAACCAAGAGCGAACATCTGTATTGAACATATACCAAAAGCCACAGCCAATGAGAACCCATCAACTATTTGGTTGGCAGTTCTAATATTAGGTACATCGTCTATAGAGCAACTGTAGGGCCCATAGAGTCCTGGAGGGATAATGGTGCAATAATCTCAAAATATGGAGGGAAAAAAAGGAAAACTTTTTGCATTACATGATATACATGCTTTGTAGACTAATACCTACGTATTGCTACAAATTGATGCAATCTTATTTCATAGATCAAGTATGTGCTTCATCTGCCTCATTCCTCCACTAGAGAACTTTGAAATCGATATGTATGCCTTTGCCATAACCAGCCCCTGATGTAATGCACATGTCTATGCATCCATATTCCATAACCAGAGTCCAGATATACACTTAGAATGTGACATTTTGGGGCTTGTACACATAGTAAAATTACGTTCTTTATCTTCTTTTGGGCCTTGTAAGATCTTGGAGAAATATGGGAAGGTTGCATACAAACTGGACCTACCAGCCACCTCAATGGTACATCCTATATTCCATGTGAGTTTGCTAAAGAAGAAAATTGGAGACAACAAGGTAGTTAGCACAGAATTACCACCACTGGGGAAAGAAGGTCAATTTAAGGTGAATCCTATGGCAGTTTTAGAGAGTAGGATTTTCAAGAAAAATAACAAGGCAGTAGCACAGTGGCTTATTCAGTGGGAGAATTTGCCACCAGAGGAAGCAACTTGGGAGGATTCTGAGTTCATCAACAACCAATTTCCAGCTTTTCAACCTTGAGGACAAGGTTGTGGTTAAGGAGGAGGGAGTGTCAGGTCCCTCAAAGAAGAGGAAATAATTTGAATAAGAAAGGGAGGAAAGAATTTGAATAAGAAAGGGAGGAAAAATTAGTTATAAACCTAAGGGACTCGATTGGCAATTAGGGCAAACTCAATTTGGGGCTCAACTAAAACCAATACGACGAAGTTCCATTTAAGTTTCTATTTAACTATTACTACGTCATTTTAACTAACCTAAAATAGCTAAAGGGAACTTCTAAATGCGGCATCTTCCTGGCATCATCACTGCCATCTCCATGGCTGCAAGGACAAGCTCAGGAGCACTGTTGATTCCTGATTCTTGTCAAAATCAGTCGAGTCAGAATCAATCGACTTGGATGAAGGAGATTCACCTAGGGATGCAAACCCTTTTATACATTCACCTAGGGATGCAAACCCTAAGTATAAAAGGAGTTCGAAGCCAAGAGAAAGGGCATTCAGATATTAATCCAAATAGTGGCAGCTGCCATTTCCCAATCCTTGTTAGCTTCCTTCAATCTTTTCACCTTCTTGCCTTAAATCCATCCAACTCTCTCTTCTCTCTGTTACTGATCGAGTAATTGCTATTTCAGGAGGTGAAGGCATGCCTAGCAGCTATTGGATGACTTGAGTTTGCATACTTCTTCTCTTTAGTTGTAGTTATTTAGTGATCTGAACTATTAGCTGATTTGGAGTTGTTTACGTATTGAGTTTGCTGCTGAGTTATCAATATGTATAATCCATATATTACTTTGCTTATTTACCATTTCTGCTGTGATTTGCTTGGTTGAGACATTGAGTATCTGATTGTCTAGATCTAGTTAGTTGGGTGTGATATCCAGTTGGGACATCACACTATCGAATCTAATTTATATAAAAAAAAATGCATTTACCAGTGAGTCGTTGATTAAAAAATTGAAGGTTAGTTTTCAATTTAAAAGAAAGCGAATTTTAGAAATAAATACATACTGGAGAGTAGGGACAATCCCAGAAGGATGCTTGGATATATCCACTGGTTGGCTCCCTTCCGAACCTTGAACATCCGCCATCAATGATCCAGTTAATACCTTCCCGCTTCGAATCACCAAGGAGACTTGTAAATTTCTAGAATTTTGTAAAAGAAACATAAAAAATGCAATATTAATCTTAGGAGAAGAAAGATATGGAATTTATTAAAAAAATGATAAACCATAAACTTCATGGTTCGGAAGCTGGGAAATGAAAAATTAAAGAAGAATCAGAGATCAGATCACCCACCTGTGGAAAAGGCGAAATTGAATTAGGGTTTGGATTATGCAGAGAAACAAGCTGAGGGTGAAATTGAGAAAATGGAGAAAAAAATGAGTAGATTTATATGAAGATTTTGAGAGGGAGCGGCAAGAATTTGAAAGGGAAAGCCTTTTATAGGGAAATAAGAGTTTATATGGAGAGAGAGGAGAAGTCTGAATGGAAGAAGATATGTATGCGATGAATATGATGATGATGGGGAAAGAGGAAATATATCTCATATCTGATGCCGAGCCGGGCCGGGCCGGGCCAAGCTTCGTGTGAATTTCCCGAATTAGCCTTCCCACGACGCAACACAGAACGCCGCTTTCTCTTTTGGGCCGGATTTTCCAGGGACATTAGTCGGGCCAAAATATCTCTTTGGGCTTTCGATCCAACGCTAATCAGAAGATATCCAAAAATGTCATTTTAAACGGTGTGGAAATTTAAACCATACTTCCTAGTTCCTACACTCATACACTCGGATCGAGTAAATTTACTAAATTTATTACTCATCGTTCTTATTTATCTGTCACTCTAATATAATGCATTCGAATTAAAAAAATAACTAAAATACATTAATTTAAAAATAGATATACACACCTTAACCTTCAATTAATGCATTTATGAT
>JAOWBF010000001.1:17412011-17425502 GCA_028566175.1 Vinca major
AAATTTTAAGAAGATGGGGAATTTGAAAACCCTAATGGGATTGAAGATTTTACAAGAAGGGAAGTGGATCGGAGACGGGTGGAGGAATTGCAGAGTATTCAGAAGGCGGAGGCTTCCATTGATGACAGTGAGGACGGCGGCGATCGGAGTTCTCAGGGAAGGGAATTTGAAGAAGAAGAAAACACTAAACAATGGGGAACTGTTTTGAATAGGTCGGGTCGGGTCTTAAATGGATAGGATAATGGGTAGGATAATGTGAAATGTCTATCCTTACAAATTTCCGAAAATGCCTATCAAATTAAAATAGTTGACTAACTTTAAAATTTAATTGATAGTTGATCAGCCCAATTTTTGATGAAGGATGGACTCCACTAATTGTAAATTATTTTTGGATCGAACAGTGTAAAAATATTATTTTTAGACATTTTGTAAAAATTGTAAATAATTTTTAGACCCATAACGCTAATTTTTCTTAAAGGATTATTATTATTATTTTTTTTGACAAATAAGTTTTTATGTTAATAATATGGACAATTGTAACACGATCATGTCTCATCTTTGAAAGTGAGCGTGACAATCTGTTTTGAATAGTTTCTCTACCAAATTAAACAGTCTAATTCCCGACCCTTTCGTGTATTTATTTTCTTCCATATTATGTAAATGTTTGTCAAAAAAGTTTTGAAGAAGTAATTTATTTTTTTCTTATGCGTCCTTTCTTCAAGCATGCGCTTGATGCCATCATTTATTATCTACTCATTTCGTAAGTGCGTAAAATTTATTGTTTCCACTAATTAATGCATCGTTCGTCCAACTTTATAATTCTAATATAATATTTCATCCGTTACTAATTATATGTCGTCTAAATATAGTTTATCAATTTTTAAATACTTGTCACTTTAAGAAATAAAGAGAATGTTAAATGTATTATTTTATTAATTCCGTCAACAATTAATTTTAATTGTCTTAATATAAATATATTAATTGAAGGGCACAAGTGTATAACAATCTTTAAACTAATATACAATCTCAATTATTTTCTTAATCTGAGTGTACCGCCTTAAAGCGATAGATAAATAGAGACGGAAAGTAAATTTCATTTGAACGAGTGGGGTTGTAAATTATAGGTTAAAGGTGTTCACGCTCTCTAAATTTTCATTTGAAGGGATGTTCGATGCTCCGAAAGAAGATTTGAGACATGTCCACACTTTGAAACACTAGTTTGGGGAAAAAATCATTTGTCCGGTGTATGTCTCTATTTATGTATCTAACAAATTATAATTTGTTATGTGTATATATAATTAAAAAAATATCCACATACCAAATTCTGATTGATTGAGAATAAGAATATAAAGATACACAAGGACGGCCGATTTTCACATGTTAGATTGTGTTAAAATGAATGGAAAGCCCAAAAAAGCCCCCCAAATATGTATTTCTAAATCATTAGACCTTATAGCCCAAACCAATCATTTCGAAAAACGTGATACATCCAGACCGTCAAACTACATATCTCTCTCTACAGTCGTTCGATTTAGGGCAAAAAAATTGAGCAAGGGGTTTTAATTCAATCATCTTAGCAAAATCATCAAGAAACATCTTCTGCAATTTACCCAAATTAGTCTAGAGAGAGAAGTGAACGAAGATGGTGCAGCGTTTAACCTACCGGAAACGCCATAGCTACGCCACCAAATCTAACCAGCACCGGATCGTCAAAACCCCTGGTAATTTTTATTTTATTTTTTCTGAATTGTTTAATTTTTTTTCATTTTTTAGTGTAAGATTAGAATTAAAATGTGATTTGAGCTTGAATAATTTTGTTAATGGATGAAATATAGGTGGGAAATTGGTGTATCAAAGTACCAAGAAGCGGGCAAGTGGTCCTAAGTGTCCTGTTACTGGAAAGAGGATTCAAGGGGTAAGAAAAAAATGTGTACTTTATCTGTTATTTAATTTTGGTAATTTATTTGTGGGGGTGAAATTTTTTCATGTTTTTATGTAATTTCATTGCTGATTTATTCATTTATGTTTATTATTAAGATATTTTAGCTGCATTTATCAAATGCATCCGAGATAAGATATGAGGAGACTAGGAAAATTGTTTGAGGTAGTTTACACACCTACAAAGTAGTTCGAGTGATGCTCTGCTCCGAAAACTTGAAGGATTGTGACACGATTTTGTAAGAGGTAGGGGAGAACGAGTAAGGTTTGGACCAGAGATTTGTTAGACTTGGATGAGAGAATATTATTTAATAGAATGAAATGGAGGGAATGTATTCATGTTAACTACCTCACATAAATCTTATGTTTAGTCGTGTAGTTGAGTTCAATTACTTGGAATTAAGTTTTTGTAATGATTGGATGAATATGAGTTTGTAGGATTAAAAAAATAGTATAATTTCGAGATTGGTGTGGTGTCATTGGCATAGTGTTGTTGTCCAATGGCTGAGTTTCTCGGTTTTTCTTTTATTCTTTTGATATATAATCTGAAATTCAGTCTAAGGTTGTAAATACTAACTTTGATCAAATGCCTCTTATAATTAATTACAAGTAATCCTTATCCTCGGTTGCTTGATGGGGGAACCTAGATTTTATTTATAATGAGCTACAATAAAACTGTTCTTTTTCTTATCGACGGGATGAGCTTGATGAGCTTGCTTGTTTGCTGGATTGCTGGATTGCTGGATTGCCTGCTACATGGAATGAATAGAATGTAAACTAGTTAAATCACAATTTACCTCTATGAAGCAGGTGCAAGAACTCGAAGGTTTAGAACAATTGCATTTTTTGAAGGCCCGTATGTGATTATTTTATTCTTGTTAATTATTGGTGTTATGCATTATGAGGAAAGCTAAATTGTGTAAGATTATTACATGGGTTGCATTTTCTAAGTTTGGGAAAGAGCAGTTGTTTCTGTATACCGGCAAGATCTTACTGTTGCTTGTTCTGTAGATCCCACACTTGAGGCCGACTGAGTATAAAAGGTCTCGATTATCCAGAAACAGAAGGACCGTCAATCGTCCTTATGGTGGTGTATTATCTGGTGGCGCTGTCCGTGAGAGGTTTGTTATTCTTGTATATATTTTTTTGTATCATATCCCTCAAATGCTTAGCATCTTTCTGTTACGGTTTATTGTTTGAAATTTTATTTCTGATTTCATTTATTTACTTTCACAGGATCGTCCGAGCTTTCTTGGTTGAAGAGCAAAAGATTGTCAAGAAGGTTTTGAAGATCCAAAAGGCAAAAGAAAAACTTGCTGCAAAAAACTGATGTGAAACTTTTTAGCAATCTTATTCCCTTTGTTATTTGAAACTAAACTTTGACATTTAGTGATCTACTACATGTGTCTTATAACTGTCTCTGAGCTGATTTATTTTTGGAATTGAATGGGAATTCCTTTAGATTTTTTCCTTTATCTTGATAAATTAAACTGCAAATTGTGTTTAATGGGGCGCGTTTGTGTTCTAATCTCGGTTAATCTGCAGTTAATGAACTTTTATTTGTCCATTTGATCTTAACCCTTTGGGATCCCCTACGATACAAGTCATGAGCGGTAGGGAAGCCAAGGAATCCAAGAAATGTAGGGAATAATAAAAAAATAAAACTAAAATTATCTAAACAACCCTACTTCTTCAAACATCAAGTAAAAATTTGCAATAGCGAAGAGCCGGCTTCATCATCACCAGGTCCACGCACCTTTAGTAATTTCACTTCACTACCAGTGTAGTTGCAGCACCTAATTGATTCATTCGAATGAATGACCGGCAGTGGTAGAAATTTGTTATAGATGGCGAATTTCTTACTAACATTTTGTAGGGGGCGAAATACAACATTTATAAGAAAATATCACAAAAATAATTTTTTCCTATAGAAAATTTGTCGTTTTTTTGAAAATTTTGAGGGGCCTCACTATCCTCCGCCACTGATGACCGGCTTCATCAACACCACTAGGTTTACACACCTTCTGTCATTTCACTTCACTACAAGCGTGGTTGCAGTACGTCAACACCTAATTGATTCATTCGAATGAATGACCGGCTTCATCAACACCACTAGGTTCACACACCTTCTCTCATTCCACTTCACTACCAGCATAGTTGCAACACCAATTTGATTCATTCGAATGAATGGCGAGTTTGAAGACGCTGGTGCCGAGATGTCAGGTGCCAAGACGCCTATTCACCCGATGTCTAGGAGGCGCTCAGGCACTGGGTCTGATGGTAAAGCTGCAAGCTTAACCCTCTGGGCCTTCTGATGATCTTGATTGATTTCTTGGGCATTTAGACATGAAGCAGCCATATGCTGCCAATGCATCTAGTGTGTCGAGGCGCGCCAAAGGCACATGTAAAGATATCGATACCTAGGCACAGAAAAATTGGGTTAGGACCTGACTAATGGATCGAGTCCCACCTCTCACACACCTACAAAATCAGGTTTTGTAATGCCACCTCAGCACTGACGTCAACATTGGACCTTCCAGGCTTAACATTCAGCTTCTGAGCAAACCTTTTGTTCTAACTGATTATAAATTGCATTTTTTTTATTCAAAAAGAAAAAAAAAGGAAAAAGAGAGCAAATGTTCCTTGCTCTGAATTCAACAAGATATTTAAATATAGAAAATTCTGTTGGGCTTGAAATTCTGTTGTCTTGGCATTTGAGAGTTTACTTTGACTATAGAAAATTCATGAACAAGAAAAAGAAATTGTAAATATTGAACAAAATAAGTAGAAGTAGTTGAGAAAAATAAAGAATTTTTTTTTTTTGTGTTACTACAAGATGATTCACTTATCCAAGCTCCTTCCATCCCGGCCCTCTTCTAAACAATTACATCTTCTTGACACTAATAAAAAAAAATCCTCAGAAATCATAATAATTTAGTTTAGATTGTGTATGGAGGAGGTAACGGTAATTTCTCTACAAGTCCACCACAAAGCTTCTGGTTATCTGGAAGATTGTACTCATCCCTCAATGATCTTGCCGGAGACAAAACGCTCAAGTACAATTGTTGTCCCAAGTAAGCCCTTGCCCACATCTCTGACCTTAAATTCCACAAACCGGCGTTGTCGAGAGTCGTCATGATTGCTGCCCATGATCCTGGATATACCTGGATAGTGTGCCTGCTCACCGCGTCTAGCAAGTTGTAGTTCTTTCTCTTCTCGGGGCTCCACTTGCCAGGCTCGATGGCCACGGCGAAGAATGAGTACCCATCTAGGTGCCATGTTTGGATGGTCTTTTCATTGTTTTCGAAGATGATCTCGACGAAGTTACGGAAAGTTGCATTCACTACGCTTGGGGCTATGGTCACCTTGGTGGCATCTGCTGGAGTAGGCTCATCCTTGACAAGATCGTACTGGAAGACCTTGGCAACTCCGTAGTACTCGGCCAACTTGAGTGGAGTAGTGGGGTCGGTGTGGGAAACGCCGTTGATGGCATACCTGATCTTTCCATCAACCTCGTTCCTGGAGTTGACAATCTTGATGGTACGAGTGATGTTGATTTGACCGTAGTGGTATGAACCCTGAGGGTTGGGACGAGCAGCACTTGCAGTCAAATTCCACCTGAATGTACGGAACTGGTTGATTGACCATGCGATCCCCTCGGTTTTCTCTGGTGGTGGGGCTGGTAGCTCAGCGGATGCCGGACCACCCTTAGCATAGGCGTAGCGGATGATGGCAACCGTGGAGCGAGGCTCCTTAGTGAACCTGCTCGAAACAACCAAGTAGTAGTCCTTGGGCTCTTGATCAGCGGTGACCAAAACAGAAAGACATTGACCAACATGCAAATCTAGAGAATCATACACATTTTGCACAGTGTGAGAGCCTTCCACTTCCACAAGCTTCAAGGTATGGCCTTGGATCCTCAAGTTAAGGGATGTCCTCATTCCAATGTTGCAAACTCTGTATCTATAAGTCTTACCAGTTTCCATTGTGAAAAGGGGCTCCACATTTTGACCAACCTTAGCAGATTTGCCATTGATCTGGATGCCATCAGGCCTGCCAAAGGATCGGCCATCATCCAATATCTTTTTCAAGGACTTATGGCCCTTGTTGTACCAATCGCCCATGAGGACATTGTACTCAGCCGCAGGTGCATCAAAGGGAACTGGAATGAGCAAACGGCTGTGGACGTCCAATGCTCCAATCCCACCAGATGCTCTTTGTAAGCCTGTGGTTGGGAAGTAGAAATAACTTCCAATTTGATCCTTCACTTGGAAACGGTAAGTGTAGTTTTTCCCTGGCATAATAGGACACATAGTACCAGGGGTACCATCTTGCCAAGAATTCTTCCTTTGTTGAATGCCCATCCAAGTGAGAAGCAATGGCTCATCTAGCTCATTAAAGACATTGACAACAATGTTGTTGTTTGAGGTAGCATTAATCCTAGGACCTGGGAATTGACCATTGATCAAAATGCCCTGTTGTGGGACACCTAATGGAGAAATGGTACCATAAGTCACCTTCCAATCAAAGAAAAGATAAGGGTCCTCAGCAAATGTCCCAATTGAGACATAGAGAAACAACAAAGCAGCCAAAGTCTTACTTCCCCACATTTTGCACAATTTTTTTTTTTTTTGCTGTCAATAAGAAGAGGGGGATGTCTCTTCTTCTTATTGAAGCAAAGAGAGAACTTGGAATTGAATGATTTTTTTTCTTCATGCAAATGAATCCTTTTATAGCAAGAAATTCTCTTGTTTTAAGCCTTTAATTAATTTGTTAGTTCCTATTTATTTGTTCTTCCCCAATTATTTGCTCTCCATTCAATTCCCTTAAAGGGTGGTGGAAAATGACTTGTTCTACCAACCAGGTGGCACATGTTTCCTATTCTATCTTAATTGTTCTTTCTTTTTTTTAGTCTTTGTCACATAGATTTTGTGGTCTTTCTGGATTTAACTTAACAGTATCAATTTCTAGTCTGTCTCCTTTCTCTAATTATTTATTTATCCTTTGTAAATGGTCAGATCTTAATATATATTAATATCAATTTTTACATGGTACAATTGTCTAAACATTATGATCCACAAAGACTTGATTTGTAATAAGAATTTCCTTTTCCTTTTCCTTTTCCTTTTCTTTTTCCATTATTCTGCAACAATATAAGGTCCATTTGGGTTTTTTTTACTTGAGCCAAAAACAACTCTTTAAAGTTTTTACAATTCATGGTTGAGTTTTGCGTGAGAAGAAAGTGAAGTTCATAATAAAAAAAATTGACAAAATCGGACTTTTTCACCACGGTGAAGCTTTAGAGTAGGGTCTTAGGTTTTTTACCGAAAAATCATGTTATGAACTCGGGGGCGCCCCGCCGAATTCACATTAGAAATTGCCAACATAAGCACAAACGAAATCTTTAATTACGTATAGAAACAAAACGAACCACTTCTATTTTCGCAGCTGAGGCTGCTAAAGAAGAATGGATTTTTGGTCCCTGTTCTTGATTCAACACAATTGAATGAAATTCTTATTAGCTTTCACCAACTGCCTGTCTCTGCATAGGTTGTTTCATTAGCTTAAGAAACCTCAATATATCTTGCTTGAGATTTCAGTCGACCCATACTGAAATTGAAAGTCCTTTAATGCATTTTTGCCCCCTAATTTTTTATTTTTTTTTGGAATTTTGGAAATAGTATTAACATTACGGGGTCCCCCAAGTATCATGTTAAAGTTATTATAGCCCACTGCGTCAAATGTCTATCTTCGCTCCCATGCCCAGTAAAGTGTGTGGAGGGGAGTTTGGATACCCTCTCACCGGTTCAGGTATATGAGCATTTCATTTGAGTTTTGCAATGTTGGAAGTATCATTATTCACTCGAGTATCCAGGAAAAAGAAATTAAAAAACAAAAAATCTCCACTTTCATAGAGCACATGAATTATAATTCAAATTTTCTGTTTGTTATAAATAATTGAAGTCTGGCAGAAAACAAAATAAACCAAAAAGGAACCATCTTTTTCTTATTTCTTTTACAGAAAAATGAACCATTTATTAAATAACACCAAAATGCACCAAGAGATGTAAGTCGATTCACTACACAAATGTTGCACAGTATCTCATCTTCCCTGACACAAAGAACTAGCTAAAGAATCTCGGGTTGTCTCAAATCCATCTCGATGCTTATATATATCTCCACCGGCCAGATAGAAGCTTATCTTGCAAAAGAACCAAGTAATTAGGAGTCTTGAGGAGTCTCGAATCTTGTGGGAGTATCAATACCCGCCATACAGCAAAGTCCTGATATCAGAATTATGAGCAGAACAATCCCCTGGAGAATTACAAAAATCAGATGCATACCATGAAAATATTTTTGTGTCGGGTAGAAGTTTTGGATTTTAAAACACCATTAGAGAGACCTCTGATGAGATTGACAGAGTGATGCATTACTGGTAAGAGGAAAGCTTAAAACTGTTTCTATGAGCTTTTTGTGGAACTGAACTGTGATTCGGAGCAAATCTGGAAGTGGAAAGATGTCCATGTTCCAGAAGATGAATGAAATAGGATCTTTGTAAACTAGAAGTTCGGGAAAAGCTTCTATCTCAAGATATATTATGGGTTCCTTTGCAATAAAATGTGAACCTTACAAGCAAAACGGCCTCATTCTATGATCTTATATGGAAGGTGTTTTTGGCTGTTCCTATCTACGCCTGCAGACTGTTTCTTGGAACTAGAGGAAAAAATCCAGGGTTTAGAGAAATATCATGGTTCAAAAAATACATTATAAGTCCGGTGGTGGTTCGTATCAATACCTTTGGTATGATAACTGGCATCCTTTTATGCAAAAGTACTATGACAAAGCAAGATGTGTGGGTACGGCCTGTGGTAGAAATTCTCACAGCAGAGGTGTATATAGCTGTAAATTGATGGATCCAAGGGATAACTCGCTCTTCCACGACAACCTTGGTTCAGTGCGGCTTGGCTCAAGAAGTATATTCCTATAGTAGATAACATGTTCTAGGAATATCATACACCAGAGATCAACTAGTAAATTGGAATATGGCGAATGACATTTGGTATGTACTTTTCGTTTTCTTCTGTCCACTGACAGTTGGGAAAAATCAAGGCTTGATTTGCAGCTGAGCCTAGATGCAGATAATGGTTAGCGGAGCAGCAATTCACTGGTAAGTTGTAAACTGGTAATATCCTTGGAATTGGCTGTCTAAGCAGGGGATGTATAGGACGGCATATTGTATAGAACATGTATTTTCTCTGGATATGAGTTATAAATATGCCCATTTCCTTTGTAACTGTTGTTTGCTTCCAGATTAATGGAAGTGATCTCTTAAGTAATATTATAATATAACCTATATGGATAGAAACCTGAGCTCACTTACCACAAATATCCCCTCCAGAAGAGAGGACTTAATTTGACAAACTCCATCACAACTTGTTGAGTTGGTTGATCCATTGCCTGCACCTTCAGCAAGAAATCTTTCTAGCCCTCTGTACGATCTATACTGAATTGATCCAAATGGATCTGACACATAGAGGAGAGTATATTTTGCATTTAATTGCTGGATGGAGCTCATGAGATGAGAGAAAACTTCACCTGCATATTGAAGAAAATGATTTGGATTACATTATTAATATTTCATACAAAACGGTTTAAAACCTTGTAGACCATTTTATCCAATTAAATTATACCCTCTGAAAGCGGCACTTCAGGGACTGATTTAGATTGGGAATCTCCATGACAGACCACAATGAGGTTTGTCTGTCCCCTGGATTTTTCCCCCATCTCTTCTACCATGTAGTCCTGCTCAATTACAGTACAAAACAGGTCATTCATTCACTTGGGAAGGGAAAAGGTATCACTTAAAAGATAGCATAGACATTTTGCTTACCTGAACTGCGGAAATATCTCTAAGTTTTTCGAATGCTTCACCGCCCACAGAGCATGAATCAGTAACAGCAATATTTCCCATTTTCAAGCCATTCCCACAAGTATCTATAAATTGTGAAATCAAAGAACTCTCCATTGCTTCATTCTCTTCAGGTGAAGCAACGTAAGGAAAGGCTAGAGAAAAGTTGGAGTTCACAAAAGAGCCCTGCTTAGAGGATTGAAATGCCAATTAGAATAAGACGTTCCTAATGGTTTCAGATTGAGACGGTACAGAGAGATATATGAAAAGTGTTATAATACCCTAAGTGAGTCCACGAGTCCTGGATCTGCCTTCATGGGTCCAGAAATATCTCGAGATTGTAACTGCGCATGCAAATATATTCAAAAGTCACAAAGAAGAAACTTAGTAATTGAAGATTTCGTTAAGGTGTTAACAAGTCAAGATTGATACTTGCCAAACAATGTCAAGATTTCGTTAAGGTTGCATTGGATTGGCAAATTTTGTTTTGAACTAGGCATCTAACCCAGTTTTAGATACGGGATCAATTTTATTGAACGGAGGCTCTTGGAATCGGCAATAAATAAATCTAGGACTAATTGATAACCAAATAGAAACAAATAAAAAGGTCCAAATCTAATCCCATAATGGAAATAGACCAAATGCATTCTAAGAGAGTTACTTCGAGAAATACAACAATATGCATGAGAAGTTAAATGGTTACCTCTTTTCCGACAAAAAGAAATGCAAAATCCAGAGATTCTTGAGCTTCATTTCCAGGGCACTGATGAAGTGAAACAGTAAGAGAATGGATACTGAGTAATAAGAAGATCATATGTGACATGGCAAATAAAGTCAATTCTTGCAGCAATGAGTGTAGAAAGTACCAGTAAACTTGACCAGCCGCCTTCAGACATCACAGATTTGGCCAAATCCCTTGGAAAAACAGTTCTATATTTAATCGCTTCTGTCACTTTATTTGAGAGTCTGCATTGTGCAAAACAGATTTATGACATTCAAATGCATAGATTAACTATACATGCATCCGCATGGTGAACAAGTGCACGTAGCTAATAGAGTATAGGAACCGAAGCGAAACAGTTAAAAATACTGAGATTAGAAATATAGCAGTCACTTTTTGTTGCCTAATTCAGACCCCAGGCATGAATATATTTCAGATAAACGTATGTCAATCAGTTAACAAGATATCATATAGCGCGAAGTGTTCTGACTATGACAGCAAAGGATGTACACTGAAACTCGATACTGAAAGCAGTAAAAGGAACAGAGTTATACGTAAACATATATAGGTATATATAGTTCTAGTGGAAAGCAGGTGGGCGAGAGTTTAATCTGCATGTGATGTTTTCTTCTTTCATTCACAAAATGCTCATGACTTCGTCTTTTACTAGGCAGAACATTTAGAGTATCGGAAGAATGACACTACAGTCCCTCCAAATTTGGCATGGATCTCTAAGTGCTACAAGATCCTATTTACAGAGAACCACAAATAAATAATACTTCCTACTCCCTTCCTTAAAAAGGAAAAGGATTTCCTTGCAGTGACTGCTTTAGTTTTGCTTTCTCTCAGGATAAACAATGACATCGCATAGTTTGATACATTACTCCAAAAGCCTCTAAATCCAAGCCATAAATGAAACTAAATTTTTAATTGTGTGAATCACATACCGGACTACGTTATCCAATACAATGTAAACACTAAAAATCAGCTCCTTAAAATCTTAATTATGCCCCGTAGAATCGTCAGTCGAAGTACACAACACCGCAGAAGAGTAAAATCACCAGTTTACAGAGAAACAACAAATTATTAGAGCCAGTGTGAGAGGCATACCCATCATGGTAAGGCGACCATAGGAAAGCAGGTGCAGTGGAAGGAATTGTTAAACCCAAAGGAAGCTGACCAGCAATAAGCAAAACTGTGACCAGTGCCACCACCATTACCTTCATTTTTCCCCTAAAAAGCAGAGTAATCAAGATAACACCAAAAAAATAAGTAATCAGCATCAATTATTACTACCTCAATTCCATAATATAAGTCGTCAGGACCTATAGCGAAATTTAAGGAAGCAAAAAATTATGTAATTTGTTAGTAAAAATATCAATATTATTCCTTAGAATATGACTTGTATACCACTAATTCTATTTAACCTGCAAAAGTACACCTTTTTTTTTGCTTCCTTAGTTTTGGCTAATTTACTAATCACTAGTAGATCCGAAACGCAAATGATTACATGCTAGGGTTAACAACAACATCGATGAAATCAAATTGGTAAGAACTATATGGAAATCAATTGTACCGTGGTAATGAAATCAGAGGATTGCAAAACGAAAATCGAGCGACTTTGGAAGCTGAATTCGGACAGTTTAGGGGTGATTGATGATGGAGAAAGGATTGAAATTCAACTGTAATTGGTCTTCTTTCCCAAGATGAGCTAAAGGTCGATATTCGTATCCGATCCAAATTCTTGTTTGATTTATTTTTTCATAACTCCTTTTGGTGATGGTAGTTTTTCATCGTAGTCTGACCTGTGGTGGTAATTGTCTGTATAAATATATTTCCCAACAAAATAAATAAAAAAGAATAAAGTTTTATCTCTCTTCATGAAAAAAATTCTAATTCTCCTAAGTATTAATTTCGAAGATACATTTTTGTATGAGCTTGTATTATTATTTTTTTGCTAAATAAAAATTATTCATTAATCATAAAATAATCAAAGTCATTACAATCAAAAGATAATATGAAAATACAAGAAAATAAAAGTTATATAATGATGTAAACCACCATGATAACAGATAAAAATTCACACTCCGGACGGAGTAAACAACACTAAAACAGTAAAAAAAAAATACATAATACAGCAGTAGCAAACTCAATTCTAACATTTTTTTTAGAAATCAACAATCTACGAGATCATGTGCGTATTAACTGTCCCATATTTTCTCGAAAAGATGAAGAAAACTGAGAAATGGCCTAGAACAACTCATATATGAGCTTGTATTAAGTAACTACGTATTTTGCCTAGATTTATTTTATATCTTGTTATTATCCATAAATAACACCACAGTTATTACGATATTGTAGAGAAGCACGCAACAACCTGACCCAAGAGAGTTAGGTGTGTCACATTATCCATCTTGAAATTTGATTACGGGGATGAGAATTTTTTTAAATCCCTCACATGAGATTTAATAATAGTTCATTTTTTCTTCTTTAGTATTATTCGAATTTGTGACCTACTTATTGGGGGATATTATTACTTGAGTTACAGTTTGTTGTCGATTTACAAACACATGATGATTAAGCTTCACTTAATTTCATCCTTTTGTTTTTAAAACTGTCTATAATACTATCTAATAATTGACACTTTTAAAAAAAGTAGGGTCAACGAATGCAATATTCCTTACTTAAGATAAAGAGGCCCTTGTGTTAGGTGGAATCTAAATTGAAATTTATGTACGAATAGGTAAAAGCATAAGTGAGAGCCAACAAAATACGATTTTAAGAGAAATCGAACTTGAGTGGATGAAGATTGTTAATTCGCACATCACATCAGCTTGTCAATTCACCTATGCTTTGAGCGGGTCACTATGACATAGATATAACTTTTGAAATTGACTCACGACCTTCTCACATAAGTTAGAGT
>JAOWBF010000006.1:56287-66411 GCA_028566175.1 Vinca major
TAAACATAAATACAATAAAATACTGAAAGAAGTAGCTTGATAACAAAGCGATCCGAGTTCCAAACTTGTCTCCTTCACTCTGATCCCCGGGATTGGCCGAGATGGCCTAGATGACCCTCTGTTCCAGGACTGACCCCGGGATGGCCTAGATGGCTGATGCCTTCTTCACTCCAGGTATCTTGTTTGGTATATACAAGGATCTCATGAATGGTATTCTTGACTCTTCTTATATAGGCAATAGTACTACTTTTCATCCGAATCAGTGGACGACTCAAAGTCCTTTTTTTCCTTTTTCTTGCTAAAGATAATCGATTTGTCTGCTTCCCTTTTAGGATTCTCATTCAGAATTATAGTAGTTCCCAATCTTCAATCTTCTATTCCAAGTTGAATTCGGTGATATTTAAGCATATGCCAAATATAATTCTTCTATTCATTTAATGTCTGAAATGCCCTTAACCTGTATCAAATATTATAAAATTAGTGAATAAAATTAATAAGAATATTTTTAGGCATATTCACTCATAAAGGCTAATTTAATTTATTATTATCTCAATTAAGCTCAATTCAAGTGGGAAAAAAATCCATAATAATAGTAAAATATAGACTCATCATTTACCAAAGTAGTTACAAATGTCTCTAACGAGATGGGCGACAAAACTCCAGCATCGAACTTTTAAGGACAAGCTCAAGAAGTTGCTACGACATCCCAGCGCCATATTGTCCCATCTTCGCAGCAGCTTAGAATGGAACAATGTAGATATGGCGGTCTGCCTAATTGCATCTTTTGATTGAACATGCGACAATCTGTTGTTAAAGCAGAAATGTACACAGAATAAATAAAGATTCACAAAACATGTGTATGAAAAGAATTTAGGGGCCTTGGAAGAAATCAAACAACCTGGCAATGAGAATAGGGGGACTGGATTGAAGATCCCAGACAAAAATCTTCCCATCCCGGTTTCCTGGAAAAGGGAATCATGAGCTAAATCTTCAAAACCCGAAGGACATAGTATTTGCTTTTGTACCGATTTTGATAATAAAGATGATGTACTGGTAGTATATCACTTTAGCTTTCGGTGTAAATTACTATTGAAAACAGCTTCAGAATCACATGATAAATCAAAGGCGAATAAAAGTTTGCAGGTTTTGACAATTGCAATACCTATTGCTACTGCTTTGTACTGGAAATCACAGGAAAACTTGATGAACCAAAGATCGCATTCAGGAACTGGATACTTATGAAGGACATCAACTGTGCCCTGAAAAGAATTGTAATTCTAATTATTGACTGTACGTCTCCAAATATCTGCGGAAACAGCAAATGCAAAGGTAAAAAAACGAAGCATCCAGTAGAAATTTTCACACCTCGCCAGGAGATTGTTCTTTAACTTTTGGTTCCCACAATACGAGTTCATTCTCCACACTCTGGTAATATGATCAGAAAGAGAATTCTGTAAGTCAGAAAAGCAATGCAGATATTGAATTGTACGAACACATTTGAGTGCACTTGTAAAAGACTCCCAAGGCTATAATACCAGACCATTTATCACTTTTTAGCTCACGATTTAAGAAACGTAGGAAAAGAAAGGATGAACTCATTTCAATGGAGAAATAATTTAACGTCATCTAGAGCAGTTGAGGTCATTCACCTTAGACAAGATAAAGTCACCAATCCATCGATTGCAATCAACATAGTTATTATGGACCGAAGCTATGAACATCTGACAAGGCGAAAGAAGACTTTAGATACATCTTGTGAAATTTAAGACTAGAAAAAAAGAACAAAAGGGCGAAGAAACGGTTACTACTGGGAATTGAACATATTTTGTTGGGAACTTGGAAGGATCGTCAGTCCAAGTATATGACTTCTCTACATGTGTCCAAAATTCTGCAGCAAGACAATTACAAGGCAAAGTCAAATATATTTACAGATAAAGTGAAAAGTAGGCTAGTCACTACATCCATACAGTGTTTCTTTAACTGCTTCAGAGGAGCCAACAAACATAACCTTTGAAATAACTCCTGAATTTTACAAATCATTCCCATGAGGATAGCTGATAAAGTTCACACCAAAATGCACAGGAAGAATAAGCAGTTATATGCTAGATAATATAAAACTAGACTAAATTGTACTAAAAAAAAGTGGGATTTATACAACTGACGATAAATCAATATTGGATACATAAAGATAGAAGTCAGGGTCTTCTAGGATTTGGCTGAAATTTTCTACACTGACATATTTGAGAAGACTTTCTCTATTAAAAAAAAAGGAGTTATAACTTATAACACGGGGATTTAAATCTTGAAAAGGAGCCTTTCTCGGGGAGGAAAGGAGAATCAAATGAGGACTTATTGGATCGGTAATGTACATTGCCATCACAATTGACTTGTCTCATAAAAGACAACATAATAACTAGGTCCCCTTATCTCTGGAAACACCTCTTCATAACAGCAAGGTAATATTTTTGTAAAACTTAAGACAATAATCATAAGAAAGTAAATCTAAGATGACAATTAGCAGTAACCTTTCATTGACCAGATCTTGACGTTATCCATTCCACAGGTTGCGATGCGATATATGTCAGTAGGATGGAAATCCTGTGGTAAAAGTTATAAACTTGAGTTTAATGTATTCTTAGTCAAAGTTCTAAACTTGGGACGAATTACATCAGTACAATTCTCTTAGAGTTGTTCTTAGGGGAATGCTCATTCATGTGTATATAATCTCAGCTTACCACACTCAGGACTTCATTTCGATGACCCCCAGCACCAGCAAATATCAAAATGCATATTCCCGTATGAACATTCCATAGCCGAACAGATTCATCCTAGCAATATCGTTGGTTATTATTAGCAAAAATAAAAGGAGAAAATAGGAATATCTGAAAATATTTTTGATATCTCTTCAAGGCAAGAGAACATTAACTCATTCAGAAAAACGTAGTCTTTCTTTCATCACTCTTCATTTGAGATAAGATAATAAAAGGATAGAAAATATATTACTATTCCACTTACTTTGCTTGCTGATAGAATAAGTGACGGTTTTAGAGGTTGAGCCCTGACTTCGTTGATCGAGTCTCCATGACCAACAAAACTCTGCGTGGATGCAGAAGGTGACACAAGACAAGTTCAGTGAAATCTCATAACTAAAACTGTAAAGACAAGACCAGCAGCTCTAAATTGCCTTCTTAGAAAGCTATATCAGAAACTATTGATATATGAGAACAGCGATCAGTTCCCAAGCACAGGATACCTTGTGTAACTTCCCATTGCCAGCATCGATAACACGGATTATTCCATTGCTTCCACCAGCCGCTACCAACGGGTTTCCATCAATAGTGCACGCCCAGTTGACTGTATAAAAAGATTCCTCCTTCTGATGTTAGAAAAAAAAAAAGTCAAAATTGTAAACGCCAAAATCCTTTAGGAATACATAAAAGTAATGAATACTAATGCGCTCGATACCAAGAGTTCTTACATCTTCGTCAATGTAAGACTCCAGAACAGCAATAACACCATCCTCTAGACATTGATACACAGTCACCTGAGAGCAAAAAGTAAAATAAGAATTCCAAACTAATCTCATTTTGAGCCCGCGTCTTATCTAACAAATCATTCGCCGAGGCAGAAATTCTCAAAAAAAAAAAAAAAAAAAAAAATCAAATGAAATATTAAAATTGCAAAAAAAAAAAATTCATTTTAAAAGTGATTTTGCATTCCAAATACCAAAAAAATCATTCTTTTCCATACCAAAACAGTTGGAAATTGTTCCACATTGATTCTAATCATAATTTTTCTATCTAAATTCAGTACTTTAGGCAGAAATTAAATAAACCCTAGCAACTGAAACACTAAAAAATTCATTCTTTAACCATACCAAAACAGTTGGAAATTATATCCGCGTCGATTCTAATAATCTTTTCACTCTAATTTCAATATTTTAGGCAGCAATAAAAAAAATTAATAGGAAAAAAAGAGAAAAAAATAATAGTAATTACTCGATTGCCGCCGCCTGTGGCGAAGACATTGAAGTAACTTGAGTCGATGAAATTGAAGGCGATTGCGTATAAAGGGCATTTGCCTTCTTGGAGTCTGTTGGTGACTCTGTACTCTGTCTTCTTCGACGGATTTAAGGTTCCCACCGCCGGTTCACAGCCCAGCCTCACTCTCGCCATTGAAGTTTTGTTTTCTTCTTACAAATTTGTTAACAGTTTTTGGAGTTCACTCTTAAGTCTTAAGCACTCTGTCAGTCCTATAATGCTAAATATAAAAAAATTCAGTACGTAATAAAATGTTTTTGGCTATCGGAACAAAATTTGAGGGTTCGGATTGTCTTGAATGGATAAGAGATTGTGATTTTGTAATATCTGTTGCGTAAAATATGTGTTATTTAATAAATAAATAATACATATCACTCCCTCATTCTCGTCCACTCTAATAAATGTACACAACATCAAACCACCTCTTAAATATATATTGTGAAATGATAATTTTAATTAACTAAGAATATTCGATTATGAGTTGAAAGAAGGGTAAAATTGGAAAAAATTGTTATTAATACATATTTTATCTAGAAAGTGAACAGTAAAAAGGAAATATAAACAATTAATTTGGGACTAAGGGAGTAAATAGGATAACCCTTGTCAAAAAAATGTCAATATATACGGACCACTTAGTACTATAATCACGACTCAGTTTCATTGTAAAATCCGACAAAAACCTACCGACACTTTTCTGTCTCAATTCAAGTGTATTTGGGATTGCGTTTAGTTTGAGATTTTTTTTTGAAATTTTGTCTTTGGTATCGAAAAGGTAAATTTTAGTGAGAGGAGTGCGAGTTTAAAGGAAATATTTTGTGTTGAAATTTTTTGGATTGGTTTACGGTGGGACCTACATGTTTAAGTGAAATGCACAATATTTCACATTTTTTATTTTGGAGGGAAAATTCCCATACAGAGTTCGTACACGTTCAGAAATCACTGTAATAGATAAGTAGTAGAGGAAAATTCAGTCTCTTTTAGAGTTTTGAAGCTACCGGAAATGGATTTGGCTATGGTTAAAGCTAGAAAAATTGTAATATAGGGCGGTCCTTGTGGGACTAACTGACACAAATACTTAATTTTCCAGAGAAAAAACTTAATTTTCCAAAGCCATTGTTCTCCCTGAGTTGGTTTTGTAAAATTGTTGGAGCTAATTTCCTTATAAATCGAGCTAATTTCCTTGTAAAATTGTCTTCTGGTTGCGAATATAGAGGGATCGATGTGTTATTTAGAATTTGGAAGTAATATGAATAATGTCTTGCACAAGGAGTTTATCTTCCAAGAAATTGAGTGGAGTTTCCTGAGGGTCGAACCATAAGGAGGTCGAATCACCGTTACCTATTTTCCAATGCAGATATTCCATCCTTGTGTCGTACTTTTCCATAAAACATTTTCAACTCTCGATGGAAGATGAAGAAAAATCAAGAATTAGATGATGATAACAAACTAGACTTTACAAAAGTAGGGACGAAACCATACGAAAAATTAACAGTATGCTGAAATACATATAAAAACTACAAAAAAATATTTTGAGGGGACGAACTTGATCAAATATTTCAAACTACATATAAAATTTACTATATCTAGTAGTATTTTTAAAAATTCCGAGGCGACTGCCACCCCAGAATAGTTCCTGTACAAAAGTAAACCATTCTACTATCTAGCTGCCTAAATAAGCCAAAATTTCCATATGGCCTTAAAATCTCATTTCTAGTGTCATACGACATAAGTTCCAACTAATCTAAGTTGTTGTTCATGTTTCTCTACTATGCTTTCTTACTTCTTTTTTTTCTTCTTCTTCTTCCCCCCTGTGGACGACGGGGCAGCTTCCGCATAAGTTTCTTGGCATATCTTGATTACACAGCAAACATGAGGATCGTCTTTCGGAATTTTATTCAGAATACTAGCAGCAGATTTATGACCCCCTAAAGCTATAAGGGCCTGATACATCCTGCATTTTTCATTTTCAAAAAGAACAAAACTCGCAATATCAGAAATATAACCCATTTACCATGCAAATCACAAATTAACAACATTTAAGTGCAAGTTTTCCACCTAATTGGCCGCTACATGATCTAGGAATCCGTAAACCTATACCATAATCATATCTAGAACATTACATAGGACATAATTTTTAGTTCCTATGCCCTTATCATAACAAGACGGATAGTATTGGAAAAGAATGTACCTCTAAATTTTAATCCCTATAGCATAATATTGATAATATATCTACCTTCCCCCATTCAAGCAAGTTTTACAGAGAATTGTTGCTTGAATTTGTTAGGAAACACCATCAACAATCTTCGAGCTCTACTCTACTCCCATAATCAGTTACATCAAATGTGATAGCACATTACCTTCCATTCCACAGGAAGGATGATGCAAGGACACACTGCACCATATAGTAGTTAAGAAAGTGGAAATCAAGTTCAAAAAGATAGAAGTAATTACCACAAATAACTCAAACCGTTGTATGGTAGGTCAGCTTCTTCATATTCCTTCCAAATCAGAAAACATGACTTCAAATCGTTAGCATTTACGCAGGCAGTGAGAAGAAAATCAAGACTTTTGCGTGAAGGGCGAAAACCAAGTTCTTCTTTCATAGCTTGAAGCAAATTTAGACCAAATTGCATATCTGTGGGAGCCTCTTTCTCAGCAATTTGACAAAACACCTATCACATGTTTCCCATAATAAGAAAAATATAAGGATCAGATGATTGTATGATTAGTTAAAGATATTCAAGCGGATGTATACATTTCCCATAGAATTTGTACAATTTATAAAATTCTAGAGCAGCACAAAGCAGATCCATTCAAAGGCAAGTAAAACCTCATCGAAGAAATCTTCTGCTGACACTTCATCTATAACGATCTTATCCTTGAGTTGCTTAAGTAAATCAACAGCAGACCTAGATATTAGAAGAATCAATAAGAGAGAGTATATGTTTCAAATATACAAGAATCGAAGTGCTTGCAACCTTAGATGCTCATGACGAATACAATATGAAATCACCCTAAAGCACCCATCCATCCAATAATCTAGAGCTTGAAGTTCCTCGAGCAATTCAAGCAATCTATTAAGTTCTCCTTCAGATTCTAGATGGTCCTGAGTGTTGAAAGGAATGTAAGTTTGGAATAGAAGGTTTAAGTACCATGTAGTATTCATCAACAAATATATAGCAATTTACCATGAGACAAAGAACAGCCTTGGGCTCTAGATTATACTTCGCTTGCTTGATTTCTTCATATAAATCAAGAGCATCCTTCATTTCCCCATGTGATGCAAGGGCAGCAACTAGTACACTTTTAATTTCATTCAAGCTTTTTACTGGTACTTGTTTAGTTACCTGCCAACATTCAGATCACATAGTAAGAAGCCCTCAATTTCCATTATTTTTATGCCAAAAGAATATAGGATTCAGAAATGAATATTAAGAAAATCAAAGAACAGGCAAAGATAGAAAAAAATAACAATAGAAAGACTCACAGGTTAGTGTGTAAAGTACAAACTACATACTAAGAACTACAATAAACATGAGTGGGGAGAGTGCGAAAACTTATTGATCCTACATATAGGCCAAGCTTGTGGTGAATTATAAAGGCATGAAACCTTTATATTAGAATTTTACTTATTTTTAAGTACTCACGAGTCCTTGGTGAATTATCAATGCAATTTGGAGACATATTTATGGATCAAAAGAACCTCGAATAATGTCACTCTCTCAATAGATGTTGCTTTCAGTACGTCAAAACTAAGATCCTCTTGCTATGATACAAATATATCAACATGTTTGACACCCTAGCTCAAAAATGTCCATCCAAAAAAGCAGAAATGTTCAACATTGTGCACTAAATAACAAATCAGAAGAAGCAAGCAAATGGTTTAACAGGAAACTCCATCTCTTCAGGAAAACAAGGCAACTGAAGGACCGGCAATAATGTGGCAGAAGTAGCCACGGATTCAAACACAGAAAGATATCTACTGAATAGATTCACCTTTACACTGTTTACACAGTGGTTGTCAGGACGTAAAGTGAATGCAAACATTTACTAAATCGTCGAATTTCATGGTGAAACAATTATAGCATGATATACTTAGGAAAAATCCCTCATAAAAATATCGAACTGCCATAGATGCCAGATGAAAATGGCTAATACCTGCTTAGCCCTTTCGAATTGTCCACATGCTGCATAGGCGTTTATAAGAGCCATAAAGATATGCTTTGTGGGTTGAACTCCAGAATGCTTCATTTCATCAAAAATCTACAAATAAAATCACTAAATAAATAACTCATTTAAAACCATTTACAAGAAAATAGGGAGCCAATCTTAAGAAAAACCTAATTAACAAGGAAACAGTCTTTACCAGGAAAAATAATAAAATTGAACATGCACAAAGAATTATTATCATATAAGCATGAGAAAAGAATCATACCCTTCTTCCATAGATATTGCTTTACTAAAAAATATAAAATGGACATCATTTTATTAGTCGGTATTGCCAAAGAGTTTTATTGGATCATTTTCTCTCCTTCCAAAATTGTTACTTTCCTCCAGAATGGACTACTTTATTAAAAAAATCAAAGTGGATAAACACTAGTAAAAACATAGAGACATCAGGTCAGGGTTGCCAAAGAGTTTGATTGGATAATTTTCTCCCTTCAAAAAGTACTATGTCAAGTGAAAAACAAAATTGGGATTATGTGACAGTTTCGACTTCTTCCAGAAGAGTCAACATTTAAGCAATAAATTCCAGTTAAGTTAAACTATGTCACATTCGAAAGGTTCTATTTATGCATATTAGTTTTGAAGGGTAAAAAGAAAAGTACTATCTAACCACAAAAAACACAAAGCTGAAGCACATAGCATTGTCCATTACTTGCTTTATGAAGCAGAAAGAATTTCGCGTGTTTTATCATTTTAACAACAACATCACTGATAGAATCACAGAGTAGCAAACACGGCACCGCATCAATACTGTTCAGTGAAATCAGATGTACTTTTAGCTAGTAACGCAAAAACGTATGGTTCTTAGCCTATCATAATGAACCTTAGTTATATCATCTTCACTGTTGCAATTGCTCAAAAGGTAACTGAATGTCTTAGAATCTGGTTTCACATCTGCATCTTCCATTTGTTTGAGCACCATCAATGCACCTCGGATGTTTTTCTGCAGATAAATCAGTATTGAAGTGGATCAAGAACAAGCATAACAGATACTTAGATATCATCAAGAACGCAATGCTGGAATCACAACCCAGCCCAATACAAGCATCCAAAACAGATCACTTAAACAACGTTGTGACTAACAATTGCAACTTCAAGACGGCATCCACAAACCAAGACATTATCAACAAAGCCTGTGGACTCACCAACCAAAATGCAATATAAAATCCAAGCAAACTGCAGGAACTCCTCATGTGCAGTAAAACACAAATGAGTTGACATTGCCAAATCAATTTCTTATAGAATTTCAAAGTGATAAAGAGAATTCAGTAGAAATAGGGCAGATATGTAATTTGATTAACTTGCCTCGCGGAAATATCCAACCATTATGGCATTATACATGCCAGATGTAGGCATCAAATTCATTTTCTCCAGGTGAGAAATCATGCCATATGCACCTTCAAACTGCAGGATAAATTACAACTGAAATCAGAAGTACTATCAATAAATGGCATATCAATCAAGAAATACATATCAACAGAGAAGAAAGGGACTTACATCTTTCATTTTCACACTAAGATTTATCATACTTCTGAATGTTTCGTTGTTTGGTTTCAAGCCATGCTGAGATATAATTGAATAGATGCGACGAACCTTGATTTCCATGGGAAAGTATTAGAACAACACCAAAATACAAGGAAGCTTCACAGAAACTTCATATCAAACACGATTTGCAAACCAGAAAAGAAACCAATAAAGAGATTACATACCAAATTATATTCACAACGTCCCTCACAAGCACCTAATAAGCAATGAAATATATCTAATGACAATATATGTCCTGCTTCTAGCATCTCCTCGACAAGGTCAAGTGCTACATGTACCTATGTCCAAAAGTTTTGGAATACATCCACGTAT
>JAOWBF010000007.1:0-13078 GCA_028566175.1 Vinca major
CATATTTGGGCCATAATATGTTAATTGGGCCCGAGTCTCCTGTCAGACATAACGGGGAAATTAAAACCTTCTATATATCTTGTTAATGCAGACAAAAGAAAATTTATTTCTTAAAAGGAAACAATAAAAAAAAAATCTTTACTTTATAATTGCAAAATATATATTGACATAGGTACTTGGAATGTAGTAAAAAAATTCACATAAGAGCATATAGTAAATATTTTCACCATCCCAATGTTATGTACATTTTCTATAAGTATACATAGGATGAGATGGTTGTAAATTAGTTGGGATAAAAAAGAAAGAGAAAAAATATGGTTATTTGCAATTACATAAACAAAAAAAATATACGTAATAAGTTTAATACTTAACCATTAACTTGTTGATTAGAAATATACGTTATACTAATAATTTTTTTGTTTAAATTTGTTCTTTTGATATATTAATAATACACGTGTTTAGTACTTTCACCTATATTTTCTAACATAATTTAATTCAAAAGGAATATTCAAACATGACGCTAAATTAGTAATTTACATATTAATAATCACAATAAATATAGAAGGCTGAGGATATTATTATTTTTTATACGAGTCGTCAAGTATCTTTCATTATTCACATCATAAAATGTATTTCTTTACATAGATATAAAGAAACTATAACTATACTCTTAAAACAAAGAAAAATTTATCACGCCATATAAATAACAAGTTATTTACTAGACTTATAGATAAAAGAAAATAGAAACCAATACGCAAATAATAAGCATTAGATATTCTTGGTAAGTCTATTTTCCACACTAAATAAGGAATACTATTATTTACTTAGGTCTAATTAGGGTTTGCAAAATACAGAATACAAGGATAATCTTGTCGTTTTAAGATACAAGTAGAGTAATAGAGGGAAGAAATAAGGGGTTATTTTGGTAATTTTGATGGCGTCGCTAGTAGTGATGATAGCCACCGTATCAGGGAACTTCCAAAAGTCATCACAGAAGAGAAAAAGAAAGAGGAAAAAGAACTCCGCCTACTCCCAGAGGGATACCCACATTCTACATTCTATCTGATCACTTCCCAACAGAAAACCCTAAAATTTCTTCTTCTCTTACATCTCCCATTCTCATACATCGGATTCGATTTTCACCTTAGTTTTTGTTTCTAAATTGATTTTTTTTTGTTAATTGAACAAAAAAATATTTATAAATTCATTGAAAAAGTGATTTAATGGCACTCTCGCCACAATCGGTGGCGGCGGCTCCTCCCGACAACGGTGATGTCAGTCCTTCGACTCGGCGGAGAAATTTATCTTCTCCATGGGCACAGGTCGTTCGAGGTGGTGCTGAGTCCAAATCAATGGCGCCATCTTCTCCGTCACGGTCACCGCCGCCGGTTTCGCCAGAACAAACCCTTCCCGGCGGCGTCAGTCAGAGAGAGAACTCGCTTCCCGAGACTCAATGCGGTGAGAGCGGGTCGGATATGACAGATGGTGTTGTCAATGCGGGTCGTACAAAGAAAGCGGCTGCTTGGAAGAAACAGCCGTTGTCAAACGGCGCCGTTGTGGAGCCCAGTTCTGTCATGGGTGACTCTATCTCTTGGCCTGCTCTCTCCGAGTCCACTCGCCCCACAACAAAATCAACATCATCTGATTCCTCTTCCAAACCTGTCTCCGATGGATCAGCATCTACTACTCAGGTTCACTCTCTTTACAGAAAAAATAATGCTATATCATTGAATTATTTTTTTACCCTTGCTGATCATAGTTTTATTATTTTGTGTGCTTAGGTGAATTGATTATATAGATGTATAATTGTCAAAATTGATTATTTATGCGGTTACCTGATATATACATTGTTGTTTTAGAATGTGCTTAAATTTTATACTTGCAGGGGCCTATAATTTCACAAACTCCACCCCAGAAACAAGTTAATACTAATTCAAACCATGGAATGCATCGTCAAAGATCGATGAAACACCGTGGGGGTGGGGGTGGAAGTGCTCAAGGTGGTGGATCAGCACAAGGTGGATATAATAGGCATCCACCAACACCTCCGCCGCTGCCCCCAGCATTTCCTCCACCTTATGTGAATTATGGTAACTTTATGCCACCTCCATTGTTGGACCCCTCTGCAAGAGGTCCAAGGCCAACCCGTGGTCCAAGGAGAGATTCTGACCGCAGAGACGTGCAGGCGCCTCCCCAATTCATTCATCCACCTGGCGGTTACATTCCACCACCTCCACCACCTGGCGGTTACATTCCACCACCTCCACCACCTGGTGCTCCTCCCTTTGCTCCACTACCACACATGAGACCGTTTGTGGGCCCAATGAGTTTTGGTGAGTAATGTCATGTTTGTCTTATCTATATTCGGAGACGCTTATGATATAAAATTTTACTAATATGTACAATGAGTTTTGGTGAGTCATGTCATGTTTATCTTATCTATATTCAAAGAAGCTTCTGATATGGAGTTTTACAAATGTGTACAACATAATCTAGATATGCCCTCTCCATTTATGTATGTCCCGCCACTTCCCGGAACAACACTTACACCAGAGTCCTTTAGAGGAATGCCGCTCATTGGTCAAGCTCCACCGGCACCAATGTTTTTCCCTGCTATTGATCCTCATTTGCCAGCTTTGATTATAAAACAGATAGATTATTATTTCAGGTACTTGTTATCAATTGATTTCCAAGCATTGATGTTTATCTTTTCTTTTTTACCAGTAAGATCAGTATGTTATTTCATTCTCGGTTTCTTGTTTGCTTCCAGTGATGCTAATTTGATCAAAGATGACTATTTAAGATCAAATATGGATGATGAGGGATGGGTTCCCATCAGTCTTATTGCCAACTTTCCGCGAGTAAGTCTTATTTGTTGATTTATGAAAAGTTGTAATTTAGTCATTTATTCTTTAATATTTAATTTATGTGTCTGCCTTTCATAGTCAGTTATTTTACTTCGTCTTTTATCGGTTAGTATCCACCTTCTCATGTTGTACTTGTTTATTGGTGGTAATTAGCATCTTTCTATTTAAGTTTCGGTGCTAGTTGAACTGTTGAAGTAATTTTTTTCATATTAATAGTTCTTGCGCGTCTCAATTTGGAAATAATTGCATGTCTCGTGACCTAGTGGCTCTCAACTTTTCACGAATTAGTGAGAGTGAGAATTTAATTTCATTGTCACTTAGATTTTATGTCTGTATGAAGTATGTTATGGTTCTTTTTTCCTTGGATATTTCTTTGATAAATGAGACGTGGTGAGGTGGGGTGATGAGATTTTATACTTAATTTCTTTGCTTTCTTCTTTTGTTTCTTAATTTCCTCCTCTTACTTTCCAATTGTTTACTCTGAAAATTAAGGTAAATATATTATGCATGATAAATCTTAAACTACGTTGTCTACCCTAGTTGGATTATCCTGCTGATATTTTCATCTGATTCTCCTGCTTGTATCATAATACAAAATAATTTAAGACAGCTAATATTACTTTGCGCTGCTCGAAACATGACTAAGCTGAAATGTCAAGAAGTTCATATGAGCATGCATGACTTCTTCAAGCTAAAAGAAAACCTTGCACTGAAATTTTTATCTGTTGCATCAATGACACATGTTCATTCGCCTATATGAGGACCATACCAGTATGTTTGCGTCTTTAAGTTATTTAAACATATCCATGTGTGCACAGATGAAGGTTGTTTTGTGTTTGTTTGGCAGGTACAACAATTGACGACGGATATTCAATTGATTTTGGATTCCTTGAGAGGTTCATTGTTGGTCGAAGTTCAGGTATTCAGATGCAAAAATAAGTCTTGCTGCTATGCAATTTTTTTTCGTTTTTACAATTTGCTTCAACTATGTGCAGTGGTTATAGTTAGAGTATGCTCCCATACTTACACCGTTAGCAAGTGGGATATTTTGCATTGTAATTTCTTGATATGTACAATATGCAAGTTTGCTGTTGTCTTATGATGATGTAGTTTATATTCCTTTGTTCGGTCCTCATTTTACAGGAACAAGGTGACAAGATAAGAAGGCGAAATGAATGGCAGAAATGGGTACGTCCTGGCAGCAAGGCTTCATCTGATTCAGGCTCACAGTCACCTGCCGATAATACTTTTCAACCATCTGTTGAGAAGTTGTCACTGAATGGTGACAGTTGCAGTAAATTAAACTGATATGGTGTCAGATAGGCCTGAGGAATTATCTTGGCGTTCAAAGATAGAAACGGAGAGTTGACTGCAGAGGAGTTCCTTTCAAGTTGAACACATATGCCATGATATAAAAACAATTGCGTCTCAAGGTTGTTTTATTTGACTCGGTTCTTGATTGTTGGGGAGTACATCTGCTCAGACTAGCATGTTTTTTATTTTGTCCTCGACTGAGCCCAAATTTTTGCAAATTTTCTTGAGTCAACTACAACTCATCTGAGATTGAGACATTCAAATGATTTGAAATTGGTGTGACGGTAGTTGCTCATGATGAAATTATTGGATTATGTTTTTATACTTTGTCAAAATGTGGATGGGTGGTTTTCCCATTTTTAACGATATGGATTTGGTTTGTTTTCATAAAAAGTTTTTGTAGGTTTATTTTTTCATGGGTAGACTTGATTTTATATTCGGAGTGGTGGCAACTAGCAAGCCTACTTGTGTCCATAAATTGGACAACTTGATAATTATACTTTCGTTCTATTCTTCTTGCTCTTTCATGTAGAATTTATACACGGATGAACAGACATACTTCATCTTTGATTATTTCCGTGTTTTAATACCTTTGTATGATTAGGTTTTGCTGTAGTGTAGGTAGTTATGGTGGATTGTTAGTTGGTCTGGTTAGCTGATTAATTATGAAATTGTGGTTTTAGTTATCCCTGAGGCTGAATTCTTACCAACTACACTAGTGCCTTTGACTAGGGCAGCTTTGCACTGTCCTGAAACTCTTTAGGTTGCCATTCAATCTCTCATTAACTCTTGGTGCTAAGGCTGTATATGACTATGGCAGATTTGCACTGTCCTACAACTCTTTATTTGCTTTATATAAGACTTGCTCAGCATTGTTTCTTGCAAGGAAATATTAGATCTTGTTTTGGTTTTATTTCATCTTTTATGCTGTTCATTGCCACTAGGAAACATAAGATTCGCCTTTTTCTCGCTCTATATAGGATTATCCTTACCAGCTTAATACATCAGGGAGGATCTTATGTAACATTTTGTTGCTATTCTTCAAGTTGCTATTCTTGTATGCACAATCAGCACTCGGGGATCTTATGTAACATTTTGTTTGCGATTTTATAGTTTAGGATTTAGTGATGAAAATACAATAATAGAGACGTTGTACATATATGTTTCGAATAGTAGTTTAAGACGATCAAGTTTGTTCCAACTAAAAATTAAAGTTAGAAGTTCAAATTAAGTCTATTTTTTTCAATACTCGTGTCCATATATTTTTTGCTCGATTAATCTTCTAAGAGATTCTTGCAACAATTCTCTCCCAAGCATAGAATTTGAGACGCGTGGTCCTGAGGAGATGACTTCCTCCATTGAGATTTTACTGAGATTAACATTATTTAAATAAATTAAACCTATTGTATTAGTTATTGAGATTCTTTTCTTCTTCTTGTTCTTTTTTTCTTCTTGTTTTCCCCCATGCACAACTAAAGGAGTGTTGGATCATTAGCTCTTTTTTTAATTTTGCAAATCCCATTTCTTTATGGTGATGGAATATTAAAGTGTGTGCAGGCTGTTCTTGGACAGCCCTACAAAGAATCATTATATTGGAACAAATTAGCAGATTTTCTTAATAGAAGGAACAATATTATTGTTGTTCCCCAAACAAATAACCGTATCAAAATACTATAATTCACTCCCTTTCTCTCTAGTGTAGAAGAATCCATCTAACTCTATAGAAAGATACCTTCTCTCCTCACACTATTCCATGGTCTCTCTTTGGCATCTTCCCTTTAGCCTTTTCCACCTAGTAAACTGAAACTAAAACAGAGAGTGTGACAAAGGATCTTCTTATTCATCGTTGTGATGGATAACACGGCTATCATCTCCGATTCACCAGCAAAGCCGCCGCCATCGTCTATTTGTTCATCCCCTCTGCCATTTTTAGCTTTATCTCCAATCCCAACTTTTTCAGCAGGAGCACCAAGAAGGTACTCTATGGAAGAAATCTGGAGAGACATCAATCTCTCTTCTCTTCATCACCCCCTTTCCAACACCACCATTTCCAATACTGCCCTCCATGGTACCTCAATCAAAGAAAAAAATAAAACAAGTTTGGAAATTGATCATTGCATTAAAAGATCTTGTCATCCCTCTGTAAAAGCAGTAGTAGTACCATGTTTTCTTACACTCTCTCCCATCAATGAGCGCAAGAAGAGGAATCCCATTCCTGAAAGTGATGGTGGTGGAGCTAGTGATCACCGGAACAAGCGAATGATGAAGAATAGAGAATCAGCTGACAGGTCCAGAGCTAGAAAACAGGTACTCTGTTGTACCTGGCTTATTTACCTTGTGGTTCAGAATTTACTATGTAATTACGTTATAGACATAATGAATTTCATATATACATATATGAACTGAGTTCATAACAGAATTTTCAAATATTGCTGTGAAAAGGCATATACAACAGGGTTGGAGCTTGAGGTCTCTCGATTAATGGAAGAAAATGGTCGGCTCAGAAGACAACTGGAAAAGGTAAAAAACTATTTACAATAATTAATAGAAAGAAAAAAAAAAACAAGAACAACATAACAGTAGATTCCTTTCATTTTCTTATTTTAGTGCTACCAAAGTCATTATCACAATAGTTAATTAATGATTAAAGTTTATCGTTTCCTTATTGGCTCTTGGAATAATATTTCTTTTTCTTTTTGTAGCTTACTAGTGCTGCAGCTGAACCTGCTCAGTGTCCTAAAAAGCAAACACTGCAAAGAACCTTAACAGCGCCATTTTAAGAAGGAAGACACTTCCCTTCTTTTTTTCGTCTGTCCATATTTAGATGTTTTATAAATTATCTTTTTGTGTTATTCGTATTCAGTTGTCCTTTTGTAATTACAAAAATGTCTTAACAACGCGTATTTTTTACATTTATCTTTATTTATTGATTCAAGAAAGAGATGGGAATGTTTGAGTATGTTTTTTTTTTTGCTAAGTTAAAATGTTTGAGTATGTTAAATACGAAGACATTATTGTCTTTTGGCTTTATATTTACTTAGTATTTAACACTTCATTTATACTTGTGAATTCAACAATTGAAACATCCAAAAAAATGGATGGAGGGAGTGATTTCCTTTGCGGAGAAATATATACTATCTCCAGTATTTAGAGTTTGAAAAATTTTATTTTCTACACTCTCCATTCAAAGATATTAGAATAATTTGAACCCTTTACATGAATTAAGGATATTTTAAGAATAATAAAATTCAAAGGTCAAAAGATGATGTATTCCTCGAACTAATTATTGGCAATTAGGATAGCGTGGTAAAAATATACAGTTAAAAACAAAAAGAGCAAATGTTTATCGTATTTTGAGACGAAAAGAGTAATTTATTTATATAAAAAGTTGAATATTTAATTCTAAACGGAGATTATTAATGTATTTATTCTTCTTGTTTGTATAAAGGGGGAGAGAAAGAGGTGGAAGGGCACTAGAAAGTCTAGAATTCAGAGTATACTTGAAGTATGGTGTCTTGTTTTTTTGTCTCCAATCCAACCAATTGAATGATAGAATCAAACTTTTGGAAAGTTCAGATAAAAAAACAGCATTGTACTTTGCAATAGTTCACTGAAATATTTCTTCTTTTCTTTTTATATATAAGTCATTGAAATATTCATCTATTTAGATGAACGATATTGAGGCCGTAATAGAGAGACTAAAGAAAATTTGAATGTAAGTGACAAAATGGTATATGAGTTTGTTAAATTTAGATGAAAGTTCTTCTTTCGATCGTAAAAAATTGAAAGAATATATTCATGTGAATAACCTAAAGAAGATTCAAGTAGCCAACCACAATTTTTGTGACTAAGACTTAATTATTGTTGTATAAGTCATTGAAATATTTATTCAGATAGTCTTCATCAGAGAAGGAATATATGTAAAGTTTCCCTATCTAACTTTTTTTTTCTTCTTTTTTTTTATCACACGAGAAGAGGACAGTAATGGACCACACTTTGCTTTTGTCTCATCACTAGATTCCTCGTCACTTATTCTATTATGTATTATCATTGTTAATTAACTTAGCTTTAAAAGAAAGCTACCATTGTTAATTAGGCTGTGGTTTCAAGGGAGAAAAAAAAAATGTTAATTAGGCCGATGCAATGATAAAGAATGGAAGAGTCAAGTCTAGTTCTGAAATGCGATTTAGATCTGTCAATATTCATAACCATTTTTACTGTGTAAAACTAAAATATTTAATAAAATGTATAGTAGTATACAAGTCATTTATAAGAAAAAAAATATATTAATATTTTAACTAATAAAATACATTATTTTTGCTTATAAATACCTTAACTATTTTTTTTTCTTTACTTATATCATACTATGTATTAAGGGAGAAAGGTAGTATTATTTAATAAGTCCGCAGTAATTTCCCCTTCCCAATTATTACTTCCCACCCACTCCAGTTTAACCAACATTTTACCATTCCAGTTCTGGATTTCTTTCTTTCTCTATCACTCTTTTTTTTAAAACCCTAATTATAGTGACTCTGGATCCTCAGATTCGGTTCTGAATCTGAAAACAGCGTTCAATTGAGTCTTGGTGAAGTCAATTTCCTGTTTTAGAGTAATTATTTTAGCTATAATTCGTATTCAATTTTAACCATGAGAGAAAGGAAATCACCCAAATCCAATCATGTTCAGCAACAAAATCAGCAGCAGCATCAGAATGGTCACTTATCTCCGTTTAAATTCGCCAAATTGTTCGATCCCGATGCTTCTTGGGATAAGGTTTTTGCTCTTTATTTTATTTTCTATTTTTATTATTAATTTTTTATCCCCCAATTATTGGGGACTTAATGGGTTATGCTATTGTTGTTGTATTATTAATTTTTTATGCACCGAATTTTGATTGATTTGGACTGCGCAGCTACTGATTGTAATGAATTTAGGATTTGATGCAATTTTGTTATAAATCGCTGCATACTTATTTTCATGCCCTAGTTTGATGTGAATTTTGAAATTAATTTTTTTAGGTACTGGAGAAGTGATTTTTGCATGCTTTTGTATTACTAGCTTCATTTAATCGGACATTGATAGTAAAGCTGGATTCTTTGGTTTGATGTTTAAGTTGAATCTATAGAATCTTAGTATAGCGAGAGCGAGATTATGCGTTAACGTGGAGATTGAGATAGTTATAATTCGCTTATTCTTTGCTATTTTGATGTATAATAAGAAATATTTGTGGGTACAATGCATTTATGAAGTGTATTAAAGGCGTTAACTAATTCATTATGTAGTTAATTTTTAGCTTTATATAGTGTATACTACCAAATGTTTGATGTATCAAAAATATTTATGAAGTGTAATAGTGTATTAAATTTAATAACTTGTTAACTTCGTGGTAAGGCTTAGCTTCATATGCGTGCTCAATGCCACAGGGATACAAGGGTTTTAGCATAGTATCTTCTGTTTGGCTTATAAAGGAGTTATGCACATATGAAACTATATAGCATAGAAAAAGGACATGGTTATGTATAAGTATACACTTCACTTATTACATAGATTACAGGACTGATGATTGCCTTTTTTCTGTTTTCTCTTGTTGGCTCAAAAGTTGTATTTGTTTCCCGACTGGGAAATTTTTGCTATTAATCTTTTGGAAAGTAGAAAAGGAAGGAAAATAAAAGAAAACAATGCTCTATAGTTATTGTTTCTTATCTGGATCTACTATCAGAACTCTGGTTGGGAGAAGTTAGAAATTGCAGGTCTTGAAGTTTAGTTTACTTACGACATATTAAAAATTTCATTCTAGTTTCTGTATGTTACTCTTTGTTCTGTTATAGGATCAACTGGGAGATGTTCTGCACTGGATTAGACAAGTGGTGGGCCTACTATGTGGCCTATTATGGGGTGCCATTCCCTTGGTTGGCGGCATTTGGATAATCTTGTAAGCATGCATATCTATGGAGATTTATATTAATCATCCCCGTTCCTACTAAACTGTGTTTCCCATTGTCTTAATTTTAATACAATAGAGAGTTTCAGTCAATCCTGTAAATCTAAATTGTTTGCATTCCTCATGATCTGAGAAAACTCAATCTACAACATTATGGAACATATATTTTGATCCTGTTTTAGGGAATTCCCTGATTTTGTGTACATTAGCATGTTGCTGAGAATACAGTTCGATTGAAGGACAACTAGTCCTCATTTAATTAAAAGGAATCATAAAGGAAAATTGCCAGAAATATTTCTCTTTGCTGGATAATTGAAAGCTTATTAACTTTTTCACAATTTTGGTGCTCATTATCTGCTACCATAAGATGAGAAATCTTGTACATTGTTTAGTTGTGTTAGGCTCTGTATTCCCCTTAATCAAGAAGGAAATTTTACCTGATTATCTTATGCTGTTAATTCTGATCTTCAGGTTCGTTGTTTTATCCACTGGGATCATATATGGGTATTATGCGTTGATACTAAAGGTTGATGAAGAAGAATTTGGTGGGCACGGAGCTCTGCTACAGGAGGGGCTTTTTGCTTCTTTTACACTCTTTCTGGTATATTTCGAGTCTTTGTTACTTTGTGTATTTCAGAACTGTCTTTCGCGATCTTTTGTTGACTGCTGTTTGAATAAACTGTTTTCCCCTGTTTTCAGCTAGCGTGGATTGTAGTATACAGTTTGGCACACTTTTGATTGCATACTCCTCAAAGCATGCCGCTATGATTCTCTCTCGGAGAAGGATCAGTGACATATGATGCTTGCAATGTACAATTTCTCATTCCTCTGACATGAAATTGATGAGGGTTGTTCAAATATTGACATGATCGGTTTCTCCATAGACATTTTCTCAGTTGTATTATTAGTGAGGTCAAGTTACGAACTAGCTTTTAGGTTTTTACCCAATTGGAATTTTCTTTAGTGATTTGAGCAGGGCTTCACAATTTGCTCTGCTAACCTAATAATTGTCTTGTGTTATTGTTTCTTATTATATGATTATGTTGAGAGGAGGAAGACTGGAAAGGCAGTCTGTATTCTGTTTTTCTTTGTTTGATGTTTGTGTTTTGCATTACTGCCTCCATACAGTGCAGAACTCGAGGCGTAGTACACAATCATTTTTTATATTTTTTACCAATTTAAACACAACTAAACATATTTCCGTAATGAAGTATTAATATTTATATTGATTTACCTGAAACAACATATTATGAAATTTGCTGTCTTAACAAGAACAAAATTCTCTATATATGGTGCTTCAGTTTCACAATATTAGAATTAAGAATTGCCATCTTCTCTGTAGTCGGATAAACACTTTCATCTCAATTTTGTGTTATATGCCTAGCTGGAAAAATCAAAATGACAATATACTAATGTACAACAGGTGATCAATTCACATTTATACCCATCTTTGAGGTCTTCCTCTCTGTCGAATCAAGTAAACATGGCCATGAACCCATCGGCTTCCTGGTTTTGAGATGGATTTCTGTAAATAAAATATCAAAATAGGTTTCAAGATAAGTTCGACCAACAAACTTTGCACTATCCATCAACACGGATGAAAATAACAGATTATGAATGATCCTCTATTTTCCTCCAACTCCATCCGTGTCAAATGCACCAGTACATAAGATTTTCAATCAGTAGCTTCACCGCAATCTAAAAATGCAAATTACAGTAGAAACTTTTGATCAGTATTCAGAACACATGAACTTCTAAAAAATTTGTTTACTATTTCCAGACTGACGTCTATCAATTCTTTTTGCTAAAGTTGTGAAATAAAAAACTGTCCTACACCAGAGAAACATCTTTGAGGAATTTAGAATAAAAGACCAGGCATGAAAATCGTACCTCAACTTTAGCTCTAAGAAGCTCTCGCACACGTGACATTCTGTTCTATGGGGGGACTGCTTGGACTGATTTGATTTCACGAATGCAAACACCTGCCATATATACACACATTTGAAGGACGTCAAAGGGCAAGATGGTTAGTGAAGCATGACAGCAGGGGAAATAAAATACTATCTATTCTGAAATGCATAGCGCACAAAGATTTTCAACTGACCTCCTCGCCACAATTTGGACATTCCCCTTTTAGGGCTACCAAGTCGTTCTTCCAAATCCCTTGTAATGCTCCAGCTGCAAAAAATCATTTGGTTGCAAAATTATTTGGAGGCGTGAAATGACAAACTAGTAATCTAACTAGAGTATTCCATGGCATTATGGCAGCACACGATTAACTTTAGAAAACATCAGGATTCTCTCAATAGGATGAACATAAAGAGTTCAAAATAAGTAAGCACACAGCATTAGCCATCAGATAATAGAACAAAGTTAGTGGAAACAAGAATTTATCGGTCTCATTACCAGAAGGGAGAACTATTATCTGCTAATACTGTTGATTTCTGATTCACTATTATCTTCTTCATGACCAAGTTGTCTGCTTAATATGCAATTCCCATCTGGCAACCTATCATTCTATTTAGAGGAAAAAAATACAAGGTATTTTCAAGACAATCAAGTCGACTTACTCTTAGGATTTCACCGACAAGATTGTAGTTGCCAAATTGTACAAAATGCTGAAACTACAATTAGTTTGCCAATCATCATGATACCTAATATGTGTTACATTTCCACACTCCAATAGTTGTCCCCAAAAGGGAAATTGCTAAAACATTTGACCTCCTAGTCTCTAGTGGTGGAAAGTAAACAAAAACCGAAGAGTTCATTATCATATTTCTTTTTTCAAGCCCTAGGTAAACTAGAAAATGTCCATCCGTACAAATATGTCCAAACAACTATAAGTAAACTCAAAAGTGAATCATTGTCACGGGTAAATATCAAACCACACCTCCAAGACAGGCACACATGCAATTCTTGACCTACACACTTGTCTGATAACGTATTTCCTTTATTT
>JAOWBF010000008.1:0-15553 GCA_028566175.1 Vinca major
ACTCAGCACCACCATTTGATGGCTCGTCATCCTCATCCTCGCTATCGTTGTCTACCTCATCATCTTCAAAATCCTCTTCATCTTCATCATCTCCTTCCTCGACTTCTTTGTTGTGCACAATGCCATTGTTTTCTGCTTCGCCAACACTATTGCTGCATTCAAGATCTGGGATCAAAGGGCCATCTTTATCTACAGAGGAGATCTCAAGTTTTTGCTTTTTATTTGAGTCATCATCCACTTGGTGGATGTTATCTCCGTCTAGGGAGGCAAGTTCAGGCTTCCTTTTGGAAGGCAAAGGTCCTTCCATATCACTCTTGACCTCTGCAAATATATTCCATCACCCTTTTCAATAAAAAAAAATGGATATACTTGTTGGAACTAAAAGATGAAATAGGAACCAAAGAGCTATAGAATCTGCCAAGAAAATGCACTCTTAAGGCAACATTTAGTTATTTGTTTCTATATTTAACCTTTGTAGGTATGGATTCAACAACCATCAAATAGAAACACTCTACAGCTCAGAGCAGTTATATGCTTCTGAATCATTAGTGCAAGATCCTGATATGTTATCCACCATAAATACAATTGGTTTACCAGGACTTGTAAAGGGGGTAAGAAGAGCTAGATTTACCAAGCTTATCTTCTGAGGAAGACAAGACCTGAAACTTTCTCTACCAACAGTTGTCATCCAAGAGTCGCCCTGTCCCGTCCCCCCCGGTCCCCTCCCAAACCACCGCATAAAAGCAAAAGTCTCCAGAAAGCATAATAATATTCAGGACTTTAAAACAAAAGGTGCCACGAAGAAATTCTCAATGGTAACAATGAATGCAAAATATATTATTAACTATTTCAACTCACCTTCAGCTGAAAGAGAAGTGGTTCCAGGTTTTGCAAAGGTTGCCATTTCAAAGGTCAAGTAGACAGTATGGTTTTTTCCTGACAAAGGGATAAAAAGGGAGATATATGTTACATCAGTTGAGAAAAGGAAAATATCTGAATGAAAACTATAGTAAATTTGATTAGCCTAACAGTGCCATGCTCTCTGAGTCAGTTTTCAAACAAGTTAATGAAGAAATTCATTTCATAAAAACTCTAATACATCTCGTTAGCAAAGATGAAAAAGGGCCTGGGCAACATAACTCTAATACATCAACATGGTAATGTGGCTAAACAGTATCCCATCCCCGATCCCAGAGCCAACAGGACAAGAAAGGAAGCTGGAGAGAAGTTTCTTGGTTCTCAATTAGTACCATATAGATCTGGTAATATAGATTGATACAGACAAGTATGCTGGAAAAATTAAGAAAATAAGTAAGAGAAACAGCTGCATATCTTTAGCCTAAGAAAAGGGTTGGAAGGCAGGGAAGAATAAGAAGGGTAATAATCAGAGGATGCTTGGATATTGAATTTGAATAAACATAAATAATACAAGAAAGCCTTGTTCAGAGCGAGTTAAAATATCAGAATTTGAGGCTAGTTTGGGAGTTTAGGGGAAAAAAGAAGAGGAGAAATTGAGTTACGAGAAAGGTAAAGAAAAGAAGGTGAGGTGATCTCTCTGGAATTTTGTTCGGGAGTTTAGGAAAAGAAAAGAAGAGAACAGTATTTTTCTTTCAATTGGGAGAGAAGGGAAAAGAAAGACATGACTTTACAATAGTAACTGTTACAATTACAACCCTAGGTGGAAAAGGAAGGGGAAAAACAAAAACATAGCTTCTCTCTTAATCAGTTCTGCCCTCTTCTCATCCACTCCGTGCCTTATTTGCAACTAAAACTAATATAAATAGAATATTGTATAGCTTGCTTGCTAAAAGGAAGCACAACAGGTGGATCTGGAAAGAAAAATTAAAATCCCATAAAAAAAGAGAACTCAAAATCTACCCGTTATACAAAGGGGAAGCACCTCGGACACTGAGAGCAGAACAAATCTCAAGCGGCCGATCATCGGAACAAAAAAAAAAAGAGAAACACAAACAAGAGAGAGGAAGAGGAGTTTCAAGGTTAACGCCAGAAAGAAAGAAAGCAAGGAGCATGTAGTGAGCCAGAGATCCGCTTGTTCACTGGAGAAGCCGATTGCACTAAAGGAGTTTTGAGAAGTGGATTTAACAAAAGCAGTGGGATCCATTTCTTTCTCTCTATAAATGGAAAGAAAGATTCTCAGCGAAATGAGGGCTGTCAAATCCACCGAAATCTTTCGTTTCCTTCCACCAAAACCTCCCAAAGGGAGGAAAATCATATCCTTTCTGCCCAAATCTCTCCCTTGCTCGCGCCACTTCTCACCTCCCAAACTAGCCATTAGTTGGCGAGAAGCGTGTAGCAAAAGTAACTCCCATTTCATGCATGGTTAGAACTCTACGTACCAGCAAAGATCCATGGAATATCAAAGGAATCTTCATTTTGAGTGCTTGAAAGGTTTTAAGTCTTCACCAACAATATGAAGCAGACAATCAATCCAGTAAAAACCTCACAAGCAAAGCATGCATAGAAATCATCTCCAATCAATACCTACCACGTTGAAGAGAAAGCAGAACAGGATCTACACCATTCTAAAGAAGTTATAGCTTTCCTTCTTGAATATCATACCTAGCCCCGGGGGGAGTCAAGTGAATCTGCCTCCTAAAACCATTGAAGTTATGACTTTCCCTATTAAAGATTAGAAGTTTTTTCAAAAGAAAAAAGGACAAGAACAAGCTTCTGGCCTCATGAAATCTGCGAAAAAGTTTTGACATATCTCTATTTTTACTAAAACCTACGCCTCGTTGGTGCCTTTTTTTTTAATCAGGGAGAGACAATCAGAGACGCCTAGTACCATATCCAAGCTCCTCAAAAGGTACAGCCTCGATCATCTCTTCTAGTTCAAACCCAAATATTGGTTCTCAGTGACTCAACGTTAACAAATTACAAAACAAATCTATTGAAGCCACCAAAAACACAGATGTTAAGCCGAGTAAACTGATGAAAATTTATCACCACATGAAACATATAACTCCACAAAAGCAAATAAAGGCATTTAAAACCTAGCAACTTCCTCAAAAACAATCAAAAAGGGAAGAAAAAAACCATTTAACTTAAGCTAAAACCATAGTTGAAAGGTTCAAACTTTGCAAAGAAAATTCCACACAGAGAACAAATACTTCAATTCTTGCTTCCTTTTATATTCCATTAGCAAATGTAGCAAAATTTAAAATCATTATATGTACAAATTCATTAACTTTACAGCAGAAAAACCTGAACTTAAAACTTAAAAGGTAAAGTAATCATAGATCTTCAGAGAGAATCATAAAAAAAAAAAGGAACTTGAAACTCACCCCAAGACGAATTAGGGTGTTTTATGCCCTAAAATCAAAGCTGCTCTGCCTTGTAAGAACTTTGAATGAATTTTTTTGATAAAGGTTAAATAAATACTTCTATATATAATATATATACTTTGATCTCCGCCGCAAGATACAACTTGTGATGAATTATTATGAGAAGAAAAATAAACTTGCTTTAGCCGTGCGAATCAGGGAAAGCGGGCCTGGTATGTTTCTCCAGAACAAGAATAGGTTGGTTGGGCTCTAACTCTTGTGTATATAGTGTATGTTGGGCTTTATTAAATTATTTAAGAATTTCTCGAGTGATTGGATTAGGTTTATTGTGTTTGGATTGATTTTTTTTATAAAAGAAATGAAAGATATAGCAAAAAGGAGAATGGATTAGTTCCACTCATAAAGTTTCCTCTCCCTACAAAAGTGGACGGAAACGGGAGGAAAGAAAATTATTGACACATATTCTCAGTCGATCTCTAAAAAGAGGAAGGGAGATGTGTCTACTTCGATCTCTTGAATCCCAGTTAGACCAATTCTAAACCAGTATGCTTTACCCTTCCTCATATTTTACCAAGTCATTTTCCGCATTGCACCGCTTGATTCTCGATTTTGAAAATATGAACATGCTATTATCGGAACGGTTACAATACTATAGATAAGAATATAACTTTGTAGTGTTGAATACAAAAGCTAGTATGGATGAAGCTCCAACTGTGGGATCTAATGGTGAAGTATATTGGGTGTTTCTTTCATTTTATCCTCAATTTCACTTGTCCATTTTTCTACTTAAACGATTTTTTTTATACTAACTAAATTATTTTCGGTTTAAAATACTAAAAATAAGGACAAATGTATCGTAGTTTCATTTCTTTTCCATCCCACTATTTATCCAAACATCAAATTAATGTCGATAAGGCATTATTTTAGTGGCTATGGTTGAAACATCTAAAAGTAAAGATTTTGAGTTAAAATCATACTCCCCGACTTATTATCTTCTTACCATTCATAATAAAATAAATCACCAAATTAACCGAATACTTTATTTCTCTTTCTTTTCCTCCACTCTTCATATCATTGTGCTTGTTTCCTCACCTAATTACCTCAATCCGGTATCGTATAATTATGATGTGAACTATGATTTAAAATTGTCGACTTTAATTTTCTATATGATATGTTAGATGCTGCATTAGGGCTTTGAACCTCCTAATAAGGGAAGGGGTGCAACTAGTTTATTGAAATCGATTTTATCTACTATACATAAAAATATTAACTTCTGCTAGCAATCAAAGGTGTTGTGGTTCAGTGGGGCAGGCGCCTGGTCGTGGGTTCGATACCCTCCGCCAGCGTGCGGTATGCTTTAATTTGACTCCCTTTCTAGGGTTGATCTCGCCCCGCTCATGGGGCTGTTCTCTCTCCCCATTCATGGGGCTCCGCCCTCGGGCGTTCACAAAAAAAAAAAAAAAAAAAATTCTTCTAGCAAATGTGAATGTTAGACTTGACTCAATGAACCGAATATTATTTCCCCCTTCCCCCCATGGGCACATAGGAGTTGGGCCAGTTTTGTTGTGGGCTTCTGAGCAAGTCTCTTAATTTTATTTTCTCTTTTCTTTTAAAGAAAATTATATATCTCCACCGCCATTTATAAAAGCTCCAGAACCTTCCGCTCAAACTCCCTACAATCTGATCACCTTCTTCACCGTCACTACTTTCACTGCCAAGATTGGAACCAAACCCTTTAGATAAACCAAATTTGGGGAGCCCAGAAATACTTCTAACAATTATTTCAAGAAAGTAAAACAAAACCCAGAAAAATTGTTGATAAAGATGTTCAAGAAGGCAGTGGAGGTGAAGTCTCAACAGCGGCTTTCTGGAGCTGACCGGAAAAAGCTTAGGCGTACCATCAGAGATCGTTTCCCTAATGCATCTGACGCCGATATCGATGCCTTACTCCCTCCTAAGGTCCAATTTTTATTTATTTATTTTTCTTAATATTGTGCGTATATTATAGCATTTGAATATATTTAAGTAGATACCCTTATAGTATATAATATGATATTATTTGAAATGAGGAAAAAACTATGTATGTACATAATTTTTTTTTCGTTTTTCTATTTTTGTCCGTAACCTGTTATTTTAGTTTTTTTCTGCCTTTGAACTATTTTCGGCAGGCTACTTTTATCAAATTAGTATAGTAGTGCGGCTAATTTTGTCAAATTGGTATAGTAGTTCTGCACATGTTGTCAGTTTTAGGAGCATTTTGTGTCGTTTTAAGTTCTTTTAAGGCAGGAGACGTGGGGAACACGTGACCAAGAGTGGCCAGTAATCACGTATTTTACACTAATTTGACAAAAAACAAAGGTTTGGAAATAATTTATGGGCAGAAAGAGCTAAGTAAAAGCTTACGAATAGAAAAAGTGAAAATAATTCATGTGTGTATATATAGCTTTTATCTCCATTTGAAATTTTGGGTTTCTTGGTGGGTGGAGTAACTTCTGCGCTTAATTTTAGTTGCTCAGGGTGTTTGTGTCTCTAGGACATGCAAATAATTTTCATTTCGAAAGTTAAAGAAGAGTAAGATTATCATCGTTTTGACTATTAATGTGGTAAATGTTTTGAATGCAAATCCTGGTACTGACACATATGGAGAGAAACATTAACATATGTATGTAGTGGGCTGCCTTCTAATGTAGTTGTAGGCTTTTGTTGAGTTTATTTGTTGTAATGCCTGAAGTTAAAGAAGGGTTAGGTATAATGTATTGCAGCTATGGCATGGCTGTTTTAATTTCAGCAGCATATCAAGTATTGTTATCACTATGGGGTCAATCTTGCTGACACTATCCCTTGTAATAGTGACTAAGAGGTCAGTTTTGATTGATTTATTTCAGGGGGAAGTGACTCTTTCAAAGTACCCAAATAGAGTTCTCGTGTATTCTGTAGAGGGTGGCTATCCAATGTTTTTTGATATTGATGGGCGAGGCACACTATATCCAACAGGTATTAATTCTTCTTGCGCATATCTAATTATGTATTCTTGAATGCTATTCTCCATGCTTAGATATAGGTGATTTACTACTTTAGGAAGCTTGAGTTTCTTTTGTGTCTGATCATGGCAGTGTATGCTCTTTGGAATGTCCCGGATTTATTGCCAGCTTTTGTATTGAAAGGGGGTGAGGTTTCACGTTTTGTGATTGGAGGGGCTGATTTAATGTTTCCTGGCATTCAGATTCGAACGGATGGTCTTCCATCATTTTTAGCTGGTCAGCTATGGGCGGTGAAAGTTCCTGGCAATCCTTCTCCAATAGCTGTAGGTTCTTTTTTTATGTACTTAAATTTAATAATTATATATAATCTCCACATTAGGATTCCTTAACCTGCTCGATCTATTAATGGTAGAAAAGATTGAATAGGTTTGTAATATTCTCTTTGTTGGACATCGCTTACCGTTTATCAGGTTGGTTCAACGACAATGTCTAGCTCTGAAGCTCTAAAAGCTAATTTACGCGGGAAGGCATTAAAGATAAGTCACCATTACCGTGACACACTTTGGTAAGATATAGTAGTATTTCTTGTGTAATTATGTTATCATTAGCTTGATAATATGTCATGTAGTCTATTCTTTTAACCTTGTCTTAGGGAATCAGTTGAAAATCCGTATGTGCCAAATGCTGGCTTTCTGGAAGACGTTGTGTACGAGGATCCTGCTCAAATATCTGTTTCGGAGGCTACTAATTCGGGTGAAGGTGATGTACCATCTGATCAAGGAAATGCCCTTCAGAATGAAGGTAGTAATGAGACGGGCTATGCCAAAGATGACCTGGATGTGAAAGCTGATGATCCTGAGAAATTAACATCTGAGATAGGTGATCTAAACCTGTTAGAAAATGCCGAATTAGAGGATTCAAATGTTGAAGAAAAACACTCCTTATCTGTCGAAGAGGTTGATGCATTGTTGGACAAGTGCCTTTTGCAGGCTCTGCATACGTCGGTTAAAGACAAGGACCTTCCCATGCCTGGAAGTACACTGTGGTAGGAGGATACAAATATTCTTTGCTTTGTTTATGGTTTAAATGCATTCACGAGACTTCTGATTTTTAATACCTTTTTATCCACTATCTTAGGATTGAACAGCTCTTAGCAGCTGTTGGAATATTATATCTTTATTCCCTTTTCCAGTCTTTATCTTATCATGTGGGTAATAGTGATTTCCTATTCTAGGGGGAATGGATATGCACAAAATATTTGGTGAACATGTAATTTATTGTTATTCACGCTATTGCAATAGCATATATTCTGTACTATCTTTCATTTGGTTGATTATTCAAAATTGTTAATTGGTGCAGGTCAACTCATGTGCTACCTTGTCGGCCTTCAGGTGTCACATTAGATATTAAAAAATCTTCTTACAAGAAATTGTCAAAATGGCTACAAGCGAAAGCTTCTGCTGGACTGGTAACTTCGTATTCCCAAGTTTCATTGTGATGAAGAACTTGCAAATCTTTTGCTAATTTTGAGAAATTTTTCAAGATGATTTGTTATGTTATCTTTTCCTTGTCTGAGTTGTCTCAAGGGGAAATGTTCAGATACTACGATGCTTTAACAGTTCTTGTTTCACTTAAGAATTTATGATTATTTTTTTCTTGTCTCAAAGGGAATTGTTCAGATACTATGATGCTTTAACCTGTTGTTTCAATTAAGAATTTATGATTTTAGATGTTGAACGCTTTTTGTAATTGCTGGTTCGTCTTGCACTTTTTGCACAGTAATTTGGTTGACCACTTCTTGATTCATTGCTTTCTTGGCTGCACTTGGATATATTTGTTTGCTCAATCCTATCTTTCTGATCTCTCTTGCCCTTACAAGTGTGGCCATGCTGCAGCTTAACTCCTGTTGTGGCAGATTGCAGGAAAAGAAGATAAACATAAGAAAGAGGTGATTTTATTTTCTGTCAACCGTAATCATCCAGATTATACATCCTTCAGGCCAGAGAAAAAGAAAGTGGAAAAGAGTGGACAATCAACAGGACAAGCTGCTGACGAAGTACAATCACAAAAAGTATTTGAAATATTTGAGGTTTACAAACCAAGTGTTCATGTCAATCCTGTTTTTGTCTCTGTTGGTGCTGACACGGGGAATCTTTTCACGGCTTCAGAAGCCTCCGAAATTGTCTTCCAGTATGTTCAGAAAGAAAATCTTGTCAAACCAACAGACCGATCTCTGGTGATTTTAGATGCAACTCTCTGTGATGCTTTATTTAAAGGATCCGTAAAGAAGGGGTCAACGTATCCTACTGAAATTCATAAGAAGGATATTGGATCAACTTTCATCAACCGGATGCAACCCCATCATGTAGTAACCAGGGGATCTGACACCATTGTTCGTAAAGGTGCTCTAAAGCCCATTCAACTACTGACCGAAAGGAGGCAAGGAAACAAGAAAGTTACCAAAATTTCGGGACTGGAATCCTTTCTCATTGATCCTGATGCATTAGCATCAGAGCTGCAGAAGAAGTGTGCTGCTAGCACAACTGTAGGGGAACTTCCAGGTTGGTGTTTGCGATACTCGCTTTCTTGTTATGTACTACAAAAGAAGATAGGGTATTGTTCCATAACAATTCTATGAAGTCTTAAGTTTGTCCCTGTTACCATTACTGGATCTACTATACTATTTGGTGTTTCTTTCCTCTTACATATAATTTTCTAAAAGCGTTGATACTACCTCATATTTTTTATGTTATGCTAATGGTGTACTTCCCTATGCTCTTATTTCCAATAGGCAAGAAGGGACATGAAGTTCTAGTCCAAGGAGGTGTCATTGATAATATTGCGAAATATCTAATTGAAAACTATGCAATACCAAAGCGATATATTGAAGTCCTTGATAAAACAAAGAAATGATAATTCAGGTGAGTTTGTGGCCCTGTTCCAATGTAATTGTTGTGTGTATTTATACATAATCTGCATTTTTAGCTCTCTCAAATTGCTATGTATAGGTATGAAGTTATTTGCTTCTGAGTTGTTATCTTCAAAATCGTCTTTTTCAATTTTCCACACAGTTGCTTACTATCAGCAACAGTAATTGGTTGGCATAAAATGTCGTACCAGACTGTTTCTTCTTTTCTGTATATGCAGATGCTGATAATAGATTGCACAACCTTTTGTTACGTCCCATGTGTCTGGAAGCACGAGAAAAAATAACGCTTATAATAGCATACATGCAAATCCATGATGTAATTTGATAAACTTATTTCCTTGCTTGGTTTTGCAACAGGTCCAGATGAAAGTTTTGGTTTTGCAGGTTGCTGGTAATAGTAGGAAACATTCGCCGTTTCTGTTGATTGTTGAGGTCGCGCATGAGATAAGATCTATATTAAATGAAAGATTCGGTTGATTTTGAAGAATTTGGCTATTCATAATTGCTTTGTTTTTGTCCTGCAATGTATCCGAACTTGTATAGTGTTAAGGGAGGAGAATGGGTGACGGTTTGGTAGCTTAGGTTGGTGCAAAAGAAAAATGGATTGTAAATTCTTACTATGCTTTTTGCGAAAAGTTGGTGTTTATTTCTCATTTGTGGAAGGTAGTGATTATTGGATCAAAAAATTTGGATCAATAAGGCATAATATTACATTAAATTCTAACAATCATTTTCATCCAAATTTTTTGATCCGACAATGGAAGGAAAGCTAAAAATGCGCGGTAAATAACATTCTCAGGAGCACAATTTCCCTGCAGAAGACTTCTTGTTTTGAGGCAAGGCATTCTACATGTACTACTGGAAAAAAACTGTTCTGCATAGGATCCGGATTGCGTCCAAGCCACCTCATCCTTTTAATTGTTCGATATTTATTATTCATAAATTGAAATCAAACAAGGAAAAACCATTTAAAAGGAGAAAGGGCATACACCGGTAGGGGACCAACCTTTTCTCTTCCAATTCGGTTTCGGACAATTAGCACTCGAAAACCAGCACTCCCGTTCGCCCCTCATAACTAAACTCTGCCTTTTCTCTTCTATATACATGCATACAGATAGCTTTTAAATTATCATTTCCTTTCTTTAGCTATATCATTTGATAGAGCATATCAGAAATGGCCTCTGGAAATGAATGGCTGAATGGAATCCCTGGTTAATAATTGTTCGGTATTTCTGCGACCACACAGGTATCTAACAATTCCATGGGGAATTGATATCTCAAAAATGTTCGTTTTTGTTGGTGAAAGAGGGGATACAGACCATGAGGACCTTGCTTGTAGGCCTCCACCTCTTACTGATAGTTTGAATAATGTTTCTTTCTAGCAGATGTCTGATCAGAGCTTTATACTTGTCGTTCACACAAGCAATTTACAATGAGAAACCAGTACAACGTCCATTCTGATAGCAATTCTCATTAGACTAAGACCTGGTAAAAGGAAAATTGTTGTAAAGGAAATTTTTGTCACCGCAAGCTCAACCTCATAACAAGACATTATTCTCTTAGTTTAAGAATAAGCCTGTTGCTTTTCTTCACAGGACAGTTTGATGCTTCTCTGAAATATTTTACAAGGATACTAATTTGTCATGTACAGGGACCTAACTCTACTTTGTACTCCATCCCACAAGAACATTTAACAGCATGTGATATTTCCTGAAGAAAGCAAAAGAGAGAGTCATCAATATATTGCAATTATATGGCGTTACTTATTTAACAAATCATTATCTAGTAACATCTATAGCTACATGGTGAAATGAAAAACGGTTGACTGATGCACTCTTTGTCGCATATAAAGACCACAACAGAAAACTTGAGAAATATATTTACCTTCATTTTCTTAATCTGAAGTTGCAGAGACTGCAAGTACTCAATTTCCCCATCTTTGTCGGACAATAGAGCTTGAAGCTCCTCTTCCAGCACTTTAACATCCATTTCCCTAAGTTCTGGCTGAAAATATACCCACATTAATAAGATTTCTTTAGTTCCTCTTTTGTTTTTCTTTTCTTTTCCGATTTCAGCTTCAGTATGTCTACTACATTCTCAGACACCATACTCGGTTCAACTTAAGGTTGCATTATGATAGACAGTAAACCTCCTATCAGCATTTCTTCAGACAGTTGGCCATACCAAATCCATTATAAAAATAAATGTACAAGGGACAAGAATTTTGAAGGCAAATTGTTAAAAATCTGATTGTCACACTCGTAATTGGTGAAGCGGAAAGCAACAAGTCTACATGTTTGCTAAATATACACCAGTAATAGCTTACCTTAAAATTATTTAGCTTGTCCTTCGCTAGGTCCAATGTCTGCTGTAACTGTACCATCAAATTGTTTGGCAAATGAATAAAGGCAAGAAGTTCCGCGTTCAAACATTAGACTTTTGCACTATGTTTTAGTGCATAAATATTAAATATATGCTGAAGGAGTGCAACTCGTATTCATGAGGACTTGGTTTCAAACTCTAGAATACTTTTACGTAATAATATGTTTAGAATTCTTCTCTTCTGTTAGTGGGTGCAGAATCTACAATTCTAAACGCACAAAAAAGATGCTAATACTTTTTTCATCTGCCGAACACAAGTATCTATCAGAAAGCAATAATCCTAGACAATGGTTTCTCAAATATGGAAAATGTAAATGGAGAACCTACTCCCGAAACATATAGCTCTTGACAATAAGTAATATTGAGCAAGCGCAAACTTTTTAATCCTTTATCAGAAGGGAAATGGGTTGGGGATGTAAATAGAGAGAAGAGAAAATAAGGTAGTGTATGCCATCGTGACTAGATACACTTACAGATATATGAATCTAAACTTGCTGCCGATGCCAGTAGTCATGAGGTGCAAGAGTAACTTAATACTTAATAGCATGAATGTTTCCATTTGATATGTAATCCAGATAAAGCAGGAGAAGTTTATTTGTAAAAGAACCATAACTAGCGTCTCAAATTGGATAAGAGTGGCAGGTGCATACCTTGATATTCTCCAAATGAAGGTCAGTTTTCAGATGTGTCATCCGATCAAGGTCAGCTTTCGATGCATCCAACTTCATCATTGGGCTTTTCATTCTGTTTCCTTGAGACACTGCAGAGTACCAGCTGTTCTGATTATGCTTTGACACAAATTTGCCCATTATGTAATGTTACCCGATTCTCAAATATTTCTTACAATGTAATCATGGCAATTAGCACTATCATTCGTAGAAATTAGGCAAATGATATGGTTTGTTGGTAAATCTTACTTGATATGCTATGAAGGTCTGATATAGAAATGCATCCTCCCTCCGGCCCAATCTAGTTTCCAGTGGTGCAATAGACATAAAGGCACTCACCTTTTCTCTCTAGGATTTGATTTAGTATTTCTTTTCTCCTTTACGAAATGCTTAAACAAGTAACTGAAGATTGTGCTTTTGAAAGCAGTCTAGCATATGCTATATCCTGGATTGCCTAATAGAAAATCATGATAGTCCTTTCCTATACATCATACATGCAAGATGGAAGCTCTATTCAGTACCTTCAACCTCGGCACTTTTGGAGCCAGCTTTATCTTCTAGTTGAGTAGCCTAATAGAAGAAACATTAGAAAATATGCATCAGGAACAGGAAAGAAGAATCTACAACACTCAAGTTGCATTGAAGTAAATCAAGAGAAATACCAAAGAGCATAGTCATAATTCTATTTCCTAGAGACTCTCATATGACAAACTGTGATTTCCTTGATTAGCATAAAAACACACTGAAATTGTAGACAGCATTACCAATAAGCTCTCTGATTATATCAAAGGATGTTCATGAATGTAAAAACTTAAAGCCACTTTAAGGGGAAGAATTCAACTTAACTACTCAACAAAAATGGAAGTGCAATTGTGAAGCTTACAACAGATTTTCCTCCAATAGACGACACGTGCTTGTTGGCAATTATCCAGGTCTACAAAGGAAACCACAAAAGTATTCTTCAAAATGAAACAGAAAATGCAAAATAAGGAATGAAATAGAAAGGTTTCTCCACCTGCTGTTCATTAAGCTGCTTTGTCATTTCCTCGAAAGTTTTTGAATAATATGTGCTGGAATGATGGCAGAATACATCTAAAATCACTTATTCTCAACAAACAATCTCCAAAAGATGCTCTTTTAGATTACCTTCTCTCTACAAGTTTCACGGACAGTGCGTCTCTTTCATTTTGGATGAGTTCCAAAGTCTGCATATCAAATTATGGTATTAATTAATTAAGGGAACGAAAGATGAGACGAAAGGTGAAAGTTCATTTCCAAGTTTAGAAACATGAAAGATACAACTATATTGCAACTAAAGTTACTCAAATGTGAAAATGCATTCTCTGGAGGACTGAGGACAGTGACGACACAGAAATACTACAATATCTAGATCAAATGATTAAGAAGAAAATGGGAGGCCATTTTTAAATGATAATCAGGAGGATGTGCTTTTCTGAGGCGAGCATATCTATAACAGACACATGACATAGACTCATTTTTTTTTCTTCCACCACAAGAAACCATAAGTAGAATCTAAAATTACAGACATCTTTACTGCATATTCATATGCAAAACAATAAGCCATTACCTGGCTAAGAGTGGATGAATCTGATCCCAGAGAAATCACTTTCCTTTGGTTTTCCCGAATCCTGGAACAGATTAGACCTTTTTCCTTCATGAAATGGTCAGTTTCTTCAGTAAGTCGCTTTTTCTCATATTTCACTGCAATTAAATGCTTCAAAATGTAATAACTGACTGAAAATAAAAAATAAAACCTTCTGACAAATTCCAAAAGTTCAATCAAAACAGTATGAACAGATCAGATACCTTCCCCAAATCGCAATTGCCAAAAAAAAACACAAATCCATAAAATTATAAATCATATGGATATAAATTCACCTAAGAGAAATATTAGTTTCTAGCTTTCCTAAAAACAACACGAATGCTAAAATTTTGTACCAGAAATAACACGAATCAATTTGAACAAAATATCAATCATATCGTAATAAATGCATTCACCTAAGAGAAATTTGAGTTCCTAAATCCTAACCTTTCCTTAAAACAACATGAATGCTACAAATGCCAAAATTCAAGCTAAAATCTCCAAAATTGAGAAGGTAAGTTGTAATGAACAACATATAGAAAAGAAATTTACCAAAATCGAGCTCATTCTCCAGATTTTGAATGGTAGTCAGGTACATTTGCTCATCGACGGAAATTTTCGCCGCTTGATCCTCCACCTCTGGCAACATCAAATACTCAACATATACAGAAACATCAAATACTCAACATGTACAGAAATCACACGGTAACAAAATTTTAAGCATCCGAAAAATTTGTCGCTTGATCCTCCACCTCTGAAACTAACAATTTCGTATACTTTTAAAAAAAACGTATAAAAACATAAAGTACCTCAGCATATACATAAATCAAGCTATAATAAAAAATTAAGCATCAGAATATTTAAACGATAACAGAGAATAAAAAAAGAGAACCGTTCATTTGAGAGCGGAGAGTCTTCATGTACTGCAAGTAATCCTCCATTGTTCTTCGATTCCTAATGAATACACACAGATTTTTAATGTAAATTCAGAAGAAAATTAAGTGTTTTCTCGAAGATGCACAGAGAGAGATATTTTGAGAACTCTTTTGAGTAACGTGTAGCGGAAGCTGGAAGTGAAGTGGTAACTGATGGATTTGGAGGGAAAGTAGATTTTATACAACCGCCGCCAAATATCCCCAATTTGAGTGGGCATTATTTTATTGGGCTACTTTTGGATTCCTCGCGGGATGGAAACCATGGTTTTGGGCCCCTGCTATTTTATTCGTGGGCCGCGGCTCTACATGCAAAGTTTCAAGATATTATGTATGGTCAAGATTACAATTCATTAGAAAATTGGTGTCACACATATTAACGAAACTCTTTTTATTTGAAAGGAAACAAGAAAATGAACAAAAATACTCGCTACACTTTCATAATAAATAAATAAATACTTGCTATTAACAGAAGTAAGTTCTTGGAAAACTAAAAAAAAAAGGTTTCTTTTGGAAAGAGGTATGACTGTCAAAATGATTATATTAGTCAATTTTGTCCCTAAAAAGCGCATAATAATTTCCCGGGTGAATTTCATTTTGGTAATTGTAAATGGCCCACAGTTTCAACATTGTCCCTAAACTTCCAAAAATGTTAACCTTGTCCCTAGAAATGGTTCGCAATGCCTAGTTCGTCCCTGAAATTTCATAACTGTCAACCTCGTCCCTAAAAATGGCCTTCATGTTCCAAAAAAG
>JAOWBF010000011.1:20659-31077 GCA_028566175.1 Vinca major
CTGGTTAGACAATTTTAATGATACTGGGGTGCGAAAAATGAAGATAGAGAGTTTTAGTGAGGGAGAAACTTTTAGCGATGACCATTAGAGATGTTTAGATTGTATTATGTGAAAAAATGTGGTAGTATCAATGTGGCATGAGAGAGAGAGAGAGAGAGAGAAATAGTAATCACAAAACAAAAGATACGGACATTAATGTTAATTTACAATAAAAATATATCCTATCCTTTTTAACGGTTGAATGAAATTGTAGTGTACTGTACTAATAGAAACAACGGGGAATAAAGTTACAAAACCCAAAAAAATGATATGAGGATAAGTGTCGGGTCGGGTTCTAGTTGAACCGGTACATTTGAGTGATCGTACCCAATAAGCCACATAACTGCAATCTCTTCCGCATTATCTTCTTCTTCTAACATTCTTTCTCGCTCACAGCTAGAGAATTGGCAGCCATGGCTACTCTGCAAAACTCCTTTGCTTCTCTTTCTCTCTCATCCAACTCCTTTCTCGGCCAACGCTTCTGTATTCCACTTTGCCCACCTCAGGTACTCTCCGTAATTTCCCTTAAATTCTTCCTCATCTTATTATTACTTTATATCTCAATCCAGTTCTGGATTAACAGTTTCTCAAGTGGGTTTCTCGGAATTTGTTTTCTTATCAAATAGATGGAAACTACTCTACTTTGTGTTTCATTTTTTTGATTTATCTTACTAGATAATTATATTTCTAATGTTACCCTCACCACCGATACGTACAATTCTCTTATTCTCTATTATTTTAGTAGAATTAGTAAAATATATAATGGGAATAATACCCCTTGTTTTTCTCTTTGATAATCTATACTTAAATACTTAAAAGGCCTTATATTATGGAACAAATGTAGTATCTTTTTTCGTTTCAACATTGAATAACTTGTGGAACACTATGCTGAGGTTTATATACTCTTTCTGTAGATACTTGCATTGCTGAATGCTGAATTCAACTCTGGGAAGTGTCCAAGATCTATACTGATGTTTCAAATATGCATGATTGTTCCACATATGTTGTTTGTTTGGGGCAGCGGGGGAGCCAGGATTTATGTAATGTGGGGGTGGGGGTGGGGGGGTGTTGTAGGATTTCTCAGAAAAAATGAAATTTTCCTAGCGTTTTAGAAATTGTTGTGGGGCGCCACCCCCATCCCCTTGAATCCGCCCCTGGTTGGGGGTAGCCTTCATACGGACATGCTGGCTGTTATAGATGATCTCTTGAAAGATGTTAGTGACATGAATACGTCTGTGAATCTGTTGGTTGCTTCCATCTAGGGACGAAATTAGAAACTTCATCTGTGTGCGTTGGGGGGGGGGGTGTAAATTTTACAGACTTATTGGGGAGCAAGAGCAAAAAAAAATTTAATAATCTTTCTATTTCAAAATTTATGGGGGTAAAAATGTCGTTTTCAAAATCTTGCCCCCTTGCCTCCATCTGACTTGTCCTAACAGCCAGAGCCGTTTGAATAATTGCTCCCACTGGATTTTTATGACTTCTAGTGGGAGTTTCATTCATAATCAACTTGGCTGATTTGTGAACATGGAGGACAGGGTGCACTAGCAAACCATATGTGTGTCTCGGAATTCTGAATTACAAACGGCTCAAATGAAATTGTCATGCATATTCTTTTCAAAGATTGTTCATAACTTTAAATTTCCTGCAGAGGTACCTTGAGCAGAAATTTCTGACCTAGTTAACACATGGTAACTTGGTCCTCCTCATAATATTTTTCTGCAAGACTTGATCTTGTGTTCTACTGTAACTACAACTATAATTCTTGTAATGATTGTGTTTTTCCTACCCCGTTATGCTCGCCTTTACATGGGCTGCTGAGTAATCATTTGATAATTGTCCTGGTGGCTTGAATGCAGGTTTTATCAACGGAGAAGCCAGGTTCTATTGTAGCAAAGGTTGGGAGTAAGAATTCATGTTTCAGATTATCATATTCTGGATTTTAATTTTTTATTCTCTTGAATTACCTTAACAAATGTAGAACTTGATCGGAATATAGACATCAGGAAAAGAAAAATGTCAAAAAGCCCTTAGCCTGGTACAAGGAAGTAGATGTGCCTGATAATCTAAGCTCATTATCATCGTCCCAGAACCTCTTATGAAACTCATACATTCCGTGGCTTCTAGGAAAACTTGGGAAACAAAAATCTTCTGCTCCAGTCAATAGGAATATCTTCTAAATCTTTTATCGAATTTCCTCCAAATCCTCATTTCTGTTTCTTCTTTTCTTTCTTTGTTTGTTTGGTTGGGGGGGGGGGGGGTTGTAGAATTTGAGAATTTAAGTATTTCGCTGAAACAAATTGGCTTCCAACTAAGCATACACAAAGCAGTGATGCAGTGTTCTTGTCACCTCTTAAAGAAATGGCAGAAGAATTTGGAACATTTTGATGCCCCAAAATGTAAATTTCTTCAAAAATCGTGGGATCGAAGGAATGCTTGTACCTCCAATTTTGCAGTCAGCTGACCCTCCTTATCCATCTATCCTCTCTATTTTTTGATAAAACAAAAACATTGTCCCTCTATCAGATGATCCCATAAAATAGTGGATGAATTGTGGGATCATTAAAGCCAATAAAGGCAATGGGTTTTCACCATTCCAGTTTTTCAAGAACTACACTGACCTTGCTGAGATATACCGAGTTGTAACTAATGCTTCTTTAATTAATCCTTCTTTCTGCAGCTTAAGCGATGGGAAAGGAAGGAGTGCAAGCCAAACAGCCTTCCAAAGCTACATAAAATGCATGTTAAGCTTGGGGATACAGTCAAAGTCATATCTGGGCGTGACAAAGGTAAAATTGGAGAATTCACCGAGATTATTACGCACAACAGCACCATAGTAGTAAAAGAAATTAACCTGAAGACCAAGCATGTGAAGAGCAAAGAAGAGGGTGAATCAGGGCAAATTATCAAGGTCTTTAACTCCTTTATACTTTTTTTTTTTTTGCTAAGTAACTCATTTATACTTTGCACATATCAAATTTCACTCTTTCGCTGTTAGCTTCATCTTCATTTTCTTGATACTTTCTTGTTTTCTATATTTACAGTTAGTTATGATATAAAATGCTCATGATTCTGTTATTTCAGGTTGAAGCTCCAGTTCACAGCTCAAATGTGATGCTGTATTCCAAGGAGCAGAATGTGGCGAGCCGGGTGGGTCATAAGACCTTAGATAATGGAAAACGGGTTCGATACCTCATAAAGACTGGAGAAATCATTGACAGTGCAGAGACCTGGAAGAGAGTGATCAAAGAGAAAGGGGAGAAAAAGGAAGCAGTTGCTGCATCATAAGCCCCCCCTTCTTTGTAGTTACTGTTTCATTCCTTTTATTGGTGTAGGCTCATTTGCAAATGTAAGGAAAATTAGTGCCATAACTTAATCCCATTCCAACAATTTGTGTTAACATTTTCTGTTCCGAAAGAGATCTATCTATTTATATAGAGCGCACACTGGACGTTAAATGAAAAAAGTATGATAATGTGCATATAAATTAAAATGGTTTTGAAGCACGTCTTCTATGATACTTTTGGTTTTGATTTGAGGGCATGATCACAATCCAAAGTATAGTTTGAAGAAACAAGATGAAGGTTGAGATGACATACTAATATAATGAAGTTACATATACAATTTTTAGTTTGAGATTTCATACTAATCAGTGGTGGAGCCAAGAATTTGTCATAATGGCGGATTTCTTACTGATTTTTTAGGGGGTGAAATACAATATTTATAAAAAAATATCAAAAAAATAATTTTTTTATAGAAAAGTCGTCATTTCTGAAAATTTTGGGGCGGCCACTGATACTAATATAATGAAGTTATATATACTTTTTTTTCCTTCATTTTTTTCCTCTGTTTTCTCTTCAATATTCTCAATCATGATTCTATGATCATATGCATGTGTCTTTTTCTTTGGAAAAAAAAATTTAGCGGAGGAGTGTCGAAAGAGTTGTGTCGAGTGCTCGCTGCTAGGGGTGTTCATGAAATTTGAGTGATGTATTTGATTGGTTCAATTTGGCCTGATTAAAATTAAATATTTAGTTTAGTTTGAAAATTTTCTAAATCTAATTCAAATCAAACCGAAGTTATTCATATATATTTACGCTATGTATTATGTATATGTTAATTATTATGAGGTAATTTGTAAAAAGAACAACTTAAATGACTTATAATAAAATAAATATAAACCTCTTATTTTGATATCCTTATAATTAATGGATATTGAAGTACTTAAATAAGTCACTTACTTTTTCCATCCATTCTTCTTTTCTTAGGTCTCGCTCTGTGAGTATTTACTATTTAGTGCATCTAATTAACTATCCGAAAGATTTATATTGAAATGTTTGATTGTTGTAAAGTCGCTATATTGATTTTGACATAATAAGTTCGATTGCCAAGTAGATAATTATGTGTATTTTCTGACCCATGAATGACCCTTTGGGTAAACAGGGACGTTACAATTTTTGCTGTTGGACTTTTTCAATATATATATATATATATATATATATAAGTGTAACGATAGTTTGGGAGCAGAAGGTTAGCGTCAATTGTGTTAGCATTCCTTGATACTTGATTGACGGACTTGCTTGGTAGAAATGTTGAATACGGCTACCTTAATTAAATGTTGACAGACTTAACTTCTTTGCAGCATGTTCTTGGACGTATAATAGAAGTGGAAGTAGTCAATTCAGTCATAGCTGATAATACTGAATTAATAATAGAAACTTCAATGAATAAGAAAATACTATATGATTTCCATGTCTTCATTTAACTTCTAAATGCAAGAATTTTATAAGAACATGCCGCTCAAATTGTTCCTACTCCGTTGACATTTTTTATTTTATTTTTGGCGGGATCCTACGCTGACACGGCTATAGTGCTAATATGTTTTGTAGTGCGTATGAAACACTTTTGAACACAAGTTACATGTTTGTGGACAGATGATAAATCTCATGCAACATGTGTTATTTTGTTATACAAACATGTCATAAGGCTTCAACAAGTATTATTTCTTTATAAACACATATCCTTAGGCAAGTTATACATGTCTTACGTAGCAAATGTCTAAAAAAACATAACAAATATTCTCTTAAAAAATTGACTGTTGAAATTTTTTATCCAACAATCCAGATCAACTAAAATTACTTAAAAACGTGTTCTGCACTGTAGTCGTACTTAGGATCCTACATCCTACTCCATTGATATGAATGGTGGAGAGTAGGGGATGCCATTAAAGAACATTGTAGAAATGTCAGCAGAAACAGAGGTCTTAACCATCAAATCTAGTCATGACTTCTTCTTTTTCATGCATTTGTTGAAACATATAGAAGAAATTAACTGGCCACCTTACTAATTCAGCCATGAAAGAAACTGATCAATGAGATTAGTCTCAGATCAAGAACTTCATTATTTGGACATTGTTATGGTACTTTAGACTCTCAATGCCTTTTCTTTTTATAATTTTTATGACTCAGATGTTGGACCTTCATCCAACTAATCTTTGTTTGCCAATCATGTAAATCCTATGGAACCTCCTTTACGACATGTGACTAGAACTCCCGAAAGTGGTAACAAGACGCACTATTGTCTTGCCTTCACGTGACATCTAAATTTCAATATAAATATTGACTTTCAGTTGTAGTAGAGATTGGAACTGGGTGACATTGTTGTACCGTTGCGCAATGGTGGTAGGGCTTGCTTTTCCAAAAAAATTATACCAATATTCATGTATTTTTGTCTCAACTAATCCGATTAGGTTCTGAATAACATGTTACAGAAATGCCAATAAATATACAACAATTATTTCCTTGAAGAGTGAATATTGAACTTAAATTTAAAATTCTGAATGGATGACTCCCTCACTGAACAAACATTACTTGATCCCATTGTTTTTTCTTTATCTCTTTTGCTGAATGGTCTAAGCCTAAGAAATGATCAAAATTAATAACAGGTCTAATGATTATATATTCTCTTTGTTTTTTTTGTTTTTGCTGAATGTTGGATTTTGACAGCTCACACAAAGTCTAAAAAAATTGAAAAAAAATTATTCAGATTCCTCATGAAGAATCCTTATTTGATTAAACAATTTAATCGATCAAAACAGAGTTTAGAGTAAACAATGAATTTATATGTTTTTTGCCCTTTTCATACTGTACAATTCATATAAATTAATCTTTTACCGTCCAAAAGTTCCGAACTAATATTTAAGTTGTAATAATATTGATGAAAACCCTTAAAATGTGGATCTACTTAAACAATGTCCATAGAAAAACACTAGTATCATAAGGACAATAATCCTTTTGTAACTTGTATAAATAGCCCCCCTAAACAATCTTGTATTCATAAGTCAATTTTCTTTTAATCATCATATTGTTGTCTCTTTCTCCATTCAAAAAGGAAGAAAAAAAATGGCCCTCAACTTTAGGGTTATCTCAACTCTTGTCTTCTTTTTCATTCTCTCAATCTTCATCGGTGAAGCATAAACTATTTTAACTCCTCCTGCAGGTACACAACAGAAAACCCCAAACCCCTAAAACACCGCCGACTACTCAGGCAACGATTTATACATGTGATATACCCTATATTAAATCTCACGTTGATGGCTTAACCGTAAAAACCAAAGGGTTTGTGCAGAAAAAATCCAGAATCGTTTGCACGACAAAACATTCCCACAATCAGACAAGGTATTTCTGATGAGATGTTTCCAGGCATACCATGCAGCCATGTTTTCCATACAGAAAGCCACAACTGATATTTCCGAAAACAAGTTTAATGATTCTATTGTTGATGTTGTTGCATATTCATCATTCATTGGATCCACCATGAAGCTAAATTGTACTAGCAACGTTATTAGGAAAAATCCCGAGTTTGCAGGGATGCAACAATGGGCTGGATGGGGTGCTCAAGATATCCTTGCACGATTGAAGGTTTGCAATAAGTAATCTCACCCCCTTCATTATTGATCATCTTTTTACTAGAGATGATATCAAGGTGGCAAATTCACTAACAATTGTGAGTTTTGTTAGAACTTAATTATAGGCTTGATATGCTAGAATGCCATTATATTTTTGAGTCTATAAGTTGTGGATTTGTGACCATGATTTTGAGAGTTTATAAGGCCATTCTAATTTTTTCCTGTAATAATTTTGATCAATATTGTTAAAATCCCGATTTAAATCGTAAAATCTATGATTTTACGATTCTACGGAAGGAAAATCCCGATTCTACGATTTTTCACCCCTCCACCGATTCTACGTAGAATCCCGATTTTAATAACCTTACTTCTGATAACTTACTGTGCCATTGGTGCAACATTGTAATGAACCTTATGTGTGAATTAAATATACTTATGAATGTTGTAGGGAGTGATACGAAAAATTTGATGTGACAAAAAAAGCAATTTGAATTTCTTTGCCACTCAATACAATACTCTAATTGTAGAATTTTTCTTAAACTAAAAAAGTTAAAATTTATAGGTGAAAAAATATTAAGATGTGAGCAAAATATTAATTAAGAATGTCGCATAATGACATAGAAAATCCGGTGTGAAAAAAAAAAGTAGCTGGAGAAACTGTTTTCTTTTGTTATAATATTTTTTCCCTATGAACTAAGAATTGTGTATGAAAATCGAAAAGAAACTCTCATCTGTAGGTCCATTTTTACTTCCTACATGTCTCTTATGGTTGCGTAACATTATCCAAAAAAATATAATAAATAACATTATCCATCCCACCCGTGACAACAACTTGTTTACATAATTGATAAACGTTTGACAATAAATTGGGTGCATGATATTTTTATCATAATACGGGCGAGTTCACCCTTCGAGTGATTTGTAAAAATTCTTTTTACTCTTAAATGAATATTTCGTTATTTTTTATTAATTCACCAAAATATCTTGTTGACATGTGAAAATAACTACTAATGGAAGATCAAGATATTTATCTTTTGACCCAAATTATATTTTGAGGCAAATCAAATTATTTTGTATTTTTATTTTTAAACTTTGCCTAGCATCAGTATAACACTAGAGGGCATCAACACCACACGTAGACGCAAATACACCATCGGTTAACAACTTGATGTTACACCTGAAATTGGCACGAATTCGCATAGATTGATACTCGATTTAGGCGCATTTCTAAACATCCTTGCACCCAATTTGAATACATGGTATTTTTTTAATTTCTTTTAATTGTTTAATAAATTAATTTTTTTAAGGGATGGATAAACGCAATACGATTTTATCAATTATATTAAAATATATATGAAATGCTACATCATATTTTGATGAAACTCATAGGAGATTCGCATCAAGAGTTGGTGCACCATCTGGGGCATTACATCAATTTCTCACGGCAAACTTTGGTGCATGCTAAGGGTATACAATACATCAATTACACGCAGTATACTGTAGTAGTACATCAAGGTAGGGATCACCACCGCCTAGAGGCACGTCACCATTGGGGTGTTAATAAAAATAATTTAACTTATTAAATTTTATGAAAGGGTACAATTGTCTAAATCCGCTTTGCACATAATAAAATCGTCATGTGTTTGTCAATTCCCGTTATTTATTGATAAGCAACAGTTAAATGAGTTAACATAGTTTAATTAGTTTTGTCAAACTATGAAAAGTCATATCTAAAATTGTCCCACATATTTTACATTAATACAAGTCACTTTGATCCCCGAGCTTTGGATAGTTTATTAGAGTTGTTGTATGTCTTACAGTTAATGAATATTCGAATTTCTTCGTGAATTTTGACTCTCTATGCATATAGAAGATGCGTAAAGTTGAATATTGTCTAATTTACAAAAATAACTAATGTGCAAAGTTCAAAATTCAAATTATGCATTAAGTCATTCTAAAACTTTTTAATGAATAAAAAATAGAGATATTAGCCCTTTTTGCCCATGGATTATTTACGAATTCCTCATTTTGCCCAAAATTTATTTTCTTCTCGCATTTTGCCCTTTGACTATTTACGAGGGCCAAAACTGCCCAAATGCAGTGGATTCCGGCAATTATATGGCGGTGATGAGGGGTAAAATAGTTAAAACAAAGATAAAATCATAGTTAATTCTAAATAACCCCCAAACTATCTTATTGTATCAATTGGGTCACTTAATTGTTTTCATTTTTCTCCAATTGACCCCTCCCCTATTTGTTTTCTCCATTCTGCTCCCTTCTTCTTCACCATTCATTTCTTCTTCTTCCTCACAGATTTCCCCATATTTTTCATATCCACTGATGACAGAAGTCCAAGAAATCAGATATGGGAAAAGGCTCTCTAGAGGGAATAACTTAGATTATAGCGGCAACATCATGATTATTATTTGCCATATCCATAACAAATATGATACTTCCAGTAGCTAGTTTCCTTCAATTCCAAAAGTGCCATTTCGTTGACCTCCCAGTAGCACTAACAATATTGATACTACCAGTAGCACAGAAATGCAGAAAACCCACTGACCCGCGTCTGTCTCTCTTGACCCGCGAACAATTAAGACTCCGAGACCCGAAAGCTTGCCCAAACCCATTGACCCACCCGTGGATGCTTCTCTTGACCCGCAACAGGTTGCAACTCCACCGAAATGGATCCAACAACCCTAAATTCATCATCTCCACGGCTGCCACTAGCAAGACACCGAGAATGCCAGCATAAACCCCAAAAAAATTCAAATCTTTTCAACCACAAATTCAAAGAAATGAATATTACATGATCTGCTCACTCTATTAATCACCCAACTTGTATATAATAACCCAAAAAGCCACAGAAATTTGAAGAAAAGCAACGAATTTGCCAGTTGCTACCTTGTTCTTCAAAAATATGTATCCATCAAAAGAAACTTCAAAATCCACCTTTCTCCTAATTTCGACCAAGAAGAAATGAGTCATCTTTAAATTAAATCCAACCGGTTCATAAACCCACCAAAAATTTCGTTCTTGAAAACCCACCAAAGATGGAATTTTTAGAACCTTATTCGAAAATACACCAAAAATTCTGAACTAAAAACCACCAAAGATGGAAGTTTTTGAAGAGAATAAGTCTCACAATGGAGTGTTCAAGAGCAAAATCGGATAAGGAATAGTTTGGAGCAAGAACATCAGAAGACTCCAATTTTTGCTCTCTCACTCTCACTGAATTAATGTTTATTTCGTTACTTCAAGAGAACAAAAACAAACAGCAAGCAAAACGGACAAATTTGGGCAGAAAGTTCCAAATTTTTTCAAAACTGAACTTCAAAAACAAACCCAAGCTGTAATCGTGAATTCCAACAAGAAAAACCCATAAAACATAAATAATCTAGAGAGAATAAGCTACTGGGATTTCTTTGGTAACCCTTATTTTCGGAACGGATCAGGATGTTCTTCGCAGGTC
>JAOWBF010000013.1:59889-70458 GCA_028566175.1 Vinca major
TGTCATGACTATTATACCCCTAAAAATGTGCTTGTGTGGTTAGCACATGTGGAACACCGCCCCTCTCGCCGGATTCCGCCACTTTTGGGCATAAATGGCACCCCGTAAATTGTTGGGACATTTATGGCACCATTTAATCCGGATGGGTAACAGTTACTTTTGAAACATCTCCCAGGAGTATAAATAGTGATGATCCCTATTGGAATTATATTACACTTATGATACTCGTTTTTACATGTTTTCTTGTACTCCCTACATCCCTAAATAAAGTTAACACTTGAGTATTTCACATGAATTAAGAAATTCCTAAAATTAATGAAAGTCAAAGATAAAAGACTAATATATCCTTATTAAATACATCTTGAAAATTGAAATTGTGGTTAAAAGAAAAGTAAGAAGAGGATAAAAATGGTAAAAGTATATTAAATTTTATTGATAGTCCAAATGTTAACATTATTTTGTGAAAAATTTGAAGTCCCAAACTGTTGAGCAGCAGCATTATAGCCTGCATATTTGGTTCAAGATGAAGCTGAAGGTCAAGGATAGATGCTATTGAAACTCTACTCAGCTACACTAAGAAGAAGGGAACCTAAGGATGCAGTTACACGCATGTGCAAGTTGGCAACTTGCACAACTGATTTTAAGGGAAAGTTAAAGTGACAGCTCATGTATATATTAAGTAGCTAGTACATGTTAAGTACTTTGATGACAGCCTGTAACTATAGCTTCTAGTAGTTATTTCTGTTTGTATATAAATAGGTGTCAACCCTTGTATTTATCTCAACAATTCATTAATAGAAATTTCCAGAATTTGTCTCTCTCTCTCTCTCTCTCTCTCTTGGCAGTTATCAAATCCTCTTCTTCTTCTTTGTTATTCTATCAAGCAATTTCTGATTTTATCACTTCTATAGTCGTCGCCGGTGTCAGAGGATGAGGAGACGATTTCTCTTTCTCTTCAAAGGTCTAATCTTTGACTTTCATCGCCGCCAGTGGCTCTTCTACCTTCACCGGTTCTTCAACTTCTCTTTGGGGTTGAGCTCTCCCTCTTCTGCCTCTCCCATTTCTCCTTGTCCCTGGACCTGTCGGAGTCCTCTTTGCCGCCCTCGGAAGAATAATTTATTTTAAGAAAATAAAAAAAATCCTACTGTGAATCAAAATCTTCGAGAATCAGGAAAGTATGAGTTTTATATTTTTCTTTCCCATTTTACCCCTAAAAGAGAAAGGGTTTATTTTGAAAAGTTAGCCACGTCATTTCAGTTAACGGAATTAAGCCAAGTGTTTGACAAAAGGACAAATATAATTGTCCGTAAATTAATTGAGGATAAAAAAAAGTAAAAATATCTAAAAAAATAAAACTGGCTAAGCGAAAATAAATTAATGGCTATTTATTCATACTTTGAGTTTTTCTGTTTTCTTTAACAAATTAGTTATCGAGTAAGGCGCTAGTCGGGGTTGTGATATTTGTCCCACCAATTGAATCGCTGAGTCACTTTAATTTATATTCTCCATGATGTCTGTTCGATCAAAATGGTGAGACTCTGAAGGCATATATATCGCTTTTTATGTACAAGGTTGTGATATTTGGTGATGTATGCGCAAGTTGTTGGTAATGAGCCTTGGGACCCACTTAATTTCATGGTAGGAGCCCTCCTTACGTGCCACGTACATTTGAGAAGCCGACAAAAGCAATGCCGCTTTAAGAATTTCTTTTATTTAAAAATGATTAAAATAAAGAGAGCAACATAGATACAATTTGTGTGTTGGGCGAGGGCGGCTGCTTTCTTTATCACCCCGCAAAATTAATTAAAATGTTTGTGGTACTTCTAAATTAAAACTATTTCATCTTGTCTGAAGCTGCCGATTTTTAAAAATTATAATTGTTCTTATTGGTACTACTTTAACGAAGTCAATGTTTGCATTGATTGTTCAGTTAAATCTGATATGTTCGTTGATAAACATAAAAGTCTGATCATAAGATAGTGAAAAGTGTTACTCACTATCACTTGCACATTTATTTTTATTCATAAAAAAAAATTAGTGGAGTACTAGACCTTTTCAGCTCTGGGTGGGAACATGCTTCTTCACGCAACCACTAACAATTAGAAAACAAAAAAAATTGTACAGCCAATTATAAAATGCCCTTTATCATCATCTGATTCTTAAGATCAGACACATTTGAGTTCAAAATTGGCCCTTTGACCACTATTGTAAAATTTTGACTTAAGTATTAATGAAAGCTGTGAATGCTAAAGATTTTAGTAAAAAATGAATCTTAATTATGTAGTGGTCAGAATGGCGAAAAGAGTTAGAGATCAATTTATCTACGGTAATAAATCACTAAACAAGCTGAAAACTTAAATATAAGAATAAATATGAGTAAACATTCGTCCGCGAAAATTTATGTTTCTACTCTTTCTAATAATAATTAAAAAATTAAAAAACTAACATACTAAAGTATCTTGTGCGATTTAAATTCTTCACTAGTTCTAGAGATAGAGAGGTTGAGGTCTTTAAAGGAGTTACAACTCAATTCTTTTTAGGTCGAATGCACGATTTCATCCCAAAATAAATTATTATTGGTATGCAAAATCCCATTTGATTATTTATTGTCTGTAAATCCCTTAATACATTTTCGAATTAAATTTAAGGTTCTTCCGTCCATATTTTGACGATGAACAGTTAGATCAACTAACATGACATGGTATTTGCTAAATATGTGAGGTATTTTTGTACCTTCATTAAAACATTAAAAATATGTGTATGTGATCTTTGGTTTCTCTGAATTCCTTTGATATTTTCTGAGAGATCATGTATATTTTGCTATCAAGTATTAACATGAAGTCTTGACGGAATTGGAGTCTAAATGGTAGTTTATTTTGGAAATTATTTTAAGATCAGTTGGTAGTTTATTTGAAGATTTCACGATGAATGATGAGCAAAAAAAGTGGCGAAATGGACTATTGGATTAGAATATACACATATTTTTTAATCTTTTAGTGAAGTTACAAAAACATCCTCACATATGTGCATTTGGCTTTCTTTTTATATAGCATAAGAGTTTAGTTCTAAAATAAACTCTAACCACTTACACACTCGATTTTAGCTAAAAGGTCCGAGAAAGGTATCCTAGCTAAGATCAAGTGTATATATTTAGAGAATTTATACTTTTTAATTTTATCATAGTATCAAGTGAGGACTTCATATTTCGCTTATCTAAAAAAAGTCTTTCATTTTTGCTTGATAGGTCCAACTAAGGACCTCCGTATGAAAGAAGACGTTCATTCAAGGGTGGACAACCAATATAAGACAAGAATGAAGACTTCCAAATAATATGAGGTCATAACGTAATTTATGTTAAAAATGAAAAAAAATAAGAATTCCCTTCTCCTTTCCTTTTGTTTTCTAGCTCTAAATTAGTTGCCGACAACGCCACATATTTAACAATGCTGCCGCCGCTACTTTTCAAAATCAGCGGCCATCATTAATTAATTGACTGACTATCTTACAAACTGTCTTCACATAAAAGAAAAGCTTATCACCCTTTGAAGTTGTTAAAATTAAGAAAGTTGTCAAGTCATTATTGCCTTTTTATCTTCCTCAAACTCGGAGAGAAGTGGCAACAATCTTTTCTCATTGAAGGCGTCTAATTCAGGGTTTGAGAACTGAAACGGGAATGAAAAGTATAAGAGAAAGGAGAAGGGAGAAGGGAATCCAGTTTCTTTTTTTCATTTTTTGCATAAATTTTATTTTGGCCTCATTTTATTTGGAAGTCTTCATTCTAATCCAATTTGGGTCTCCACTCTTGAATGGCCATCTTCATTTAGATAGAGGTCCTTAGATGGCACGGTCATGCAAAAAATGGAGGACTTATTTTAAACAGGTAAACTTTAAGGTCCTTACTTAAGCAGTCCGGCTCCTATGCGAAATACCTTTTTTTCCACACGTGCAAAACAGTAACACCTATTTTGAACCGGTGTTTTAAAAAGTAGAACATGTGTTCATTTTTCAAATCAATATTAGCTGTCAAAATTTTAATTCAACGGCTGAAATTCTATCCCGTATATGCTGAATAAAAAGTGTTCCGCATAGGAGCCGTGGTGTTATTTAAGACTCTAGTATATTTCTAAGGACAATATTGGAATTCACCCTTAAAAAAAATAGAGGAGAAAAATGAAAGTGAGATACTACCTGGAATGAAAGGAAATCAATAATAATAATAATAATAATAAATCCAAAAACCTCCTGCTTGCTTCAAAACCTTTACCAGGTTTGATTTTAATAATATTAAAAAAAAAATCTGTTCGGCTAATAGAGAATTAATTATTTCTGAATGTATTATAATAGGTAAAGGGATGCATTTCAATGGCGATGTTAGAAGACAAGGAGGAGGAGGAGTTGAGTCGTCGGAAATGCCTCCCGGCGAGTATAGCGATCACGACGTTCTCTTACCTTCCAATTTACCGACATCGTCGGACGGCGGCGGTGGCGATTTGGAAAATCTTCTTACTCCGAGAAACAATAATAGTAATAATAATAATAAAGGCATTAAAGATCTCTTAAAGCGTTTAGATCGAACCTTTTCAAATCGCCGATTGAGTTCTTCTTCTAGCCGTGCACGATTTTCCGATTCCGATCATCGCCGACATCACCACCGCCACTCTTCTTCTGTTTCTTCTCCTTCGCATTTGGATCACGGTAATGTTTTAAATAATAATTTTATTGGTACTAGTAGTAATGGACCAGACATGTCCAGAAATGCCTAAATTTTTTATAATGTTTTGTGAAATTTACTTATTTAGATTGCACTTGATGTTTTTTTTAAAAGTTTACTGTTTACTACATATGTAATTAGCTACAAGGTTCTAGATTTGCTCCCCGGTAATGGCACGGTGTTGTTGTAAATAATATTTTTTTTGGTACTAGTAGTAATGACCAACATATTCTGAAACTCCGAATTTTTCTCTAATGATTTGTGAAATTTACTTATAAATATTGCACTTCGTGTTTTTAGATTTGACAGTAACATATGTAATTCGCTGTAGAACTTGTAGGTTCTGGATTCTCTCCGGGTAATGGTAATGTGAATCGAAGTAGTGGAAATGTTAACGCCGGTGGTGACGAGGAAATGCTTGGAGATTTCTCGCCACCAGAATGGGCGTTGCTGCTTATTGGATGCCTCCTTGGTTTAGCTACTGGTCTTTGTGTTGCCTCCTTTAACCGCGGGGTTAGTTTTCGAGAAAAATTCTTCTTTTTAATTGCTGTTTTTAGTTTGCTTTTACCTTTAATGCAATGAATGTTTTGTTGTTTGCATAAAAAAGAAATAAACTTTAACTGAGGAGCTGATGCAATTTGTTTGTTCCTAAAAATAAAAGCTTAATAAAAGATATGAGAATTTGAAAGATTACTATGGATTATGAGAATAATGATGGTACTATTTTGTCTTTTAATTAAGTTGTGATAATTTGCTAAATTTGTTCTTTTGGATTGATCTGGATCATTTTCATGCTTTTGACTTCTAATATTACAAAGAATGTCCAAATAAAAAATTTCGTCTTCAAGCTAGGAATTGCTATTGTATTCATATGTGGTAGCTGGATCTGCTGTGTTTTGGGGGAACTTATAAATAAATAAATTTGGAGTAAGGCTGCATCAGTTGTAGTTCTTCTGCCGCTGTTAATCATTGAACGAGTAGATGATAAAACCATGCAAAAGGAAGCTTTTATTAAAAGAGCCTGAAACCAGTTTGGATCGAGACCACCCCCCCCCCCCCCAAGAAAAAGGAAACAATAAAGGGTTAGGGATGTAAATAAAACCTTGAAAAATACTCCCCCAGTCCCTCTTGTGGGCAACCTAAAGAGGAATTCCCTTATTTCAGCCTCCAGGCTGATGGGAAAAAAAGGGGGATGAGCTAGGAGGTTTGGATGCATGCATGAGTTGTTGGGGTTATGTGATCTTATGAGGTTTATCCACACATATAGAAGAATTTAGGTTTTTTAAGAATAATAGCTGGAGGTTTATGATTACCAGTTTATTCAGTGTTGCAGAAGTCACTAGTCGGTAGCAGACCGGGGACTAGCGACTAGTCAGCGTAGTCGGGGACTAGTCGGCTACCCTAAATTACAATGTATTTTTTTTAAATTTAGTTATCATATATAATATACTAGTCAAACAAAATTTCAGAATAAATTAACAATCAAATGCTAGTCAAATAAAAATACATAAACCATCCATAATAATTAAATTCAACATCATAATAAGTAATAACAAATTAGCAATATACAATGACATCAATGTTAACTGAAAGCAACTTACGGATTAAAACCTATTGAATGTTTCAAAGAATTCGGAACAACAAGGGAAATTGCCAAAAGCTAACTATTAACTGATCCATGATTTGAATTAATGACTAGTAAAAGAAATGAATAATGCAAAATAGATTTTCCAACCCCAATTGGCATAATGGACAACATATTTTTCACATATTCTGTATAATGGAAAACGCTTTATGAAATTCTGTATAATAAAAATATTCTGTAAAATATATATATATTTTTTAATTTCTCTTTGATTTTTTTTAAAAAAGTAAACCGATGTTGATCGATTAATCCGACCTTTGACTGACTAGGCCGATTTTTTGCCGATTTTTTTATTATTTTTCTAGTCGTTTGGAGGCCGACTAACGATTAGTCCCCGAACACTAAGTATTTGATAGGTGTTCTCGCCAGTTAATTGAATTAGATGAACTTCGAGCATCATAGTTTTTCCCTGATGTTCTTGTATCATGCATATACATCAAGCTTTAATAATCTCAAATAGTTAATGTGCCATGTACTCATTGTTAAGATCTAATCAGCAAAGAACTATTTCTTGAGCACTCGTTTTAAGTAGGAGCTACGAGAAGAGGACTTATAAACCCGTATCTGCAATAAATCTGTTGTTGAAGTTGCATATCTTATTCTCTAATATATGTTGTTTCCTGTAATATATAGGTGATCGCGAACGTTAGAACAGTACAAGCATTTACTGGAGAAGAGAAAGCAGTTAAGTCATACAGAACAGCACTTTTGAACACTTACAGCTACGGAAGGAAAGCTGGGCTGGCCAAGGGTCTTGGATTGGGCACAATGCATTGTGTCCTTTTCTTGTCGTGGTCGTTGCTAGTTTGGTTCACTAGTATTGTTGTCCACAAGAACATTGCTAACGGAGGCGATTCATTCACCACTATGCTCAATGTGGTTATAGCTGGCTTGTAAGCTTCAGTCTTCGGTTGATATCTTTCAGTTACTAAATTGTCTAATGCATTGTCCTTCAAACTAAATCATTCTGATCTTTGATCAGAGAAGGCAGTTTTTTCGGGTTCAGTATTAAGCATCATATACTCTCCCAACTTAAATTTCATTGATCATTTACACTTTGGTACTCAGATCACTCGGACAAGCAGCGCCAGATATTTCAGCATTTATCCGGGCAAAGGCAGCTGCATATCCAATCTTTGAGATGATTGAAAGAAATACAGTCAGCATAAGAAGCTCCAAAAGTGGAAAGAAACTGGATAAAGTAGAGGGCCACATAGAATTCAAGGATGTATCTTTTAGTTACCCTTCTCGTCCTGATACTGCAATTTTTAACAAGTTTTGCCTTAACATCCCTGCTGGAAAGATTGTAGCATTGGTTGGAGGTAGTGGGTCAGGAAAGAGCACCGTTATCTCTTTGATTGAGCGGTTCTATGAGCCTCTCTCTGGGGACATACTATTAGATGGGATTAATATCAAGGATCTTGATCTCAACTGGCTCAGGCATCAGATTGGCTTGGTGAATCAAGAGCCAGCACTTTTTGCTACATCCATCAGAGAAAACATTCTTTATGGAAAAGGTGATGCCACCCTTGAAGACATCACGCGTGCTGCCAAACTTTCAGAGGCACTGACCTTCATCAACAACCTTCCTAATAGATTTGAAACTCAGGTACGTAGTATTTGCTGTATTGAAAAGTTAAATCATATGTAACCGTGAGTTCGCGTAGTAAGCTAGAAGATAATCAACATATTCTAACATGCAATTCAAATAACAGATAAACTGTTTTTGCATCTTATGGAATAATCATACACGTATTTCCAATTTTTAGATAGCTGAATATTATATTAGTTTCCTCAATTGATCTTTCTCCGGCTTCAAACATTTTGTTCATCACATAAAAACCAAAAGTGGACTGAACTGCGGCAGATGGACTAAGTAATCGCACATCATTTCTTTCTTTTACAGCAGAAGGTGTACAGATTGTTTTATTAAAGGAATCCCAATTTATACTTTTTAGATAAATCGAAAGACAAATGAGAACGTAAAGCAAGTTTATGCGGTGAATATTCAGTAAAGTTAATTGTATTAAGTTGAAAAAAAAATCATTCATAGAGGGGAATTCCATCTTTGATCGGAATTAATTTCTCTGCAGGTAGGTGAGAGAGGAGTACAATTATCTGGTGGGCAGAAGCAAAGAATCGCAATTTCACGTGCAATTGTGAAGAACCCTTCTATACTTCTATTAGATGAAGCCACTAGTGCACTTGATGCCGAGTCTGAGAAAAGTGTACAAGAAGCTCTTGACCGTGTGATGGTGGGACGGACTACTGTAGTTGTGGCTCATCGTCTATCCACGATTAGAAATGCCGATATCATAGCTGTAGTTCAAAATGGTAAAATAGTAGAAACTGGGAGCCATGAAGAGCTGATTTCAAGACCAGATGGCGCCTATGCATCACTTGCTCAACTTCAGGATGCGGCCTCTTTGCATCGCCTTCCCTCACATGGGGCCAACATTGGTCGACCTCCCAGGTAGAATATAATTTCATGTAGCATACCCATATTATATCAACAAATACCACACATTTCATAATAGCACCGGACTATCTTATAGTTAGATGGTTAGAGTTTTTACATATTAGATTAATGAATAATATTCTGTTTCTTATATCAACATCCTTTATAATTTCTTTATTTTTTGTTTTTGTAGCATCAGAAATTCTCGTGAAGGTAGCATTGGGTATTCCCGCGAGTTATCACGCACAACGAGAAGTCTTGGTGCAAGTTTTCGTTCTGATAAGTCTGGCGGACAAATTGGTGGAGGAGAAAGTGTTGAACCGCCTAAGATTTCTTTAAGAAGACTGTATTCCATGATTCGCCCTGACTGGACTTATGGAATTTTGGGCACCATTTGTGCATTCATTGGTGGGGCTCAGATGCCTCTTTTTGCTCTTGGGGTAACTCAAGCTCTTGTATCTTACTACATGGATTGGGACACGACACGTCGAGAGGTTAAGAAAATTGCTTTCCTCTTCTGCGGTGGTGCTGTTATAACCGTCATCGTTCATGCCATTATACATCTTTGTTTTGGGATCATGGGAGAGCGTTTGACACTTCGGGTGCGAGAGAAGATGTTCTCTGGTAAACATTCTAGCATATGCTTCCATATACTCGAACACTACTTGTCTAATATTTACCCTTTTGACAGAAGTTAAATTCATTTTCGAACATCTTCTTTTAATTAAGTTAATAAATACTAGCTATCAGTGAATATATTTTTGATGCATGTATTTTTTTTTTTTTTGGCCAATTTATTGGAATTCATTTTAAAATACATAACACTTCTTGTAATTGCAGCTATTTTGAGGAATGAGATTGGATGGTTTGATGATGTAAACAATACAAGCTCTATGCTGGCATCGCGTTTAGAAACTGATGCTACCTTGCTGCGAACTATGGTCGTTGATCGCACCACAATTCTCTTGCAGAATATAGGTTTGGCTATTTGTGCATTCGTTATTGCCTTTGTTCTAAACTGGAGGCTCACTCTGGTGGTCATAGCAACATACCCATTGATTGTCAGCGGTCACATCAGCGAGGTTTGAGTTCTTTTTGCTTTGCATGATAGTCAACGAAAACTTTTAATACAATTGTTCGTGAATATATTTTTATCTATTTCAGAAACTCTTCATGAAAGGCTATGGCGGTGACTTGAGCAAAGCCTATCTCAAAGCGAACATGCTTGCTGGTGAGGCTGTGAGCAATATTCGAACTGTTGCAGCTTTTTGCTCTGAAGATAAAGTGCTCGACCTTTATGCCCGCGAGCTTATTGAACCTTCAAAACGCTCATTTAGTCGTGGTCAGGTTGCCGGGCTCCTTTATGGAGTCTCCCAGTTTTTCATCTTCTCATCATACGCCCTTGCACTATGGTACTTCCCTTGGCTTTTTCTAGCCAAAATTCTCCTACGTATTTTAGAATTGTAATTCTGCTCTATAGCTGGTCCCAGATGGTTCAAATTGCCTTCTAACTACATTATATACAGGTACGGAGCTAAATTGATGGGCGAGGAACTTGCAAGCTTCAAATCAGTGATGAAATCATTTATGGTCTTAATTGTTACTGCTCTAGCCATGGGCGAAATGCTGGCAATGGCACCTGATCTCCTAAAAGGAAACCAAATGTTGTCTTCTGTATTTGAAGTGCTGGATCGAAGAACAGAGATTTTAGGCGATGTTGGAGAAGAGGTAACAAAGGTAGAGGGAGTAATTGAG
>JAOWBF010000015.1:20020-34703 GCA_028566175.1 Vinca major
AAGTTAGAACACCTACTGAGAGCTTTTTTGATGACTCCCCACCAAAAAGACAACCCAGTGGACGAAATGATCGTAAATCTGCAGGGTTGGTTTTCGACACTGAGGGCATCCAGAGCTTGAAGGGTTGGTTGGCTTCAAAATCAAATTGTTACCAGTCAAATTATCAGATAAATTCTTCTGTATCCTTGATCCTATGTGGCCTGGGAAAATGATTACCATAGCGCAATATATTTCTTTGTGTTTAACATAGTCTAAAGCTTTCTCTTTCCTTAAAGAAATAAAGGATGATGCAGGAGAACACGAAGATACCTCCACCGTGAACCCAAGGCCTACTGTGCAAGAAGAACCTGAGGATACTCTGTCTAGATCATCAAGTCAAGAGAGTGATTCTGAAACTAATGGGGAGGATTCACATATTAAAGGTTTCAATATTTACCTCTAGTTTGTATATAAGTATGCATAGAATTCTAGCACAGTCAGAAGCTTTTACGTTTCAAGAATTAGTACAGTACCTTAAGTTAAGTGAGACTTTGAGAACTATATCAACTGTTCATTGACCCAATGAAAACTGATTGTTGAATTCAAAACCCACCTTTGTTTTCTTTTATGATAATTTGTTATTCATTTTGTATTTATCATTTGCTTGTAAAATTGTTTTTACTTAGTATCAGATACCTATTGATAGACTAACTAATATATCAACTCATGGTTGGATAGTTCAATATGTCTATTCATGAATGTGAATTTATATCAAATTAGTTGTTGGTAGCTCCCACCTTATAAGCAAGAATGCTGCAGAAAACAAATGGAAGTGCTCGTATTCTCCTACATGCTTTAGTCTGTGTAAAATTCATTTGGGATTGTGAAAGAACTTTTGAAATACTGGGAAAAAGTGACATGGTTGTGACGTTGTGTTTTCTCTGCCTGCATATGAGTTATTTGTATCAATGCTCTAGTTTGTGCATTTCATTTGGGATTGTGACAGAACTTTTGAAATACTGGCAAAAAGTGATATGGTTATGTTTTGTCCACCTACATAGAGTTATTTGTATCAGTTCTTGATTTACTTCATCTTTCCCTACCCTCTTTTGTTCAGCTGTAGCGTCCCCATAAACTCGGATCCAATTTCACACATCAAATTTGAGATACACATGAAAACTGAGAACCTTATGCTACTTATTATCTTTAAGATTTTGCATTGGGGGTCTTGCTTTTCGGTGATCCAGTAAATGTTTATGAACTCACATTACATTTATGGAACCTTACGAACCTGTTAGAGAAACAATTTGTTTTTTGGAGTTTTAAGTTTAGCTTTTTTGATTGGTCAAAAGTAATGCGACCTGTAACATGTATGACAAGTATTAGCCAATTGGAATCTTGATCCAATAAATAGACGTCTTAAGTTTATACTTCGAATGTGACAGACATTCTGAATGTAAAAGGACAGAATCTGAAACTCTACAAACTTACCCAGTGTTGGTTATCCAATATGAGGCAATAAGAACTGTGGCCAGTAGAAAGAAAGATTCAAGTGTAGTTTTTTGGTTTTGCCTATCAGTTTGATGAGAGCAGCTGCCTTATGCTTCAGACTTTAGCTTTTCTTCAGTGGAGGCATATTTTTCAGTTAGTTGTTTGGTTTTCATGTCAGTTCCTTAAGAGCCTCTTCATATATGACCGAGATGTTAGCTTTTTCGCAGGTTGCAGGGAACCAGAATTTCAGTTTTCAAAAACTGGTCAAGCTGAGATGGCAACTCATGCCCTTCATCTCAACAAAAAGCAGCGGTATCTGGATGAAACTAAAAGTAATGGATTTTCTCCCACCTTTGTCTACAGAGAGGGCATATTTTAGACATAATCTCAACTTAGATGTTCCTATTCTGGTTTAATTTACTTCTGGTTACAATTGCTCATGAAAATTTTCTGATGTGTACTCAATGACAGGAGTCAAAGAACGTAGCAAGTTTCAGCAACATTTAGAACTCAAACAAGAGGATGGGTTGACTATGTACTTCTTGCCGTTGCTAAAATGGTGTAATAAAACTCTCCATGGACTATGCCTAGTTGACAGAGAACTCTTTTGTTTTTCTAAAATTTCAGGGAAGTTGCTTTATTTGCTTTGGCTTTAAAAAGGTTTAAAAGCAAAATGTACTTGGTGGCTGGTAAAAGATCTGCTGAAATTCTGATGTCTGTTGCTGAAAGGATAAATTCACAGTTGCAGAATGCTGAATGTCAGATTCAAGCAGATACGTAAGTTTTTTAAGGTGACAGGTATAGAGTGCCATGATATTTTTCTCATGGACAATTTGATGTATTCTCAGGGGAAAGCTGGCTAATCACAGCAAATTGAAACGAAAACGTCTCGTAATGAGATACCAAGGTAGTATATTTTGGTTATGTTACTTTTTTATGCGCAAAAGTTTTCTGATTATTTGAGGTGTGTTTATTACCAGCTAACCAGTTGTACATCTTGGCTTATATCAACTTCCGTAAGAGATTATTTAATACTGTCAACTCTGATTGGTTGATAATACTTTGATAAGTTTGAAGGGATTATTTGTATTCTTGAGGCTTTCATTAAGGGAATCATTGACTAGGTATTGCTTGTGTAGTGCTTTTAGTTTATAACATAACATTAGGAATTAATTCAGTGAATCTTGTCACAGAGTTGCAAGGGGAGTTGAAGGCCATGCATGAAAGGTTCAATGAAGAGGTCAATCAGCACCTTCAGCATTGCAGGAGCACAGTTGAAGGTCTAGAAACGCACCAGATCGAGCTTAAAGTTGCAGCTAAGAAACTGAGTATGACTACTATCCTCTCCAAAAAAAAGTCATTCTTTAAAGGGCTAAAATGTTCATTTTCCTGAACCTCCTGGATACAGGTTCAGCTCAGTACTTGAACTTATTTGTTACAATGACGCATTCATCTTAATTTTTCTGAGATTTTTTTTTTTTGGTGGTGGAATGCCAAATAGAACATGCCTTTTTTGGGTAACCTTTTTCCTTTGCTTAAGATATAGACTTCCTTACTTTTTCCCGTGACTGTATGAAGATAAAACTGAAGAATTTAGCTACCTGGACTGCATAGACTGACATCCAAATGTGTAAGCTGCTTGTTTAAAAGTTACTCTTAAACTAATTAAAAATAAGGCAGAAGTCATGTTCCGGGGAAGAAAATCGTCTCCTGCTGCTTTTGCCATTGGCTCTCTTTTAAGTCCTAAATTGTCAGCAAACTATTGAAAGGTGGTCGAAAGGCTTCCTTTTCTGCATTATAATGGGCTTAATGTCTCTGGTTATGCACTCAGCTTTCTCCCGAACTCTGACACGTACACTGATCCTTGAAATGTCAGGTGCATCCAACAGAAAGCGTCTCTTGCAGGTAGAAACAGCAATTGAGACTGAATTCGGAGATGCCCAAAGAAGAATAACCATGATCCAAAACGTGAGTTTGCTTTTCTTTAATCTCTAAATAGGTTGAACTGCATTTAGTCAGTCACTCTTAATCAATGTACATGTGATGGGAAAGGGAGTACTAATTCAACCAGAAGAATAGTCCTCTAAGATCTGTTTATGTAATGTATATTAGGCATGAATTTAAAGAACTGATGATATAGATAACCGGGAAACACACCCTGTCAGAAGAATTAGGCTGCGTGCATGGTTCAAACTACGTATAACAAAAGGAAAAGAATTTAGTTTTATATTTATGAGTCCAAAGACTATACTTACCTTTGATTCATGAAAGAACTTGTACATTAGGGATAACATGTGCAATAAATCATGTTTGCAGTCGGCTAGAGGAAAAATGCTTCAGTTGAAAAATATAGTGGCAGAATGTTTGAAAGGTGGTATCTTCCGTTGAGACAACTTATATGAATAGCAGCTGGAGGACACATCATTCATGATTGGACAACCTTTTCTGCGGGGTGTAAAACTAGGTTCAGATTGAATCATCTCATTCTTTGCATATAGAGGAACTTGTCATTTTGTACCCTTTGTCATATCTGTAGTTTTGTAGAGCTTTCATCTGCAGGTGTTATCTCTAGCTGGTAATTCAGATTTAGTAGAATGATTATTGACATATTGCAGAACGGATAATGGTGACTTGGATTGGGCACTCCTTAAGAAAGGATATACAACACAAGAAAAATATTCTGTTCTGCTGTAAATTCAATCCCTTTCCCTGACCAACATCTAGATAGTATTTGGATAGATTAAATTCATCATTTTTTAGAGTTGGAGACATTTTTCTACTTCTATCACATATTTATCTCCAGATATGTTTAATTTTAAGAGTATCCAAGTTATAGCACTTGAATTTAAAGAGTTAACAAGCTAAACAATAAAAGGAAGAAAAATACATGTAGTGCAATTTTATTCATTTATTTATTGTTTTTTGTTCTTCACCAGGCATGTTTTAGGATTTGGCATGTATACAAGGAATTTATTACAGGAAGTTCCTCATTTCAAAATCACCGCAGAAGCTGGAAAATGCAAATAAACAGAAGAAGAATATCATTACCTGTGATTAAAAACTCAATACTCCCTCTGTTCCTATTTATTTATTTGTCGTTTTAAAATAATGCACTCAAATAGAAATAATGACTGAAATGCATTAATTTAAAGATAGATAGACATTTATATCTTTCAATTAATACATTTATGTTGGGACAATTCAAATTAATTGTTGACAGAATTAATTAAAGATAATAGTAAGGTTGAAAAAAATACATTTAATACTCTTTTCATTTCTTAAAATAACAGATAATTAAAAACTAATAAAGTATATTTATGCGACAGATAATTTGAAACGAAAGAGTACAAAACAATCTGCCCAAACTCAAAAAATCTATCTACACACAAATTAACCGCCCCAAATTTGAAAATTTCTTCTACAGCAGTTATGCAGTGGGGTAAATGCCAAGTTTACCCCTGGTGAACACTTTATGGTGCATTCACTGACATTAAAAAAAAGTCAACGCTATGATGCATTTTCTCATAATATAATTACGGAATTGTTTATTCATATAATATAAATTGAAATGTGTAAACTTATAAATGAAATTAATAAATTAGATGTAATTTTACTATAATTAAAATGTCGCAAAAAGTATACCGAAAAAAGCGGCATGTAAAAAAGAGAAATCATTTGGGAAGGTTCTTATAAAAAGAAGACGACTTACTTTCTTAAAGAAAAATCAGTCCTTTTTACTTTTTTTATTTTGCAAAGAAGTCATTTTTCCTTTATGTACCTCTTTGATGGCCCTAAATCTGATAAAATTAGATGCCCTAATAAAGCAGTATTCACTATCCAAAGTCAATTTCCAGCCGCCACAACCAGGAAATCAATTACTAATAAGACGCTACTATCAGCCGCCACAAGGACAAGGGCCACGCTTCAATCTTTCTCCACCTTCCCCTTTCAGGTTTCCCTTCAATCTGTGTATCATGTTCTAACCATTTGAGGGATTTTTTTTTAATGTTTTATTTGGGTTCTTATTAATGTCAGTGTGCTAAAAATAAAATAAAAAGTAATTGGCATTGGAAAGTGATGAATATTGATTTAGGACTGATTAATGCTCTGTTTTGTATGTTTTAGTAGTATGGAGGTGATATCTGAGAACTGGAATTTTAGTTTTCTACTTTGAAGATTGGAATTTCATCTAAATGACCTAATGGATATAAAGTCTATATTCAAGTTTCACAAGTGTTGTCTTGTCTACTACTGTGACCATTTCTATAAAAGGAAAAGAATTGTTAGGACTTCAATATTCTCCTCCTTTAATGATACTAGCTTTCCAGGTAGTTCACCTTAGATAAAAGAGAGACAATGTTTTTTTTTTAATCTCCGGGATGTTACTGAGTTTAGAAAAAATATATTAAATATATCAATTGATTCCTGTGGGATGCTCATTATATGTTATTTTCTGTGAAAAGAGGTGACATAGCCAGAGAAAAGCTCAATAACATTCCAAAGATCACCTTCATGGATGTTAATGATCAAGTGGCTACTGTGAGGTAGATCTCATTTATTAACTAATTTACCAATGGAATTCTGAAGACACATAGAGCTACCTTTAGTTTCCTCTAATCAGCTTGAAGATATCGCAGGTATGCAGTTGTTACAGGAGCAAACAAGGGCATTGGCCTTGAAACTGTCCGACAGCTTGCAACCTCAGGTGTGACCGTTGTATTAACAGCTCGAAATGAAAAGAGAGGCCTGGAAGCCACTTCACTGTTACATAAAGCAGGTCTTTCAAATGTAATTTTCCATCAGCTTGATGTTCAAGACAAAGAGAGCATCAAGTCACTGGCTAGTTTTTTACAAAATGAGTTTGGAAGGCTCGACATTCTGGTAAGAATATCATTCTCATCAAGAAACTATATGCAATAATTTAACATGGCATCTTTATTTTCTGAAAGATACAACTGATGACAGCTTACTAAGAAATCTCCTTTTGAATAGCCTGTTTCACAAAATCAAGGAGAGGAAATATTGAATGTTTAGCTTCTTTTACATCATTTGGCATCTATCATTTTGATTGTGGGAGTTGTTAGGTGACTGCATGCGTTTGGAGTTGGAACTTATTCAAAGATGTCAACTTTGTTTTCCAGGTTCTATCTATTATATGGATATAACTTTTGATCTCTATGCTGACTCTCGTGATAATTTGATAATTTTAGAGATCGAACTGAAATGGTACCCATATAGTTCACTTTAAGGAGTTTAATATAGAGTAATAGGGAGACATAAATCCGGCATTTTCATTAAGGTGCTCTGCCAATTATCCAATTCATATTGAACCAATGTTTCCCTCCATATAATGAACATCGGTTTTGATCACGATCAAACTTTGTTGTCAACATTTTCATTTTTTGATCGTAGTGAACTTCTGCTAGCGATATATCTTCTAGGTGAAGTCAACTTATGGGTCCTGTAATCTCTATAGGTAAATAATGCAGGAGCTTCAGGAGTGGTAGTTGATGAAGATCGCCTAAGGGCCTTAAATATAGACACTGCAGATTGGGTAAGAAGAGAAATTCAATTATGAAAAGTTTCTTGTTGAAACCATAGAGTTAGTGATGCCTTAACTCTTCGGAGTGCAGTTAGCCGGAAAGGCTGTAAATGTGTTAGCTGATGTAATGAAAACAACTTACGAGAAAGCTCAAGAATGTCTAGAAACCAACTATTACGGTGTTAAGGATTTAACCGAAGCTCTTCTTCCAGTGCTACGACTTTCAAGTCCAGGTGCAAGGATAGTCAACGTCTCTTCACTAAGGAGCGAATTAAGTGTGAGAAAACTGTTCTATCATAGGAAATGGTTTTTCTCCCCCCACCACTTTTTATGCTTTCTTAATATTTGATTTGATAAAAATGCAGAGGATTCCAAATGAGCAGAGAAGAAAAGTACTAGCCGATTTTGACAATTTGACAGAAGAGAAAATCGATGAGATTCTGCAACAGTTTTTGCACGACTTGAAGCATGATGGTTTAGAAGCCAACGGATGGCAAAAGATGTTACCGGCTTATAGCATATCAAAAGCGACACTGAATGCTTATACAAGAATTCTTGCAAAGAAGTATCCTGAGATGTGCATAAACTGTGTTCATCCGGGATATGTAAATACAGACATAAATTGGCATACAGGACCACTAACAGTGGATGAGGGTGCCGCCGGCCCCGTGATGCTGGCTCTTCTACCAGAAGGAGGTCCTTCTGGTTGCTACTTCGATCAGACAAAATTGGCTGAGTTTTGACTGATCATTTCACAAATGAACCATCAGAGATGACGGCCCTTTATTAGGGAACCATTCTGTACTCTTTTTAAGGATTTTGGGAAAACGTTAATCTCTGTACTGTTGTTTTCTCTTGTCAAGCTTTTCAAGATGATCAACAAGATTAGATTGAGGGCTCTAAAAATGTAGACATTAATCAGTTGACTTTTTCTCTTTTCTTTAGACATGTTCTCAACGGCTTATGAGTGGTTCTTGACCATCTTTTCATTTCTAATTCCAACTTAAATTAGTCAAAAACAGAATGTTCTTGTCTAAAAGAACATTTTTGTTTATTGATGCATTTAAAATGAGAATGTTGTTTTGTTCTCAAAATAACTTGGGTTTTTCTTTCAACCACTTTTAGCATCTGAAGAACAAAAAATGTAATCTAGCTATCGTAAATGAAAATGGGTTCTATTATATGTAAGCCTTATTTAAGAATAACCTCCCTATAGTAATATTTTTGTCCAGTTCCGAGAGTATTACTGTATAAAGGTTTTACTGTATATGTTACGAACTTGTTGAAAACTCTTGAAAAGAATAAGTCAAAATGAACGAGATTTGAATAGCTAACAAAAGGAAATTTCCAAAACCATTTAAAAATAGCTAACATAACGAGATTTTGAATTCCACATGTCATCCATAGTATTCCCCAAGGGAAATACTGAGCCCAAGCATCATTTTTTTTGGTTCTAATGTATCCGTCTATGCTTGTCTACTGACATTCTTAAGAATGTACAATAAATAACACTACCACAAACTATACACCTTTTCTACATATACAGCTACTGTCCTAGAAAGGCTCCAATCGGTAGTGAAAACCGCCTAGACAATAATGCAACACTTTCAGTATTATTATTCGCGGACTTGGATCATTTATCGATCTTCAGGTTATTACAAAGATGGCCAAGTTCAGGTCTTGCATCCATCCACAAGCTGAATCTGATCTCAGTTGCAGATGTGCAGTAGAGGTAAGATCTAAAAGTGATTAGGAAAAAGTATCGCCTGAAAATGGACAGAACAACATTGTCATTTAACAGAGATTCAAAAGTTTTCTTTTGAATCTTGTTTACCAGATAAATATCTGTAAACAAAAAGTTTTATTCCCTCATAGCTGCTTCTAAAGAGAGCTTCTAAATCATGGGCCTTTGGAAACAAAGACGCAGGATCTAGCTTAGACTAAAAATGTATCAATTCTCCTAATTTATTGCATTTATGAACAAGACAACTGGAAACTGACCTTAGAGCTTTAACACCCATGTCAAGAAGATATGCTCGATGCTCATCATCATCATTTGGGTACTTCTCAAGTTCCTTGGAATAGTAAAGGATATCGTCTCGTACATGTCCTGCGCCTGCACACCTTTAGGAAAGAGAACCCAGACTATCAGACAGAGAAGTTTGAGTTAAAATCTAGGATTGGGTCTCATGACCATCAGTTTCAGACCAGGTGACTCCACAAGTTTTGATTGGACTTGGTAGGACAATCTAAAATACTTGATTAAGATAATGGAAACAAACACGAGGATGTAAGTGTGGAAATGAGTTGCTATTTACTCTAATGCCACTGAAGTAGTATTTCTCTTCATCCCACCCGGAAAAGAATTTCATGTAAAGCTAGTTCTACTTTCTTCAATTCTCTCTTCCTTTTTGTACCCTCACGTGCCAATTCCTGCCAAGAACTTAATTTGCGGTAATTATGATTGTGATCGTTTTTGAGATTGCTGAAACATGTCTAAAATAATTCTTTTCGCAACAAAAATTATACTGCATACCTTTCTATAGCAGTGTCTACATCGGCCTTGCTCTCTGGGCCATGCATTAAAACTCTGGTAAGGCTTAATATGTCCCGGTAATCGCCCATTTGGTGTGCTTCATAATCAGATACTTGAAGAGATATGTTCTCCTCGGGTAAAGGAAATAGATGGGGAGTGTCTGCTAACAATCGTGGAGCAATATTAGACTCTGCTTGAAGTTTGATACAAAGTATGGCCATCGCATAGGCAACCCCTCCAAATCCCGTGTGTGATACAAAAAGATAAGACCCTGCAGAGCTTTTTTTTAGGTGGGGTGGGGGAAGAGAAGGGAAAATAAGAGAAACTGCTTCAGTATTCACGATAACACTCTTAAGCTTAGACTGACAAGAAAAATAAATTTATGAGAACAAATAACCAGAAGAAACTGTCAAATAGTTCAGTTTTGAAAATACATCAAATTATGGACCAATATACTATTATCTTCTGTAAGTAACTTGAACATAGACTTTTCTAGCGTAATATGGGTATATTTCTCTACTATAATCATGCACTAAAGAGATCGCAAATGTCATGTGTAGGCCAAGATTTTAGCATCCTGGGAAGTGATGTAAGATTACATTGGAACAAATGATGCATACTGGTTTGTTGTTTTCCAGGCAGTGAATAACTCTACATAAGCATACCCATACAAATTTCAAGTTGCTGATCTCTAAGATATAATGTTCTTCTCCAAGGAGATTCTTCCTAAGGTCTGCAACTCTCATTGTCTTTGAATCAACAGATTCAAAGCTGTAAGAGTCAACCACATCTGGCACACCGTAGAACTCAAGAGGTAGGTTTGTGATAATTCTAGAAGTGACTCACAATCTCCCTTACAAAGTATAGCACTAAATCTGAAATTACGACTTCGCAACCGCGTTGTGATCTAGGCCAACTGCGACCTGCAAATGCTATCCTTGACTTGGACTATTTGGGCAAATTTTCAACTGCGGCCAAAATGGTTAACCTGAACTAAACTCAAGGGCCGATAACTATAACCTAACTTTCTGTAAGCCACTTCTTCCCATTTCTTTCAATGTCGGACTCTTCAAAGATACCAACTATAATTGGCTCTGGGTTGGGTGTTCAATTCCTTGTGATCACAATCGTGAGACCCAGATAAATCACTTGATTTTGTGCATATGTTTTTCAATTTTTTTATTCCTACACGGGGATATAAGTTCCTTGTATATGATACAAATGCAATATATCCCAGCAATAAAGATGATCTTGTGTATCTCTGAATATCTCACTCAATTTGACACCGGGAAACTGTTCTAATGAAATTTCTGTAAATATTGAAACTACAAGCATAAAAGTCTAAATGAGATTTCTTAAGAGCTTAAACTTTCAAAATATTCTAGGTTGAAGGTAGAAGATAATCTTTATTATCATATATTATAATTTGATGCAACATAAAATCATATTATAATTTACGCAGTGGTCTATATTCCCTGTCAAAAGATATGCACAAGAGAGAAATTTTGAAAAGTAATAGACTGTTAAGTACCAAGGCGATGTCATTATATATTGTCTACGACTGATAAACTTATATTTGGAGAAAGAAAGAACACCTCAAGCAAATACAATAAACAATAGAACCGTAGCTTTATCTTGCAAAGATTACTCATTGATACTTACTCATTCTTGCAGTACTGGATGGCATCAATATCAGAAGCCAAGGCTTCTCTCTCTCTTGTTAAAGGTATCCTCCTATACACAATGTTGTACCCTTCATTATACAGAGCCGCATATACTTCAGCAGGAGTCTTCACATCATCTGCAAAGATGTTCTCCCAATATCCTATGACACTAACCTGCTTTGAGGCTGGGCTATATTCTTCACGGTGCAAAAGCATCCTACCACCGGAGTGTCTAATCTCAGATTTTATATCTTCTTTTAGTCGTTCCTCCATGTGTTCGACCTGCACAGAGATAGAAGGAACTAAGCGTAGTCCTAGATCAACATTCTACCAGTAGCTCCAGCTTAAGACTTACTTGTACAGTGAAGTTATAATGCAGGATCTCTACTTTTAGCACCTAAACTCTATTTGATGGAACTAAAAGAAAAAAAGACATACTACTGAACCAGTGATTCCAACATGTTTGAGCGTATCAACAGGCTTATTCAATTCCCTGAGCACAAAAGGTGTGCCATTGATGTAGACAACTACTTCTTCTCTCAGATCAGTTACAATAACGTTATGAGATGCAGTCCCTATGGCCACAGGCTCGGCAATTAAGTACGCCAACATCCCATTTGCACCTGCAATTGTCGGAGTTGCCATGCTATATATAGGATATTCATCAACCTGAAAACGGCCAATTACATGAGATCTACGGCACATTTATTTAACCCGAAAACTGAGCAAAATGATTTCATATTCGGACTTCGATTTCCAGATACAGACTTCAGATTCAGAATTCTAAGCTTAAATATTTCAGACTTCAGCCTTTAGATTCATATTCGGATTTCAGTATCCTTGCACTTAGGACAAGGATGTAATACGGCAACCATAGGCAAGTCAGCAGGCTAGCAAGTGAAGAATTGCCAACAAAAGTAAAACTGCAAGAGATATGATTGTCTCATTTTCCTATGTTGAATATGATAGCTATGAGGAGCAAGTAAAATCAAGTAGGAAACACCGGGACACATACAGATCTGAAACAAGTTCTTAGGCAATGATCATAATATGATATTTTTTCTTTCATTTTTATTTCATGTTGCTCCATAAAGTATATGCTTTCAGAAGGAGTTTCAGAAATGGAAACAGTTTTCTTTAACAACATACATAACCATTAAGAATTTAGTTTCACCGGAATATTCTCTAACCAGAACAGGATGGTTGAGAATAAATATGATGGAGATGCCTTTAAATGGTGTTATTCGAGTGGTAGAAAAAATGTAATGTAATATCATTACATGGTCTGCAAGCTTTGCATGATAAACTTTCCTGTTTATTGCACTCGTCTGGATGGAGCAACATACCTGGTAGACATGTGGCGCTCCATGAATTTGTATTTGGCTAGAAGTCCTTTGGCCTGGAAAGAAATACATCTTCAGGATGGATCCTTTTCCCAAAACCGAACCATTTCGATCCTTCACTATGGCCTCCATTACTGCATCCCCATGTTGAGATTCGTGTGGAGCTCTCAGTTCTTCCTGAATCAAGAAATCTTTGTAAGTAGAGGTGAAACAGCAAAGAAAACCTTCAAAAACCCTTTTGAGAAAAGAAGCTTTACAGGGACAGTAAAGAATCTTCCAGGCCGTAATCGGATGGACCACTTCATTGCTTGAACTTCTGGTCTCTGATGCAACCAATTCTTAAATGTCATCTTCGAAACTCCTTGCCCACAAAATCCATCAAATGCCTCACTTCCAAGATATGCTGCAAAAGCAATCAAACGAAAATAACGCTCCAAATATTCAGCACCACGGTTCAGTGCCACTCTTCTTTCCCTAGGCTCAATATGTTGCTGATTGAACAATTTTCTATACTGTAAGACAGCTTGGCGTATGTTCTGCAAAGCAGAGCATCTGTCAATAATGGCATCTAAGACTTCTCGGCACTCAACCCCATTGTCGAACAATCTTGTTATCTTCCATAGAAGTAAGATGTCATTTATTCCAAACGTGTAGCTTGTATCTTTTCCAGGTCTACCTTTTGCATTAACTGGTGTAGCTATTGGAGTATGACCTTCACTTTCATCACCACTTGAAGCACTCCCACTGAACTTTCCTTGTGATGCATTATCAGGAAATATTCTTATAGGTCTTCCATGATCAATTCGTAGTTTTAAAAGACACGCAATTACAGTACCAGTGGTGGTCCTTCCTATTCCCATCTGTGAAAAGCAACAGTAAGGGAAACAAAAGTATAAAACTTATGTATTGACAAGGAAAAACAACTTGGACAGGCAAAGAAACTTGGCAAGAAAGAAATTTGAAAATAATTCATCTGGAGTTAAAGACAAGTAACCTGGCAATTAAAAACAAAAGCCGTGTCCTTGGAAGCAGATGCAAGATTCATAGACAACGTGTCGAAGTCGGAACTTTTGGGAGCTTTACCATCAGTGATAGGTACACGAGCATATTTGATTGGGAAACCATCAGCCTCTAGGCAATTAAAGACCTCCAATGGGGTCTGAACAGCATCAGAGCTCACATGTTCCCAGGCATCAAAAATTTGCCCATCATCAGTTTCATGAATAACCATAATAGCACCTTGATAACGATCGGCTTCACGCAAAATATCCTCTTTTAGCCGAGCTTCCATTCTTTCTACTCTTTCACGCTCAATACCCTAGATGCAGATTATTTCTAAATAATTAGTTTCAAAAGTAGAATTTACTTTGGCCTGAGTGAACAGGCACAGACACAAAGTGTTTACTTGGTACCTCAAAGCGAAAAAATTATTCTTCTTTTCAGTTAGTGAGGGTCTACCTCTCTAACTTTTGTGAAAGAAAATGTTGGCCACAGAGTGGAAAAGATGGAAAATTTTCAATGTAAATACTTGTTTGAAGGATATAACACGATTCGAGGAGAAATGTCACCAGCCAAACCAAGCTCTGAACAAAATGGCCATTGCTAAAGTAAACGGAACCTTTAGATAAGTGACATTCATTCATGTAAAATATGAACAAATAATAGAGTATGAAAATAGCAACTTTTACCCAAAGCTAGATCTCAACAACTCAAATCATGCCTCCGCCCATTAACAAAAGTAAAATATTTCAAGCATGCACAGATTCAGTCTGTTAGTAAAAGCTTGTTCTGCCCACGCCTGGATGAGCAATGTCTATAGATGAGGTGGTAACTTAACCATTCATTTATTGGTGTAGGAATTAGTAATTTTCAAAAGAATAGGATCCAATTTGCCAGAGACAAATACCGTGTACTCCAACATGTTCTTGTATGGTCTTTCAACTTCGCGAAGCACAAAGGGTTTTCCATTGATGTAGATAACAGGTTCTTCTCTCATGTTGTGCCAAAAAACAGGACAACCGCCTTTAGAGCTTCCAATCCTTTGAATGACGGATAGAATCCCATCGACAGTAGGATTAGCAACACCATAAACTGGAAACCCAGGAATTACTCTGAAATTAGGAGCACC
>JAOWBF010000015.1:49811-67348 GCA_028566175.1 Vinca major
GGAGATCCCAATTTATAAGGTTTGCCTCCCTCCTAGTTTACTAACACAACCGATGTGGGATATTGAGAGAATCCCAACAAAAACAACAGCCGCCATTGATTACAGTCAACGCCGTCTTTGTCCTCTTCCAACGACGCCAACTGTTCAGCCACATTATTCTTCAGTCTCCTTAATCTCTGAACCGCCTCCATCAGTATACAAGCTTTCTATTTTTGCACAATTTAATTTAGGGCACACAAGCTTTCTGGTTGAAGTGGCGGAGTTGCTGGTGGAAGATTCTTCAAGGCAACTGCTGGCATCTATACTCAATATACAAGGGGTAACATTTGCTCGGTATGCTAAGTTCTTTGTTTATTTATTCATTATTTTGCTCTTTTGGATTTCATTTTATGTGATCTAGCAAATTTGGATTCTTGAGACAAAACCCATCATTTATAACTTCTCGGGTGTTGTTTTTTAATTGGTTTTGCTCTTTTGGAGTGAATTTTATGTGTGTATTTTTGCATGTTTCAGAATTCAGCTTGCTGCACCACATTGGACTGGGTAAGGTTGCTGGATTTTCAGATGAAAAGATATGGATTGTAGGCGGAGGGGTCATTTGAAAATAGGAAAATAATTTAGGCACTCTATTGATACAATTAAGGTAATTTTGGGGTTATATGTGAAGTAATTATAATTTTATCTTTGTTTTGAGTCTTTGACTATTTTATCGCCCTATAATTGCTGGGTTACGTCAATTTTGGACACATTCGGCACTCGTAAATAGTCTATGGGCAAAATGTAATAAAAAATAGAATGTGGGCGTAAATAGTAAGAGGGCAAAAAGGCTAATATCTCTTTATAATTGAAACTCGAGTGAGGGGAGTTATCATCAGATCTGATATGATGAAGAATCAATTATTTGAGAAAGAAGATGAAGAGGGTTTGAGAGTGAGGGAGTTTTTGAGGAAAGAAGTAGAAGGATGGGATGATCCAGTGAAGGGCAGGTCATTGTTCAAGGGTTTCAGCGGACAGAGGTGTGATTGGGAAGCCCGCTTTCTCTTTTGGAGGAATCTCATTCTCCACGTGGCTCGTCATCTCCGAACCTTCATAATCCGTCCTTCCCGCCTCAAGAATTCATGGTTTCTTAGGGATGGGGCTCTCTCTCCCTTGTGCCTCGATCGTGTTCTCGTAAGTCTCATTCCTTTTTGCATAGCACATTCAATTTGGGATGGAGTACTAATTAATTTTCGATTTTCAGCTTGAAATGTATAATGAGGGTGACTTACTTCGGAGTAGTGATCTTATGGACCCAAGAAGATCTTTCATTCTTCAGAAAGCAGTAAATTTGCTAGGCTTAGGCATCTACACCCCATCTCTTCTTACTGATGATTATTACATTCTTTCCCCGCTTTTAAAGGTCTTTTCTTTTCTCGAGCTTATCTGCATTTCCTATATTCCTTCCCATGTATGCTCCATTGAAAGATGTAAATGGGTTCTAATTCGAAGGTGATCTTTTTTTGTTTCCTTGAAATGTGTAGGAGAAAGCTGATGAAGTTGTGAAAATTATATCTGAAAATCATTGGACATCTTCATGTGTCATCACAATGAGCAACTTCCTGGAAATTTGTGGAGGAAAAGAGGAATCATCATCTGCACTTTTGAGTTACTTATCAAGTTGTGGAAAAGCTAAATATTTAGTTTTTAACAACAACGATGTTATTGAGGTAATCTCAAGATAGCAAGTGAGTCCCACCTATACATATATAGCAAGTGAGTCCTCTAAAAAGTTAAACGATTCTTAACCTAATTGAATTGTTTTTATTAGGGAAGCCTGTTATAATTTTCTTTAGAGCTTGTATGATTTGTTATAGTGCGCTCTCTTAGATATTAATATTCCTGGAGTTCTACACCAAGGTTCTCTTCTTTCTTGTTTTGTTTAGAGCTCTGATATTTATGGACTTCTATTTAACTGAACCTGACTAGGTGAATTTATGCGTGAGCAAGTTCCAAAGTGATAGTACTCTCTAGCTGTGGGGAGGCCTAAATTTGCTTTCAGTTATTTTCAACCTAAGCTGAAAATAAGACTAACCCACTTATGAAGAAAAGTATTTTCCAAGAGTCATATTCTAATATGAGATTATATAAGCTTTTCACTTGCAGGGAGTGAAAGTCTCTCTTTCTTCCGGTGCAGTTTCTGGTGTCACAAGTTTGGATTTTGATATTCTGCACTTAATCTGGACAGTTGAGAAGCTGAAGCAACAGCTTGACGTAATTGACTACCGCATCCAAAAGTAATGATTATTTTTTTATGATCTGCTCTATATTCATATTTGGCGTTCCATTCAAGTAATACCTGAAAATTCAGCAAATATACTCCAAATGCGCTGCCGGTGTTGGCACGCATGGAAACTTTGCAACATCTATGATTTGTTCTTCGCGTAAATGTGATGTCAAACAGTTTATGTACTGCCAAATGTAATAAGTTTTGTCATATATTCAATCTTTTCAAGCATTGCATTTCAGGTCTAAAACATATGCAGTAGCTTCTCTAAACTCTGGAAACAAGCAAGCTGCTCTGAGGCATGCAAGGGAACTAAAGTTGGCATCTCAAAGTAGAGAGAAATGCACAATACTTTTGAACCGTGTGGAGGAAGTCCTTGGAGTTATTGCTGATGCTGAATCCACACAAAAGGTAGATTAGAAGTCCTTAAGAGTTTTTGAACCGTGTGGCTGAATCATGATACATTCCCCCTTTGCAGAATACGGTCTGGATTGACTTTCTAATTGGTGTTCTGATGACAGGTTTCTGAAGCCATTAAATTGGGTGCTCGAGCTATGAAAGAAAATAAGATTAGTGTGGAAGAAATTGAACACTGTTTGGAGGAACTTGATGTGGATATTAATTCAATGAAACAGGTTGATGAAGTTCTAGGTAATTTTGCATTTCTATTATTACTTTACTTGTTGGAGTATTACTGGTTTGAATCATCTAATGAAGTGGCAAGCAAATCGTCGTTACACAGGGCAATAAAACAAAATGATTTAATTTGAATATTAGTGAATGATTATTCCTGTCATTTGATGCACGATTGCACCGCCATAGACACCATAAGAGGCGATCACAGTGTATTTTGTTTTACTGGAGAGCATTTTGCTGACATCGAAGTAGCGTGTTTGTGTATTTATTTTAATGTATTCAAGTTTTTTAACAGCTTTGTCTGGGACCCATTTGCTTGCACATCTGAGTCACCATTAGCTTAGATGGGGGAACCACTGTTTATCCTCTTAAAATAAAATGACTGAAAAGGTTCATTTTTCTTTTAGGATCAATTCCAGCAGGTGCAGCTATTGAGGATGAAGATGTTGAGGATGAGTTAAAGATCCTAGAACTGGAAATTGGGGCAGCACCTATTCAATCACTCAATGGCAAACATGATGGTGAATGTCCGGAAGTGGGAGTGACAGAAGCTTCTCAGGCTGCAGACTCATTGGGTGATATTTTTTCGAACCTAAGCCTTAAAGAAAGTGCGACCACCAGAGCAGTGAGAACAAGTATTATGGAGTCAACAAGTGAAGTATCAACTCATGTAAATCTCGAGTATGCTTGAAAATAGAACTACCGTTGGAACTTTCATCTACTTGATTTTGCATTAGTCAGTTCTTTATATTACATGGCTGTTGAGTGTAGATTTATCGAGTTGTGGTATGTTGTTTAGCACAAGTAATGATATTCTTCTTCTGTTTATTTGCTTTTACCAGCTTCTACAGTTATTTTCCTATATTAAATTCTTCGGATGCATACAATATGCATGGCAAATTCTAAGACATGCCTGGTGAAGAACAAAAAATAATAAATAAAATTGCATACTTTTATTCTTCTTCCTTTTTTCGTTTAGCTTGGTTACTCTTGAAATAATCTGATACTCTTCAACATATCTGAGATAAATGTGATCAAAGCAGAAAAATGGCTCCAATTCTCGAAAATGATTCATAAATCTATAAAAAATACTCTCTAGATGTTAGTCAAGGAAAGAGATTGAATTTACAGCAGAATAGAATATTTAATCTAAGGAGCCCAATTCAAATCACCGTTATCCTTTGTGAAATATGTCAATAATCATTCTACCAAATTTGAAGTACCAGCTAGAGAGAGCGCCTGCAAACGAAAGCTCTACAAAACCACAAATATGACAAGGGTACAAAATGACAAGTTCCGCTTTATGCAGAGAATGAGATGATTCAATCTGAACCGCAGAAAAGGTTGTCCAATCATGAATGATGTATCCTCCACCAACTATTCATATAAGTTGTCTCAACTGAAGATACCCTCCTTCACACATTCTGCCACTATATTTTTCAACAGAAGCATTTTTCCTCTAGCTGACTGCAAACATGATTTATTGCACATGTTATCGCGAACGTAAAAGTTATTTCATGAGCATTACATAGTCTTTGGATCCATACTACTTTGTTAGACAGGATTTTAACAAAACACACACAGCCTATTCCCCTGTCATTGATTGCTTGCCCGGTTATAAATATATCATCAGCTCTCAGAGGACTACTATTTAGTGGTCGAACTAGTACTCCCTCCCCAATAACATGTACATTGAATAAGAGTCAAGAGTGACTGACTAAAATGCAGTTCAACCTATTTAAAGATTTAAGAAAAGAAAACTCACGTTTTGGATCATGGTTATTCTTCTTTGGGCATCACTGAGTTCAGTCTCTATTGCCGCTTCTACCTGCAAGAGACGATTTCTGTTGGATGCACCTGACATTTTCAAGGATCAATATACATGTCAGAGCTCAGGAGGAAGATGAGTGCATAACCAAAGACATTAATCACATTATAATGCACAACCAGAAGCTTCCGACCACTTTTCAATAGTCTGCTGCCAATTTAGGACTTAAAAGAGGGCCAATGGCAAAAGCAGCAGGAGACAATTTTCTTCCCCCAGAACATGACTTCTGCCTTATTTTTCATTATTTTAAGAGTAACTTTTAAACAAGCAGCTTCCTCATTTTTTAACCTTGAATGTTAGTCTATCCAGTCCAGGTAGCTAAATTCTTCACTTTTATACACAATGGGAAAAAGAAAGGAAATCTATATCTTAAGCAAGGAAAAAGGTTCCCCAAAAAAGGCATGTTCTATTTAGCATTCCACCACAGATACAGAACATCTCAGAAAAATTAAGATAAAATGCTTCATTTCAGCAAATAAGTTATATTACTGAGCTGAACATGTATCCAGAAGGTTCAGGAAAATGAACATTTGAGCCCTTTAAGAATGATTTTTTTTTAAGAGGATAGTAGTCATACTCAGTGTCTTAGCTGCAACTTTAAGCTCGGTTTGGTGTGCTTCTAGACCATCAACTGTGATCCTGCAATGCTGAAGGTGCTGATTGACATCTTCATTGAACCTTTCATGCATGGCCTTCAACTGCCCTTGCAACTCTGAGACAAGATTCACTGAATTAATTCCTAATGTTATGTTATAAACTAAAAGCACTACCCAAGCAATACCCAGTCAATGATTCCCTTAATGAAAGCCTCAAAGTTATTAACAGTTTTTACTCGCATGAACAGAACTGAGAACAAAAATAATCCCTTCAAACTTATCAAATTATTATCAACCAATCAGAGTTGTCAGAGTATTAAATAATCTCTTACGGAAGTTGCTATATGCAAACTGGTTAGTTGGTAATAAACACCTCAAATAATCAGAAAACTTTTGTGCAACAAAAAGTAATATAACTGAAATATACTACCTTGGTATCTCATTTCGAGACGTTTTCGTTTCGATTTGCCCTGATTAACCAGCTTTCCCCTGAAAATACATCAAATTGTCCATGTGAACAATATCTTAGCAGTGTATACCTGTCACCTTAAAAAAACTCACGTATCTGCTTGAATGTGACATTCAGCATTCTGCAACTGTGAATTTATCCTCTCAGCAACAGACATCAGAATTTCAGCAGATCTTTTACCAGCCACCAAGTCCAGTTTGCGTTTAAACTTTTTTAAAGCCAGAGCAAATAAAACAACTTCCCTGAAATTTTAGAAAAAAGAAAAGAGTTCTCTATCAACTAGGCATAGTCCATGTAGAGTTTTATTACTGCAATTTAGCAACTGCAAGAAGTACCTAGCCAGCCCATCCTCTTGTTCGAGTTCTAAATGTTGCTGAAACTTGCTACGTTCTTTGACTCCTGTCATTGAGTACACAGTCAGAAAAACTTGATGAGCAATTGTAACCAGAAGTAAAGTAAACAAAAAATAGGAACATCTAAGCTGAGATTATGTCTAAAATACGCCCTCTCTGTAGGTAAAGGTGGGAGAAAATTCAGTACTTTTAGTTTCATCCAGATGCCGCTGCTTTTTGTTGAGATGAGGGGTCTCAGCTTTACCAACTTTTAAAAACTGAAATTCTGGTTCCCTGGAACCTGAAAATCCATCAGGAAAAAAAACTTAGAAAAAACCTAACGTCTCAGTAGTATACGAAGAAGCTCTCGAGGAACTACCTGAAAAATATGCCTCTACTGAAGAAAAGCTGAAGTCTTAAGCACAAGGCAGATGCTCTTATCAAACTGATGGGCAAAACCAAATGCTAAAAATATTTATTTCTAATAGCCACAGTTCTTAATCCCTCATATTGGATAACCAACATTGGGTAAGTTTGTAGAGTTTCAGATTTTCTTTTTCTTTTACATTCAGCATATCTTTGACATAGTCAAGGTATAAACTTAAGACGTCTATTTATTGGATCAAGATTCCAATTCACATCAACACGTCATACATGTTACTGGTAGCATTACTTTTGACTAACCAAAAGAGCTAAACTTAAAATTCTTAAACTAAAATGTTTCTCTAACGTAATTGATATTGGATAACCAAAATAAAAGAAAACAAGTGTAAAAGGTTTTGACCGTGCTAGAATTATATGCATACTTGTAAACAAGCTAGAGGTAAATATAGAAACCTTTAATATGTGAATTCTCTCCATGTGTTTCAGAATCACTGTCTCTACTTGATGATCTAGACATAGTATTTTCAGGTTCTTCATGCACAGTAGGCATTGAGTTCACGTTAGGGGTATCTGCATGTTCTCCAGCATCATCCTGTATTTCTTTAAGGAAAGAGAAAGCTTTAAATTATGTTAAACCAAGAAATACATTGCACTATGGTAATCATTTTCCCAGGCCACGTGATCAAGGATACAGAATAATTTATCTGAGAATTTGACTGGTAACAATTTGATTTTGAAGTCAACCAGCCCTTGAAGCTTTGAATGCCCTCGGTGTCGAAAATCAACCCTGCAGGATTACGATTATCTGGTCCGCCAGGTTGTCTTTTTGGTGGGGAGCCATCAGAAAAGCTCTCAGTAGGAGTTCTAACTTCAGTTTGCATCAGACCTGGAGATCTTTTTGTCGATGTTCTCATTTTAAAAGGCGGGCTCTTAGCTTCAGCCTCAACCATTGTATTTTTTAGGGATGAATAACCAACATCGTCTTGGCACTCAGCGGTTTCATGTAATTTTGGACTGTCAATCACATTCCTCAGATCGCCGGAGTTCTTCATAAGCGAGGACTTATGAGAATCTCTATGTAGGGGAACACCTTTTGGCTCAATGGAGTATGCCTTTATCCCGACATTCAACTCCTTATCATTACGTAGAAGTGATCTTTCACCAGATGCTAATACTTCTCTATGATTTATCACCCTTTCGCTTTTCCTTTGATTTCCCTGATCTAGGGAGCATGTCTTGGTTGCAGAACCCTGATTTTTGCTGAAGGAACCACCAAGAATCCCATAAGATAACCTTGCAGAGAATCCCTCTCTTGAACAAGGGATGTCCTTGCAATATATGGCTCGTGCATTTCTAGTCCTATTTGCCTTCAGTTGATTGGTGGCTCGTTTTCTGCTCAAAGAGCGAGTTATCAATCTGGAAGCAGTCTCATTGGGAAATTCAGAATCGGTTTCAATGGTATCTGAATTTTGCTTAGATTTAGGATCATGCTCTCCATTGTTTTTTCGCGGTGAATTTTTGGCTCCCACATTGAGTTCATAGTCATTCAGCTGTTGTTTATTTGGTGAAGAGACAGGTCCTAAGATCTCCCATAGCTTCATTCTTAAAGTTTCACAGCCCCTGGTTTCTGCTTTCATAGTTTTATCCCCTACAACAACTTCCTGTGCAGTTGCAAAAGACAGTTTCTCTATACCTGCTGCATTGTTATCCTTCCCTCCAACAGTGATGCCTTCAGACCGTGTCTGGCAACTCTCATTGTACTGTTCAGTTGGACCATGAACTGCCTCTGGAATTGGTAGTTTCTGGTGGAAAGATCTAGTAGATGATGCAGGGAAAATCGCCTGCACCATAGGCGGTGGATTTTTCCCTGTATCTGTAGCATTTGCAGTTTCTATCCTGTTTCCATCTTCAGCCTGATTCAGTTTGCCAGAAATTAGATATTCTTGAGATAGTATGGGAGCCTCCTTGTAGGTGCTTTTGGATCTAGTTTTTGCAGAGGAGTCTATGAGAACTCCTCTGGAAATCTTCCGGGGTTGGCTACATGGCCGGTAATTGCTGCCAACACTTCTACACTCACTTGGTGGTCCCTGACATTGACAATTCAAAAAGCATTTCAGGAGAATGATTTGAATTGACTCCAGAAAGGAGAAAATAAAGTTGAGTTTAAAAATAAAAAAGGGAAACTGAGAAACCATAATTGACCTTGAAACTAAGAATGAGAGTAAGTGTCACTACTTACGTTATGTGAATTTGCCATGTCCATGAGAGAAGAGATTTATCGGAGCAGTCCAGAAATGCTTATAGTCTGAAATAAGACAGAGCGGCCGGTTAAGACTAATTAAATTAGTAGTTTTTTTCAGAGGTAAGACATTTGTGCACCATTTTTGGAACATGTTACAACACAATTTTTCACTTGGGATCACACAACTTCTCTCACAACCCATTCACTCTTTTAATGCCCAAGACAAATTCTCAAACTAAAAACCAATCCAAATACAAATATGATAGAAGAAGAAGAAGATAAATTAACATTCAAAGTTCAAAAGACTACCAATCAAATTAAAAAAATAAAAATAAATAAACAGGTAGTGTGAGGAGATAGATCTGATGCGTATTCAAATAGTTGATATGATGATGATATGAGTATATAAACATCGATGTGAAGCAACAGAATACAGAGACGATATATGTTTGTGAACGAATACTAAAAGCAGAGTCGATTAAATTATATAAGAAGAAGTAGATATGTTTTGGTTACTCACCGGCGATCGGAGTGCGGGAACAGATTAGCAGAGGCCGCCGGAGCAGAAATCAGAGATTTAATTGGAGGTCTGAGCATTTATATATGGTCAGTTCAGTATTCAAATTTCACCAGTTTCCCGCCCAAACAGTTCTCCGTATGTATATATATTTTGATTTCCAAATCAAAGAAAGGTCTGTTTTTTTCCTGAGCTAGTGCCCAAGTGGGATTGCAAAAGAAAACTACTACTTGTATATTTATTTATTTATTTATTTTTTATAGAGAGAGCAAATAGAAAGAAACTGCTAGTCATTATTGGATAACTAGCTATTTGGTCCTGATCTTTTTATCGGATATTATTTTCATTCTCAAGTTTTTTTTCTTAACAAAAAGAAAATCAAAAAATGAAATATTATGTATTTAGATCGAACTTTTTTTATATATAATTTCCAAAAATATGATTAATTTTTTAAAAAAATCGACGTAAAATATCCCAGTAAAATCGATGCAAGGGACCAGTTTTTTCAAACATTTTGTGTAATATTCTCCAAATTACAGGCAATCATATCCTTCCGTATGACCTACTCTAACCTTCCAATTGTAAAAAGTTATCATTCATTCGTATGTCTTAAATGATACAAGACAAACGCTAAACCCTCCTAAAAGATAAATATTACAAAATCAAATACAACTTTAATCATAGGATGTGTGACGGGGGGATTCAAATGCTTTTATTTCTACTCTTTTTTCTGGTAACTTTTATACATTATATATACTTAACATGTCTGTCTTTCGGATAATACATACACAATGTTTTATTTTCATGCGGAAAAAGAGGATTGGCCGTAGTTTGGAAGGAAGCGTCCTATCCTTTTCAAGCTAGGGACTCGCGTGGGACTGACCCTCCCTGCTTGTCACTTGTCGCACCTCTTCCATTTTGATCAATCTTATCAGCTTTTTCTCGTTTATTATCTTGCTGCTTCACCAACACTGGTTGAAACTACAGAACATATGAATTAAGCTAAATCATCCCAGCACTATTGGCATTATTAAACACACAAGGAAAAGAAAAAAAAAAAAGAAGGAAGTTTATAAGCTTCAAACCTGATAAATGGAAAATATCACATTTCTTCTTATCTGTGCCATCATCTCTATAAAGAGGTTGTTGCCTTCCAGCTTATACTCAATAAGGGGGTCCCTCTGCGCATATCCTCGCAAACCTACAGCCTGCTGTACAAACTTCAGTGCCTGCAAGTGTTCTTTCCACAGACGATCTATATTGCTCAGCATTAGGAACTTTTCTGCCTCCTTCATTAGACCTGGTGCTTGTTTCTCTACAATATCCTACAATATCAGCCAGCAGTCACCAGAGGGAAATCATTCAACCCAGGATGCACATTTGGACAAGTAGATTACTCCAAACTAGTATTACCAAAGATGATTATTTGGTAAAAGACAAGATATCCACAAACACGCTCACACATTACACATACATCATGTTACTTGGCCACAGAGAGAAGTCACTAACCCTTTTCTGTAAATAAGCTTCACGTCCACGAAGGCGAAGATAATCCTGCAATTCTTCGTAATTTGAGCACTTGTTTGTCAGCAATTCAGGTGTCAATTCATCCAACAGATAGCAATACCTACAAGATGTGCAATAGCCGGCAATCATGGAAAAAATAAGACCCCCAAATTTTGGAAGGAATCAAAAGTTCAAAGGAAAAAATATGAAAATGAATAATTCACCAACAATGACAGATAAGAGAGTTGGAAATATAAACGAGGATCCTCTTCTAATATATCTTCTGACAAAGATAATATAACTCATTTATTTAAAACAACTTTTACGTCTAAATTCCTCTTTTCCCCAGGTATAACGACAGATCTAAATACCAAATAATCACTGAGAGAAATATATGAAATGGATGTTCCGTACTGTCGAAGTTTCGAAATAAGCTTTTCAAGATCCCAGCTTTCTTTTGGAGAGTCGGTAATATTCGCCTATTGCATCAACAAGGAGAATCAGGAGCTTATATACTTAATTAGATAAGAAATTAAGCAATGAGATACTAAACCTAGATGCAGCCTTACCTCTAGGATGTCATCCATGGTCAGTTCAGCATATTCAATGAGAAGAGATTGGAGATCTTCAGATTCTAGGGCTCGTCTTCTCTCGGTATATACACGATCTCTTTGGCTGTTCAATACCTCATCATATTCGAATAACTGTTTTCGAATATCAAAAAAGTAATTTTCAACTTTTCTCTGAGCTTCGTCTAAAGCTTTTGTCAGCATCTGAGATTCGATTGGTAGGTCCTCCACTCTAAAAGCTCTCATCAAACCCTGAAACACCACCTTCATAAACCTCCCAAACCAGTATTTTCAGCATCAAGTAAACACTAGAAGATACCTGAATTCGATCCCCACCAAAAATACGAAATATGTTATCTTCAAGACTAAGAAAGAAGCGGGAACTTCCAGGATCCCCTTGTCTGCCACTTCGACCGCGCAGCTACAAACATTAACATTCTTTTGAAGCAAGTTTTACATCATGGATAAGATCTTTTACTTGGGAAATGGCAAAGAAAAGGAGAACAAAGTTCTCAAGTCAAGCTAATATCAAACTATAATTCCCTAGAGAAACTGAGGAAATTTTTAAATGTGATGAAAGAGACCTGATTGTCAATTCGACGTGACTCATGACGTTCTGTCCCAACGACATGAAGTCCACCAGCCGATACAACCTGTCACCATCAAGAAGTTTCAATAGGACAACATGACTCGGGACAAACGACAAGCTTTAATCATATCATACTTTCATATGAAACATGTAGTAGAATATTGCTACGTATGATCCAATAAAGCCAGCATTTCCATCAGCCCACACAAATGGAGAATAAATTATTCAGCTCTAACTTCTAGATATTGGGCGTCACTAGTGCATTAATTTTCATATAGAGTCACACTACAGTTCGAAATGTAAGACAAAACTAGTTCACGATTTCAGCTCAACGACAGGTTGCAGGTCACCACCATTCTTAAATACCAGAAATCTTCAGCTGACAGAGAAATACCATCAAAGCATCTCTGCTCCCCCAATCACTTTACTTCCCCTCCCTCTTTTGCCCTCCTAAGTTTTTTCCAAGACAGTAGGGGAGAGTATACGTTCAACCTTCTCAGAAATTATGATAGTATCAGCGTGCACATACAGACATACAGTAGACAAACATGCTACTAGTTTATGGTAATGCTGTTAAAAACTTTTAGGACCCTACAAATTCACACCTATTGTTCAAAAAAGGTATGTCTCTGCTTGCAACAGAAAATTAACAAGGAAAAGAGATGTACCTTCTTCCTTTCTTCCTCAGTGTAAATTTTATATTCTTTTACGATTTCTCGGAAGGCATTCCGTAGTTTTGCTATTACTTCATCTTCAACAGGTCCCTACAAATTGAAAGCGCTATTTATTACAGCAGGGGATACAGTATGTATGACCTCCTAGTAGAACTAGTACATTAACTTGCGCTTTACTTCATCCTGTCTATAGAAATTATTGGATGATCTCAAATAGAAAAGGAATGTCGCCAGGAATTTCTGATGAATATCCTCTGAAGGAATCAGCATCTCTAATGAGCTTCACCTTTTCACAAGAATATGAAAGTTTTTCCTCTGCTTCCAGCTCACTCAATGATCTACGTCCCCAGGTTTTGACTGCCAACTCTACAACTTCCTCAGCCAGTTTGACATTCTCTTTGGACAATATGCATGGGAACAAATTTTCGTTCACCTGGAAGATTGTTTCATGACATTATTTTCATAATAAATGCATAATAAAAAATATTTGTCAATCCAGATTCAGCGAAACCAAAGCAAACCTTCCATGTCTTCTTTGGAGGAGGTTTCTTCAAGGAAACATAAACTCCTTCAGCAGGTTTAACAACTCTGCAGCACATACAATCATTTGCGGAACAATATATTAAGGTCATTCTAGATGTATAAATTTGAAAAAGAAAAACCAACAGGTTCTTTACTGAGGCCGACTCCTTTTCATTTCACTAGAGTCTTGGGACAAAGTGACCAGAAAGGAAAAAGTAACATTGAGTAGCGAATGCATTATGGTATATGCAGATGGAAAACAAATTCCAAACATGTAAACCATGAAGGTAAGAGAAACTTCCCACTTCAAAATCGCAATCTATGGAACCTATTTCAGTCATAAATCAAATAAATTTCATCTGCCACTGATCTTTGTTCTTATTTTCTGTTGCTTAGATGGAGAACAGCTTTTGATTTTTCAAGCTTAAAGAAAAAATATTGTTAATATTAAGAAGTACAAGTTAGAGCTTAGCATCATCTTAACAATGACGTCAATTTGCCGCCATTCAAGAGCAGGAATGTCCCTTTTCAGTTCTCATATCGAAAAACTTCTCTCGATTACTTTTCCTTTTATTTAGGTAGTAGCTTCGGGCCTGAGGATTGGAACTGTGAGTAGTTTAAGGCAACAGATGTTGACATCATACTGGACAACTACTCGACTGGCAAAAGAAAATAAAGGAAAGTTCTTACAGCTGAGAAAATACCCTGGCATTAACATCTCGCGTAACTTTAACCTTGCCATAAATTCTGCATTACCGCCAAGTATTATATCCGTCCCACGACCTGCCATATTAGTTGCAATTGTAACTGCACCGAGGCGACCACTCTGTGCAACAATTTCAGCTTCCCTTTCCACATTTTCTGGCTTTGCATTTAGAACCTTTACGATAACATGAAGTTGAATCACATAAGTAGTAGCATTATTATTAGGAAGAAAACTTAAATGAGCCAAAGATGAGCCAAATCTCACATAAATCATATATAGATCCAAAATATTCTTCAAGTTTCACATGAAACCCACCTCATGAGTGATCCCAGCTTCACGAAGCTGCTCTGACAATGCATCACTCTGCTCCACACTAGTTGTACCAACCAGAACTGGTCGACCTGTTTTATTCATTCGAGAAATCTCGACAACAGCTGCCCTCCATTTTCCAGTAGCTGCCCTAAATACTACATCTGACTCATCCTGAAATGAAAACAAAAGGTTTATACGTTGGCGGGGTCTATGAAGGGCTCATGGCAGAAAAGCACGACATGTTTTGCCATCTTGTCTAACCTAATTTCTTTCTTCTAAATCCAATGTCATCCAAACTTGGGGAGAAAAAATCACAAAAGACGGCGTATTCAGACTGAACCTTTCTTATCATTGGCTTGTTTGTGGGAATAATTGTAACCTTGAGCTTGTATATACTCTCAAATTCAGTGCTCTCAGTTGCTGCAGTTCCAGTCATGCCACAGAGTTTCGGGAACTATACAAGTCATTTTGAACCATTGTCATAACTACTTGCATGGATCCACCACAAAAAAAGGAAGAAAGGAAGCAAGAGTAAAGAAAATGTGCAATAAGCATAAAACATATTCCATCCAATTGCTTAGAACATGCACAAACCTGGAGAAAGAAATTTTGATAGCTGATTGAAGCTAAGGTTATGGTTTCATTCTGAATTGGTAAACTTTCTTTTGCTTCAACTGCCTGGTGAAGTCCATCACTCCAACGCCTCCCCTGACACACATAGTCAACTGTGAAATTCACAGCTTTAAAACTGCACCGCTTACCTATGTTTCACGGTAGCTGTAATAACACCCTTTCGTATCCCACTTTGGATACATAAATTATGTTTCATTGTTTGGCAAGGCCTTTCTGAAAAATGATTATAACAACTAATATACATTATAAAAAACAGAACTATCATCATTTCTCAAATAAAAGCATTCATAGAAATCCTCAACATCCTTTTTACCAGTATATCCATCAACTGCTTCGCACATTTTCCCCTATTTAATGCAAAGAAGAAAGAGAGAAACACATTGTTTGATATTCTTGTCTTTTGAGTAATATTTTCTTGAAGTCTAACACTTCCTTAGTGCATTGAATGGTCAGGACATCGACGGAGTTACCTGCATGACTCGACCAGTGAACTCATCTACTATGAGGACCTCCTTGCCACGGATAATGTAATTCACATCTTTAAGAAAAAGTTCTTTTGCTTTTATAGCATTCAAAATATATGATGCCCACTGTTCTCGGGGATCATATAAATCTTTAACGTCCAAAATTTCCTCAGCATCTGCATAGCCCTCCTCTGTAAGTAGAACAGTTTTCTGTTTCTCATCAACCTGCATACATGATGCTAGTCAAAATAGCTACAAAATTATTCCAAATGCCTATCGGGAGAAAAAAAAATACCAGAGATTGCATTCATAGTAGCTCTTCAGGCTTAAACTATGCACAAAACAAATACATTGTGAGAAAGTCCATAACAGCGTATTCTTTACACAAGATTCGAGATTCCTTGAATTTACTAGATGAGGTATGCTCTTACAGTGTAATGTATATCTCGCTCAAAAGCAGCAGCTATCTTTGCAGCTTTATAGTACCGGTCACTTGGCTTTTCAGCAGGTCCTGATATGATTAGTGGAGTCCTAGCTTCATCAATGAGGATAGAATCAACCTCATCAATGACACAATAATTGAAACCTCTCAGCACAAGCTCATCAACACTCTGTAGACCCAAAAATATGGTAGCAGTTCAGTTCAGGCGGGAAAAAAGCCAACAATTCAAGGAAACATAGTACTGTAGTCACTCCAAAAGATTTCATAAAGCAAAAGCTACTTTCCGTGGCAAGATTATCTCTTAGGTAATCAAAACCAAGTTCACTATTGGTCACGTATGTGATGTCACACAAATAATTCTCCCTCCTTTCTTCACTCGTCATGTTCTCTGTCAGCATAAGCACCCATTGGATCAGTATCAGGAACATTCAATTTAAAAAAGACACAATCAGTTAAGAAGCTATTGAGAAGAAATGGTCACTTACGCTGGATTAGGCCAACCTTGAGTCCTAGAAATCGAGGCACTTGACCGACCCATTCACAATCTCTTCTGGCCAAATAGTCATTGACGGTAACAACATGCACCCCTTTCCCAGTCAATGCATTCAAGTAAGCAGGTAAAATAGCAACAAGTGTCTTTCCTTCTCCAGTCCTCATTTCAGCTATTTCTCCTTTGTGTAGAACCATTCCACCTATCAATTGTACATCAAAAGGTCGAAGCCCTAGAACTCTTTTCGAAGCCTCTCTCACAATAGCATATGCTTCCTGCAATTGGCCAACCAACAATTAGAATTACACAAATGGAAACTGATTTTGTTCTTTAAACAGGAAACAAATAGAGGGAGGGAGGCTTACGGGTAAAAGGGATTCCAATGAATCACCCCTAGAAGCTCGTTCTTGTAGGACGGCGGTCTTTTCGCGGAGCTGGGAATCGGACAAGGAGGACATCTGAGACTCCATTGCATTAATGAGAGAGACGGTGGTTGAATATTGTTTCCGAGTGGCCTCGCCAGTGTCGGATCCTCCCTTGAATATGCCTCCCAATAGTCCGCCCAAGGAAGCCATGGCCGACGATGTCCTGAAGCTCCGGGTCGATGTACTGAAGCGAGCTGTCCTCCACTGGTTATGGTTGTGGAGTCTTCCGGATAAGAAAAGGGGGATTTGTGGGTCATTAGTTGTCCAGGAAGACAAAAAGGTGGAGCGGAAGATGAAAGGAGACTCCAACGCCATTGATACACAAATTTGTTTTAAGAAGCTTTAAATCGTCATACTACTGTGAAAAGAGAGTATTCTGGGATAAGGTGTACTTCTTTCTTGCAACTGCCCACCTCCACTCCCTTTATTTTCTTTTCTTTAATCTCTAGCAAATTGGTCAATTTTGTCCCTAAACCATTTCTAAATAGTTGTAATGTCCCTAATCATTATTTTAAAAGAAAATAATATCATCAATAGATATTAGAACTACATGAGGGAGGTGGAATTCCAATGGATCCCCTACCCTTTGAAATGAGGTATCACGGTCATAGAAAAAATATAGAGAATAACTGTCCTATAATACAAAATTCTATGACCGGATAACCAAGCACTACTGCAAAAAAAAACAATAGCAAAACCGAGATCATGCACAAACTAGAGGCCTTCCACAACTTCTAGAGTTCTTGTCTGCAAACTTTCAAAACACGTAAAAATAGGAGGGGAGATCAGCTGAAAACTGCGTAGAGTAGTTGGCCAGCGACCACTCCAGATACGAATAGAATGTCCGCTCACGATCCTCCATTCGAAGCCATGTTGCAATAAAACTCTATCTTGATGGGTGTTTCTCCAAGCTTGAAGCGGTCGCTGTCTCTTATACA
>JAOWBF010000015.1:70856-87499 GCA_028566175.1 Vinca major
AAATTAAATAGTTTTATTCTGATATGAACCGGGTCCATATGAACCATGTGGTCCAGATTTGGCCACATCCCTGCAAAATGAGGAGAGAGAAGGAAATGCAATGATGTGGCCAAATCTGAACCGCATGGTCCAGTGGACCTGGTCCATGACAGAATAGACCAATAAAGTTTTGCACTACTTTATGCATGCTTCTTACTACTGCTGAGGAATCTCATGCATCAAATGATTAAATCTTAAGTTGATTTTTCCCCTCTTCCTTCATCTTGCAATATGGAAGATGATTTAGATTGTACGAAGACATTCTGTGCATGTGTACAAGTTCTTTCACTCATCATTTATTATGCGGGAATATTTCTTGAGGTTTCCATCCGTTGGTTTCAGTCTCAGAGAAATTCTAATCATCAAAAACTATGAGTGGATTGTTATAGCAGCCTCAAGGAGACAAGTCAACCATGTAAAACAACATGAAGTATCGCAAGTCAACAGATTCTTCACAAGAAGAAAAATAGATCTCTACATCTTTGTGAAAACACTTGAACATAATAAGAAAAATTATCCTTGCTTCAAGTACCAAGAAGAAAAGTCGAAACCAATATGGTAAGATATATTTTTATCTGGGAGTAAGAACCGAGGGAACCTTAAAAATAAAGGAATGATGATCAACAGTTCTATCACAAGCAAAAATGTAATAGAACACTATTTGAAACGAATTTACAGCTTTATTCCTAACAATTTAAGTCTTCCATGTCACATGTGAGGAAGAACTGCTAGACTTCCACTATGATATCCTGTATTGACCAGTGAGCACTTTTAAGTATCCAGGATTTGGTGCTGTGAACAGTGATAAAACAAGCAGCATCCAGGATTTGTGGCAATCCATGGAAGTGCCTTGAAAGTATGAACAAAAAGTATAAGAACAAGTCCATACAGTAGATAAGGAACACTGGCTTGGTTTATGCTAAAAAGTCGAACAAAATATACTGATAAAATGTGGAATGCCATAAAGTTCTTTTTTTTCTTCCGCTTACTATGGGTTATTAGAAACAAAAAGAGAGGGTGACGAACCAGCCAAATGAAGACATCTGTTCCATGATCAAGAACAACTGCTGCATCAGACTGCATTGCAAGGTCATGAGCTGGCAGTTCCTCAAAAGTACCACCTTCCCTATGCATTAAACAGCGAGGGGCCACCATACGCAGGGACAAATCAAATGATGCATTCAGAAACAAGTTCCGCAGCACGGACCTCTCATCTTCATGACCAATTATGCTTCCCAAAAGTGGACCCCTTCTAAGATGAAAAAGGAGCTCTGGCAATTGGTTGAGTTCCTTGGGAAACTGATAGAGTTTTGACTTAGGTAATTGAGAACCAAATTTCATACCAATATCTTTGACTCTTTCATCAATCATCAACTGCATATCAACTGCATCACTGAAATTTTTAGCTCGCAAGACGGTCTTCTTAGCAATAAGAACTGCAGCCACTTCATCTTGCACGCTATCAAGATATACAGACACACTATCCACAGTTGGCAATCTGGCAGTAATCACTCTTGAGATATCAGATTGATAAGCATTTGAGTATTCGATTGCAATCTGGAAATACACAAAATCACTCTTGATGTCAGCTCTTGACTCCATGCACAATGCAAAACTCTGTGATTCCTCAACACTCAGCATTCGTATGGCAAGTGCAGTGTCATTCTTGAAAGCTTCATTATTTTCTGTTTGTGCCTCCTCACCAGGACCAACCACTTGACTTACAAAGATATCATCTGAACATCGAATCTCCAACAAACCATGAGACCCAGCAGCCCTACAGGAGGCGCGCTGCAAATTGACACCAAGTGCCTCTCCAAAATCGTCATGGAGAACAAGGACACCACCAGAAGATTTGGCAAGAGATTGCAGAATAGGAACTCGAACTGGGCATGTTCCAGCACATAGTACATCAATCACTGTATTGCGACGATGAGCCTCCCGACCTAGGTTCTCCATCCACTTCAAAGCTGTTTTCTCCATATGGGCATAATTAGGATGACTTAAAGAGTGAGGAACTGAGCCAGGACCATATGTTACTGGTCCACCAGCGCAGACAATTATTCTACTATTTCCCCCGGGCCTTTTGATAACACCACGTGACATTTCGGCTGATGGACCCTGAATTATTGCCAGAGCAACCTCAACTGCAGCACCAAGGCAACGGTCTCTGTCAGCCTCTGGAAAATTCAGCTTGTATGGCCTCAATGAAGAAAATATAGAGTGTGCAACAGGTAGTGATGCATGAACAGGTGATAAGTATATCCCGGTCCCATAGATCAATGCCTTCAAAGACTCCTGGCCTGGTGATTTATTACCAGGGAGGACATCTGCAGATGCAGTTGATTCTTCTGAAAAATCATATACTGATACAGTGCGGCCATAAAGTACGATTCCAAGCCGTGTTGTAGGAGGCAGAGAGTCAACAAAAGCATGCAAAGAACTCTGCAGGTGTTGGAGGTGTGGTTCATCTAAACACTCATCAATAACAAGAACAATTGGTGCGGTCATTCGGGAATCAGAAACGGGAATGAAACCAGGCCTCTTATGCCCAGTCTGCACGTACTCAACCAAAGGAGACGATAGTTCAGGCAGATTGCTAAGTTCTTCCTTGCTGGAAGCCATGTATTCACCATCACTTCCATTCAGATTACGGCATATCACACACTGCCACTGGCCTGAACCAGGTAAGATATTGCAATATAGATTTGAGTAGGCCCCACAACTATGACATCGATGGGGCTCACGTTGTACAATCTGAGGACCTGGTGAGACCTCCTGACCGGGGGAAACTAATGCCCCAAAACCTAAGCTAGGGATATTTGCCAATTTCTTCTGTTTCAACACCTAAGGGAGTAAAAAGTATCCAAATGTAAAAACAAATATGAATTAATGGTAAGAACAAAATCAAAACAATGTAAGCACGTAAGAAGGCATACCTTGTAGGCTAAAAATAAGAGATTTGGAGGATCGGAAGCATGAGGCAACTCCAGTGGCGGATCAGAAATCTGTTTGTGCAAGTCTGAGGACCCATTGGAAGAAAAGAGGAGGGGCTGAGGGGTGGCGGGAGAAGTTCTAAAAGGGACGGCAGCAGGTTGAAGGGGTGAAGAAAAGACAGGAGGACCAGGTGGAGTGGTGAGTCGAGGAGCAGAGCCGGGAGTTCTAAAGCCATTCCCGGGTGAATTGATTGATGGAGAAGGAATTTGGTTGGGCTGTAGCAGTGGTGGCGGAGGAAACCTTAAGCCCGCTGCTGATGATGGTGATGGGAGATGAGGAGGTGGTGGTGGAGGAGAGCTCAACCTAGAATCCAAACCTGGCGGTGGTAGTGGTGGTGAGGGGTTAGACATGGTAACAACAGGGTAGCCCCGGGGAGAAGATTGGGGCTGATTTGCCATTCAAAATTTAATCCAATCAAATCAACACAACAATCCCTATTTAACCGAATCAAATCAAATCAAGAAACCCCACCAGAAAGAACAACCTCTAACTGTATTCAGCAATTAAATGTACTACAAAGGAAAACCCACCTATCTATCTCATACAAGAAGAAGCATCAAGATTTTAACTTTCTAATTCACAGAGAAATTCGAAAATTCAATCCCCCCAACACCAATTTGGTGGGTTTTCAAGTTTTCTTTTATAAAAGATCAAGAACCAGAATCTTTCCCCTTCTTTTCATTGATCAAAACAATTGAAAGAAGTTCAAAGACGATAATTCGTAGTAGCTTGTAAGAAAAAAAAGATCTAGAATGTAGGGTTCAAAGATCCCACCGGGCCGCCGCGCTTCAATTTCCGTCCTCCGTCCGTCTTCAGCCTTCGATAGTAGTCTGCACTTGAAGTTCTGGTGAGGGTATTGTTATGTCTTTTGATCTGTTCCAAGTTGGCACCTTCGCTTATTTTCATTGGATGGTGATACGACGCCTCTGCATACTCGGCGGAGCAAATACGCTGTCGTTTGGAAGAGTACAGGCCTACAGGGAACGGGTCTATTACTCATTCCGTTTTAAAATTAAGTGTCCTAATCGCAATTTATGCAAAGATCGTGATTTTGATATACATTTGAAACAAAAAAAATTGACGGAGGCTTTAAATGTCGTTTTTTAAGTTAGTATCTCAAATTTAAATGCAAAATTTGAGATTAATAGTTTTAAATAGTTTTTTTTATTGGATAATTAATTAATGATCTTTAGAGAACAGACGTATTTAATGGTTAATTACGTAAAAAAATAAAAAATAAATTATTTACAATATTATATTTTTCGATGATATTTTGAAAATTAGTGGGCAATGGACAATGAACCATGATATGCATTCACATCTCCGTCGTTTGTGGTGGCTAAGGTAAAGTATAGAAATAAGCGGGATGCTACATATCAAAATTAAATGATTGATCTACATAGTCCATCAGGACTGGGTAGAACTAAAACATGCAATTGCATCCATTTCCTGCTGCAAAAGTAAAGCATCAATGAATATATCCAAATTCTCTCCCTGCATTATGTCTTCTATTGAATGATTAGTAATGCCAACGCGGTGATCAGTAACACGCCCTTGTGGAAAGTTATAAGTACGGATGCGTTCTGATCTGTCTCCGCTTCCAATCTATTCAACTTGCAAGACGCGGAAATTAGTACTTGAAGAGAATAAGAGATATCATTCAACCAGTTTCCTTTTATAAGAACTCATACCTGCTCTGATCGAAGTTTTGATCGATGTGAGTGGAGTCTACACCGTTCAATTTCATATAGCTTTGCACACATCAGTTTCAGTGCTTTGGCCTTGTTCTAGAAATATACAGACATGAAAATTTTCAACAAAAATAATAACTCTCAATCAAGCAAGAAAATTTCAGTAAACCTGGATATGCATAAACACACAGAAAGATAAACAGTAGTGTAGTCGGTTCACTAGTTGGGTGGATATATCAAGCTATCAAGTCATAATGCAAATCCATATAATGAAGTGGACACCAGACTAACCACCAGTCATATGCCAAGGCATCACATCGAGAAGTTTTCAAACTCAATATGCATTTACTATGACGATCCTGAGATGAAAACATACAAAGAATAATTAGAAACAGAATTGATTTTACCATGTGTTGGGACCGTTCATCTTGTATGGAAACTGTCAAGCCAGATGGAATGTGAGTTATCCTAACAGCACTATTAGTGGTATTTGCATGCTGGCCGCCCGATCCACCAGATCTATATGTATCGATTTTTAAATCTTCATTCCTCAACTGCACATCTACCTGCAGAAGCCTCAAATCTTAACTAACTAAGCCCATTATATTTGATCTCAGGCTCAAAAAAGTTCAGTTGACCAGGAATATAATTTCCGCCCTGATTCTCTAGTACCTGATCTGCCTGAGGGAGAATTGCAACAGAAACAGCGCTTGTATGCACACGACCAGATTTCTCTGTCACAGGAACTCGCTGTACTCTGTGAATACCACTCTCAAATTTCAGTTTCCCATACACGTCGGCTCCAGATATTGCTGCGCTAGCTTCCTAGGAAAAATTAGCACATGTCAAAACTTTAACAGACACAGTAATTGAGCATATCTGAAAGTGCGGATGCATCCTTCCTATCAACCGTTTAAAGGCTTGATAAAGCTGACAGCCTCCATACCAATGTAAAGACAGACAGACTGAGATGAGACCAACAATCCAGTGTAAAAGCAATACAGACCTTGTACCCTCTGAGATCAGACTCCGCTATGTCAAGCACTTCAAACATCCACCCTTTATTCTGTGAATATCTTTCATACCTGACATAATAAGAAACCGAATACATAAAACAAGAATTCTGTAATGAAATCCAGTTATGTAACATCATCATAAAATGATTCATACATTTTGAATATATCCATTGCAAACAAAGAAGCTTCTTCTCCTCCAGTCCCTGAATTTCATTTTGTCAAATGTCACGTCAATGTTTCTGCTCTGCTACAAGCCAAAGAAAGAAAACAGGGAAATACTAACTTGACAGCCTGCTTCCTTTTTATAATGTATTACCTGCTCTTACTTCCAATATGCAGTCACGCTCATCTGCATCATCCTTGGGAAGCAATGTTTTAAGAAGAAGATTTTGCAATCTCTTCTCTTCATCAAGGGCATGAACCAGTTCCTCAGAAGCCATGTCTTTCATATCCCGGTCATCTTGAGACTCAGCTATGACTGATCTTAATTCAACAATTTCCTATATCAACAGACAAAGACACAAAAGTGTGGGAAAAATAAGATAAAACAGAAACACGAGTTTTAGTAAAAGCTTATGTCTGAAGCTTGAACATTAGTGCATAACGAAATCAGAAAAAGATGTAATTCGATAATGAGAATTTTAAAGGGTTCAAGGCAAAAACAAAAAAAGAGAATGCCAACAGCTGAGCATGCACATAGTATTTGAAACTCTAGATACATTATGCCCTTCGAGAAAATAGATGAACAATGAAAAAGAAAGGCCATTTTTTTAACTCCATATTCCTCTCTTTACAAATGCTAATGTGCTAAGCTATAGAATAAACACGTTTCAAAATATGGAGAACAATATCGTCTTGGATATGAATAAGGAGTGGAAACAAAATTTCTAAACAAGTTCAATGGATATGAAAGAGGAGTATATAGGGAGAAGCAAGTGGCAGTGAGAGTACCTTTTGTTTGGACCTTAATTTATTAATGAGATCAACTGAATGTCTAAGCTTCCGCAGTTCCTTATTTGCCCTTGAATATTCTGCAGGCGAAGTGTCTGGCTGTCTTTAACCAATAAAACGAATTAATTCATGAAGTAAAGCTATAACTAGCATTTAAATACAATGACTGGTAGAAATAAATAGAACAACACTAGCTTAGGACCAACACTGCCAAAGTTTCTTTGTCCAGCCTTGGGATTGTGTGAAGGATATTTAAGCAAGCAGACGGGCCGTGGAGAGCCTTAAGCCCTCTAGGCGCCCGAGCATGTTCTAAAAAATCTAATAACAAATTAAGCAAAACTAAATATCTTAATGAGCAATTCTATCGATCAGAAAGTAAGAATAATGCGATAAAAATACAATTTTAATTAGACTTTGTTTTTCGCCTAAGGTCCCCAAATCACTAAACACGGCCCTGCAAGCATATGATGGGAGAAAATGAAGATAATAACCTGGTCTATGACAGCGTGAAGAAGAGAAGACCTATGTTCAAGAGCTAATAACTTAAGATCCATAATCTTGATTAAATCAGTAGACAACTGAGGCGGCTGCATATCTGCAACTTCAAAATAACAGAAAATGGATTCCAAATTAGAATTAGAAGGATCCAGACAGTATAAAACAATCAATCAATCAATTAGTAGAAGAAGAAGAATGTTCTAATAATAGGGTTTAGAGAGAAGCGGACCGGCGGTGGAGAAAGAGTTCCCAAATCCTAAAAAACCATTTCTGCTCCTCAAAATTCCATTTCTACTTGTAGCGATTCCTGCTGAATCGCAAAAGCATTTGAATTTCAGAAAAGAACGAAGAAGTAAGATTTGATTTCTCATCATTTGCACCAAATATCAATGCTATGCTTCTTTTCTCTTTATTATTGGCAAATGGCGAGGGAAGAGAACAATAGCTAGTTTGTTTTTCTTCTCTCCTTTTTTTTTTTTTGGTTAAAAAAAAGTTCCGGTCTCTATTGTTTTTTATATCTTGCGCGATTTTATTTTTATTTTTTAAAACATTTATGGCTCCTACACCACTTGAACCACTTGATTCACATTCAGTCATATAACAGTTTTGATTAAAATAATAAAAACACTTCCCCTTTAATTGAGTTTTATGAGACATTTTTTTTTTTATTATCAAAAGAGGTGATGTGATTGGTCTACAACCTCACTTATACCCCAAGTCTATATAAAAAAAATTCCTAGTTAATCTTGAGTTCACAATCGCTTAAAAGTACTTACTTGTCTTTTGTGACTTAAAAAATGATTGTTGTTGATGTTTTCTCAATTACTACATTGACTCTACAATAGGAAATGTAGCAAAAACAATATAATTTATTAGTTATAATATTGATACTATTCTCTTAAATATAATTTATTAGTTAAAATGATACTATTCTCTTAAATATAATTAATAATTAAAATGATACTATTCTCTTAAATATAATTAATAATATATATATTTTAACTAATAAATTATTATTTTTTAATTTCTTGAAATTTGTTATATTTATTAAACGATTATTATGAAATAGTTGGGTAATTATTAAGTTAACTTAAAAAAAAAAAAAAATCTTGGCGGCGCCAACAAGCTTCGATACCATAACCAAATCAACAGTGGTCGAGGAGGATGCCAAAAGAGATCCAAACAAAACAGGAACAAATAAGTTATCGGGCCCATTGACTTTGGGCCTTGGTGAATTTTGAAATTCGTGAGTTAACTTATAAATTAATGGATTAACGTTTTTCATGATCAATTAATTTTGAGATGATACAAAAATTTATGAATTAATTTACACAGTAATACTAAATGACTATGACATACAAAATTAAATGGCTAATTTGGGTTAAAATTATAAATAACTCGTTGAATTTTCTTTATACCAACGAGTACATAGTGTTTAATTCTAATTTTAACTAAGTTTAGTCAATTTTGTATAATCATTAATCATTTCCCTTCAATTATTAGTATTATATATTGGAAAATTCTTATATGATTCAGGTCTATATGTACTTTGTGGTACATAACTGACCACATAATTACAAAATTGTCACTCTCCTATTTTTATAATTATGTGGTTAGTTATAAATCTGAAGATTAAATGAATCTGATTCATATTTTATAATGTGCAGTGGTACATAGATAAACACTTATCCTATTAATTTGATAAAATCATCATTTTTTTAAAGAGAAAAAATATAAACTACCCTTAAAATAATATATATTTATTTTCTAAAATAAGATTTCAACACCTACCTATCCTTGCCCAAAATATATATCCTTCTACCTATATATATAGTAAAACACTAGTCTACCCTCATTAAAACCATCAATGAATAAGCCAACCACTACCGCCACCACAAACTCAATCCCTCTGGTGCGGTGACGGCCGAGCGAGGAAATTGGCGGAGAAAATGAGAATGTTAACAAGGATTTTCTTCATACGTGGTATCTTCTGGTGAATCCGGTCCACAGGTGGGGACCGTGAACTGGTTTCACTTAAGAATTTTTACTTAAGGGGGTGTATTGTACGCGCGAGGAGGAGAGTGGGAATAGATGTGGTGACTGCTGATACATTGTATTTGAGTTGTGTTGGGTCATTTTCAGTTTCCCCCACTTTTTGCTTCCTCACATTTTTCTTCCTTCTCACAGCTCAAATCAAACTCCATAAGGGTATGGCACAACGAGGGATAGATAGATCAAATTGCTCCTAAAGATAGTAAAATTTCTTATCTGGTAATCTATCTATATCCTCCTTTCGTTTTTTCAGCTTATAATTGAATGCATTTTCTTTAGAAATTGCTCTTTCTAGTCGCTGTTCTCAAGGAATTATGAGTTTATATTCTCTTTAATAAACAGTCATTAAGCTTTTATGCTACTTTGTTAAGTTTGGAGGAGATTTTTATTTTGTTTTTAATTTGTATGTTTCACTTTCAACTTGTAAGAGATCGAGAAATAATAATGTACAAAAGGAGGCGGCGGACTTAGGGGTGCATGTGTATTTCAGATAGTTCCTTGTTATTTATTTATTTTTAAATAAAATTATTATTGAGAGAGGATTGTCTAATCAGACATATTCTTCCGAGGCGGAAGTGCTGAGCAAACTACCATAGCCTTAAATAGTTCAGTTTAATTCGAACGAGAAGCATCGTAAGTGGATAATCAACAAATATTAAGAAGCCTCTACAATACCTGAGATCATTCATCAATTGCAAAGTGTTGATGATATCCAGTTTCCTTAATTGCTAGAATTTTGATCTCCTGGTGGTGAATGTTTTATTCTAGTCCTGTGATTTGACCTTGAACTTGATGTTTGCACCACAAAGTCTATCAACCTTTTTTTTTATACCAAATAATTCTTATTAAATTGTCTTTTCCATTCAGATTGTTTGCTAGGCCATGGAGTCCTGCATCTGTGTTGATGCTCAAGGGCCAGCTGAGGAGCAGCTGTTTAATTGCCAGTACATAGCAGATCTCTTTATTGCCATTGCATACTTCTCAATTCCCCTGGAGCTTATATATTTTGTTCAGAAATCGGCCTTCTTCCCGTATAAATGGGTGCTGATACAATTTGGGGCTTTTATTATTCTTTGTGGAGCTACCCATTTTATAAATTTGTGGACTTCCTCTATGCATTCCAAGACTATTGCAATTATGATGACTATAGCTAAAATGTCCACAGCACTTGTATCATGTGCAACGGCTCTTATGCTTGTTCACATTCTCCCTGATCTGCTATGTATGAGAAGAAAGGAGTTTATGTTGAGGAGTAGGGTTGATCAGCTCGATAAAGAGAAGGGCCTAGTTTTGAAACAAGAGGAATCTGGCAGGCATGTTAGAATGCTCACTCATGAGATTAGGAGTACCCTTGATAAGCAAACAATATTGAGGACAACTCTTGTTGAGCTTGGTAGAATTTTAGAATTACAGGAATGTACTTTGTGGATGCCATCAAGAAGAGGTCTTAATTTGCATGTTTCTCATACTTTAAACAATTTAGTGCCTGTTGGATCTACTGTGCCTATCAGTCTTCCCTTGGTTAGTGAAATTTTTAATAGTGCTAAAGCAATTCCGATTCCACATACTTGCCCACTAGCAGGGATTAGGAGTCCTGCTGGAAAACTCGCTCCTCGAGAAGCTATTGCTGTTCGCGTTCCTCTCCTCAATCTCTTAAATTTCGAAATCAATTACTGGCCTGAACTATCTACGAAAGGTTTTGCAGTAATGGTGTTGATTCTTCCTGTTAATGATATGAGGAAATGGCGCGATCATGAGCTAGAGCTTGTTGAGGTTGTTGCTGACCAGGTTTGTACATCCACTCTCTCCGTTGTTGCAATTCTTATAATGAGTTACAGTTTAGTAATTGTTTGGAGGGTTTATCATAAATCTTGTCAACATATGCTTGTGGTAGTTATTCTTGAGATTTCCATTCTTTCCCTTGCTATCCATCAAAGTTTTTCTTGTTATTGTACACGTTAGATTGAAGTTTTGTGTTTTTCTTGGGAGTACATGAAGAGTCAGATCATCGTTCTTAAAAGCTAATGCCAGAAGGTCTCTTACCAATATGACAGGAAATAGGGGGGAAAGGAACGGTATCTTTTCCTTTTTCTTCTCTTTTTCTTTCTTGCCTTTTACAATGTTTGCGATATCTCCGTAGAATTGTCATTTAGCATTCTTCAATTATGTGCATTGGTTAATCAAACTTTTAGGTAAACAATGATTTTTTTTCTTTCTTTGCACCTACCAGTAGTAGTTAGTTAGTTACAACTTGTGCAGGTTGCTGTGGCTCTTTCTCATGCTGCAATTCTTGAAGAGTCTATGAGAGCGCGTGAACAGCTGATGGAGCAGAACATTGCTTTAGATTTAGCTCGACAAGAAGCAGAGATAGCTATCCATGCTCGTAAGAATTTCCTGGCAGTAATAAATCACGAAATGAGAACGCCTATACATGCTGTCATATCTTTGTGTTCACTGCTCTTAGAAGCTGAACTAACTCCAGAACAGAGGTCTATGATGGAGACCATACTAAAGAGTGGCAATCTTCTTGCAACACTCGTCAATGATGTTTTAGATCTATCTAGACTTGAAGATGGTAGCCTTGAATTGGATAATCAACCATTTAATCTCCATGGGCTATTTAAAGAGGTAACTGGAATCGGCTAAATATGTCATTTTAGTTTTAGATTTTTCAATCTTCACATGAAATTTTTGTTAATGAAGTATAGATGTTCTTGAATACAGGTTGTTGCTTTAATAAAGCCGATTGCTGCTGTAAAAAAGTTGTCTGTCAATTTGACTTTGGCACCGGATTTCCCTGTTGATGCTGTTGGAGATGAAAATCGGCTTATGCAAATAATGTTGAATGTTGTGGGAAATGCCATAAAGTTCACGAAGGAAGGTTACATAGAAATTGAGGTTTCTGCGTCAAAACAGGATTACACTAGGGACCGGGAACTTCTTGAACATCACCCAGCTATTAGCAATGGCCAATTCGAATTAAAGTCCAGGTTCAGATTTACTTTCTCTAATTTGGTGGTACGATTTGTTTTTGTATCATTTTACTTCTGACATTCAACTTTAGCAAGAAAGACCGACTTACATCTTACAAGAATTGTCCCCCGATAATTTGTAGTCAATACCCCAGATCCCATTTCATTGGTAAAATTTGGTAAAAAGATAAGAGACCAAGAGTAACAACCTTACTTGTCTTGTGGATTCTTGACTTTATATATGTATGTATGTTTACCCGTGGCTCTCCCACACACTTGATTATGTCATTTGTACTCTCGGGAAAGGGGGAGGATGGCGCTGGGAGCAAAGCATGTGCGACGATTCCGTATTTCTCTTCTGGCTTGAAGAATTACATAATAGGAGCAATTGTGTTAAATTGAACCTTTTTTTCTTTTGTTGCTAAATTAAGTAAAAGTAATTCAGCCCTGTATGCTTTATTCTTGCATGCATTACCTAAACTATGGTATTACACAGGTTAAGGACTCTGGTTGTGGTGTAATAGCAGAAGAGATTCCACTTCTCTTTACTAGGTTCACAGAACCTGGTAGAGCTTCCCCTCAGCAAAACTGCAGTGCTGGTCTTGGCCTTGCAATTTCCAAAAGGTATGAATCTTGTGCCAGGGGCATTTGCGAAGTTCAACCTTATAAAATAAAGAGCGTTGCCTGTCATCTTCTTTCATGTGTGGGATATCTGCCTGCATTGGATTAGTTTTCTTCTACTGATCTATTTTTCCTTTTGAAAAAAAAAAACTGACCAATTAGGTTTATAAACCTAATGGGAGGCCACATTTGGATTGAAAGTGAGGGGAATGGCAAAGGCACCACTGTTACTTTCATCATCAGGCTTGGCACTTGCAAAGATCCAAGTAGACTACCCACACGACCAGCAATCCACAGAGCTAACAAGAGCAATGGAGATACTTGCCAATATCAACAATTTGGTCGAGAGTTTGACGGAATTTATTTATCCATTTCACGTCATAAAAAGAGTTACTAGGGCAGTGCAGTAGCATCCCGTTTTTACTTGATAAAAACAAGCCAAACTGCCACAGTAAAGCCAGCCCAATTGAAGCTTTTCTTGGCTTTGAAGTAGAGAACGGTTGGGGTTTTAGGCTGATTCTAGGAACGCTTGCTTTACACAAGTGCTATTCACAGCCACCATAGGAATAGCCTAAAGCATAGATTGCTATTCATGTACATCTTATCTTTGAATAACAAAGCACAAAAAGCAACTCTAGCCTAGCAATACACACTGCAGTTTCCACATCACTTTTTCAGACAGACACAGCATTTTCACTTCGATTTCCCCTGCATGTCTTTAGACTTAACAGGATTTGACGAATTAGATAGATTTAACAGTGACTTGGCTTCGGGCCATAACAGAATAAAACAAAAATATCAGATATAAAGAACGAGTAAAGAGACAAGTGCAGTGAGTTCACAGTGACATTTGGCAATAACAACCAAATCAAGTAAAATGAAAATTTCCAAAACTCCTTTCATCTAGATATAGGTAAATTTGTTTCACAAAATGAAAGTTAAAAAACAACGGCAAGCAGCCAACAAAACTAAACTGTAGAACTAGTAAGGATTTAAGGATGATATACAGTAACAATTTGCTCATTCTTGTACAAGCACCCTTCACTTCTTTGACTTCTTTGAACCCCTGGAGAAAAGAATAAAGAAAGATCAGATGAAAAGAACTTCAAGGAACTCTGTTTAGTTAGCCAGCATATAGTGTCAATATACTCACTGAGCTGCCTGGGCTGGAGGGACTGTTTGTGCTTGAGGTGCTGGAGCTGCAGCAGCTGCTGCTGGCCCCTGAAATTTTTTAAAGAAATAAATGAACTTTGTTCAGAAAAGAAAAAATTTAAAAACCAAACCATCCAGCAGAAATACTAGGATAAGATGGTTTTCAATTTCCAGGGTTGTCCAAGTGTTTTATCCACCAAAAGGAACACAAAATATTTACCTGTGCATATCGTTCCTCCTTCCTTGCAAGCTTTCTTTCCCTGCTTGCCTTACTCTTTGCCCGCTTGGCTTCAAACTGATCAGACAAGGTCTTCTCTCTTGCTTTCTCAGCCTTGGACTTGTGTATACTCTCCATCAGCACACGCTTGTTCTTGAAAACATTACCCTTTACCTTCATGTACATGTCATGATACATATGCTTGTCTATCTTCTTTGACTCCCTGTACTTCCGGAGCAAGCGCCTTAGCACCCTCATCCTCCTCATCCAAAGCACTTTAGTAGGTAACCTAGCCTCTCTGGTACCCTTACGCTTACCTAAAAGATAAGAAAACCTTTTAACATCGTAATTTCTATGCACGATTTAATAACAGATTAACATAAACCTCCTCAAGTGAATTTTCACATAAGCCTAATTGTCCTTCAATTAGAATGAAAAAAGACCATACATACCATAGCCAGAGTGTCGCCCCTTTCGCTTTGCCTCCTTCATCCGGCGAGCACGGGATCGGGAGTGGATCTTGGTTGGCTTTCTGATAATGAAACCATCCTTCACCAACTTTCTTATGTTTTGCCCTGCATTTGACAATGAAACCCAAATCAACTAATTATACTGAATTAGCTCAGGAAAACTAGAAGTTCAACTTAGACCAGCTTTACTTAGCAAAAAAAAAAAAAAACTTAGACAAGCTTTCCTCTATTCAGTGAAGAATATAGCAAATAAAGACCAAAATACCACAATATAAAAAAATATTATACTTGCAAAACTAAACATGGGAAACCATCCTGTGACCGACTGCATGAATTACATACTCAAAAATTGATTGGTTATGCACTAAAAGAAGGGTAACCTTCAGAACCAATAATGAGTTTACAAATGTACGAATGCAGACAATATCCTAAGTTACAAAAGATCAATGTAAATATAAACTTTAGCCTCCAACTAACTCTCTAGGCAACAATGTAGATGCATTCATATGGCTGAGGGTGAATTAATGTGACAAATTTTCAAAAAAACGGTTCCAAACACAAGGAAGAAGCAGCATAAGCTCTAGAGGCAGCAAGTGAGACTGTAATAACAAATTAAGAGCCTGAGGTATTCTATAGTCATCACAAACCACGCAAAAAATGCATTAATCTAGTGTCAAAAATTAAATTGCATAACTTCATCACTCAATCGCCAATGACCAAAATAGAGCTGAAAATACATCATATATTAGTACTTTGTAATTGAACCAAACCTAACAATAGAAACCAGTTATAGACCTAATTAATAAAAATTAAAGCATACAATTCATCAGGAAAACAAATAAGAGCTGCATATAAATAGAAAATAGAAGTATCAGAAGTACAACAAAATTGCAGAGAATCAAAGCATTTTTACAAATAAACAAATGAATGATATACGAAACAGTCTAAGCGAAGTGAAGACAACAGAAGCTACTAATTCACAAAATCAGATAAAAAATTCATAGCTAAAAACAGAAATAAAAATTCTGAAACCACAGCATAAGGAAAAATTATGAGCATGAAAACAGAGTTAAAGGATGAAGGATATGAAGAACGTACTAGAATTGGCCATGGAGATTTCGTTAGCTTCATTAGGATCGAGCCAAACTTTGCCCCTACCGCACTTGAGCACGCTGGCGGAAAGCCGCTTTTGTAGCTTCAGAGACACCATCTCTCTCTTTCCCAGCTGCCAACAGGACTGAGAAATGTGAGGAAGGTTGTAGATGAAGCCTTTTATATCATGGACTTATCAATCACAGGATTCTGCCCTAGGGTTTTATTTATTGGGCTTATTCTTTCAAGTCATTCGTCCAGTAGGCCCAAATACATATGATAATGCTTTCAACCAAAGGCCCATTAAATATCATAAAGTGGGCTTTGCAGATCCATATGCTGGTCTTGATTTTCTTGTATGCGAATCCCTTTTGGGCTCATTGAAAACTCAGACTTGGGCTTTTTGAATCGTTTGTGCAGTTTTTCTTTTCTTTTTTATGCCGATATTATATTGCACGATTAATTTAATGTGGCAATTGTCTTTAGATTTTTTTTTCTACCACAAATTTTTTCTGATATTTAATAATATTCAGTTTTTTTGTTCAAAGAAAAAAATTTAATGTGGCAATTATCGGTTCTCTTGCATTAAATAGAAGTCAGAATTATTAATTTTTTTAATTGAAATATCTCAACTTTCGCTGGTAGAAAAATGCTTTATTGGCCAAAGTATATTTAGTATTGGATAGGAAGATCGATTATATATAGCTAGTACATTTGGTTAAATTTTAGAATTGGACATGAATTATTGGTTTCGACATTACATTCTTTACATATATTTTTTCACTATTGTGTTTACATTGAGTAAATATTTTCCAATGCCCCAACTATCTTCATATGTGACACAAGCAGAAGAAACTTTTGAACAAACAAAATAT
>JAOWBF010000015.1:101377-112989 GCA_028566175.1 Vinca major
TCACCCGTACGAGGGCATCTCGAACCATCGATAGTTCGGTTATGTTTAAACGGGATCCCGGGCCTGTTGGGAATCAGCAAGGGCAGGGAAAGCATCGGGCTGACTGATCTCCTCTGTGAACCTTCAGTGTCGAAAAGGTTGGGCGATATGTATCCCGAGTCAGGAGGTTGGCTCCGGAACATGAGCCTGTGGACTTGGACTGGTAGGTACCCCAGTTCTAAGAGTCACGAATAGGAAAGGGGTTGTGGCTGAAAATCGTGGCTACGTCTGGTGTAAGGCTGGTAACGACTAAAGGGTTAATGACTTGGCCGGTCAGGCACCCTTTTTATATGATATCCGGAATGGTCTTCTTAATCCGGAATGTATTTTCGAAAGTACAGAAAGAAATGTTCCAAATCAAGAAAATGATTTTTGAAAAGAAATAACTTTTGAATTATTCCAGATCAAGAAATGAATTTTGAAAGGAAATAATTTCTAAGTTGTTTTACAAAAGAAAAGTATTCCTGAATAAAGAAAAGTTTCTCCGTGTCTTCAAAATAAAATATTTGCGAAATAAAATGAATTTCCAAATCACTAGCACTCAACTCACTGGGGACTCACTGGTTTATTTATAGCTTACTCTTTCTCTGTTTTCTGTTTTAGTCTTTGCAGGGTTGAACAGATAAAACAAGTTCATTCTAAGGCATAAAGTTGAAACTCAAGACTAGAATAAATTGGTATCAGAGTGTGCAGCGAAAGTTTGGGATTAGAACCATACATTGGGATTCAATTAAAGTTCGGAATCAAATTTGAAGACATAGACTAGTTCTAGAATAGTTTAGAAGAAAGAAGAAAAAAATCTCACATGTAAATATTAAAAGATAGAACCCAGTGCCGAGAGGCACGCGGCATACCCGACCCGAGAGGGTTGGGGTATCACAAGCCGGGCTTCTATTTTGGTTCGTCGCCATCGTTTAGCCTCGGCATGACTCAGACGCAGCAGCATATTCCACTAATACAACCGCACTCACCTGAGGAGCTTATCTATATCGACCACGAAGGCTCTGAATTCATCGAGATGGAGTATGGTAGTGTTGTGCAAACCAGAGACGGGAAAACATACTATCTACGGAAGAACCCGAGACCAACAGTTAGATACATACTATCGGGGCAGTGGATAGGATTTTATTTTCTTTTGATTTGATTTGGATATTTTCGGTGCCATGGTAAGACCTTTCTGTAAAAAATGTGTTATACTGAAGCAAAACCCGATATATTACAGGATAACCCAATGAAGAATGACTTGTTTTTATGGTGGTGTGGATCATATGCGGCCTATATTTATTTCACGCATCTCATGATCTGGATTTACTCTGCACAAATTCTCCCATATATTTATTAAGTTTCATTCTTCTCTTGCAAAGAATTTAATTTTACGATTTTTGAGATAAATTTTCAAACCAAAAACCAGTTCAACTAACAATCTTGTAAATCATCATCCCGAGTTTTTGTAAACAGGTTAACAATACCTTGTGATAAAAGACAAAATCAACTCCAAGGCGAAATTCATGATGGTAAGTTCATATTCTTTTTTGCTTCTATTCTAAGATACACTTGGATTCAACTTAATCACTTACAAGAAACATACATCATCTCTATAATTTCACCCTTCTCTTTAGAAATGACAATTGAACTTGGGAAGTTTAAAGCTCACCACGACCACACCCCTCCTACCACTTCCACGTAATGTGATTTATATTTTCTGCCACATGGGGGACTGGTGAGGGGACTTTGATGTGTTGGTTCTCACTTTCCTTCTACAAAAGGACCTTCAAAGGCAATGGTTATTCGACTCCAAAAATGCAGCAGGGTAGAAGCTGCAAAAGGATGAGGCAAAATGCAACCATCAACATAAAAAAAACTTCAAAAGAAGCACACTTAAATTTGATTGGGGATAAGAGGTTGCACAAAACCCATTTCTATAGACACGACCATGCCAAGTAGGAAGTGCTTTTCTTGCAGGCAAGTAGCAAGACAAGCTCAAAGGGAACTACAAGCACATTTACTATAGCACCAAGTCCCGGTACCAAGTAAAACCAAAGCTATATCCTTGCTCAAGGACCGTATCAAATCTTTGATACTTCCTAGCATAGAATCTAGGCACTCGAACAAAAGCAAAAAGTTCATAACATCGTGTGCCTCCAAAGCCTGCTATGCCCGGTGGACTTGGGGTTTTAACCCAAAATCACCAATGTTTTGGAAGCATTAACGGCTCAGATACAGGATAACTATGAATGCAGGTTTCAGAGTCTTACTTACAGGAGTCTAATTTATAGGCTTGTGTACTATGCTGCACTCTCATATGGTAAGTTATTCTTTAGTCCAGACGACATTGAACACTATCTGGAAAGAGGAAATTTGTCCAGACTTTGGAATGAGGAAATTTGTTTGAAGCCTCCACTATCTGTCCTGCGACGAGGATGCACAGAACTCAACCATTTGCATCCCCCTCCCAGCTACTACAATCTGATACTTGTTCCTGGATATAGGAAAGAACACACCAAATTATAAGGAAGAAAAGAGGATATACAGGATTACAGAAACCAATTTAACAGAAGCAGAGCTGAGTTAATTATTTCATCAACCTGCCACAAGCTAGAGCCTCCAGTGCTTCTGGCTCCGGCACACTAGTAACAAGATGAGCATGTTCAATCAATTTACCATGCTGGTCTAGTGTCCAACACCTGACACGCTGATCTAGACCAGTAGAAAACACCCAATTTCCATCTGTCCAAACACCTTCACAGGGAAAAAAACCCCATACTTGTCATATCACTAATCAAATTATCTCTTGAAGAAATTTCTCAAGAAGACTTCTAATGGACTACTACAGGAAAGCGCAGTATAACAATGTGCATCTAAACATTTTCTTTCTGCTTTTTTTAATTTTTTTCTCTTCAAGTTCACAAGAGCTTAAAATAAAGCCTGCAGCATCCCGTCATTTACTACAGCATTCCATCATTTACATAATTCAAATAATAGCATAAGGAAAATTACTAACAAGCATGCAACAATGACATCAGGTCATGAATAAGCATTGAGGTACAAATCAGTGTGCAAGCAAGGAAATTTCTTCAGCTTCAAACAAATCAAAACAATTGTGAAAGTTATATATGACGTCTCAATCTTTCCAGGAGATGGAAAGAAGCAATCATCAGAACATACCTTTGACAGCTGAGTTATGAGCAGATGTGATTCTTCCGAGGGACAGAAACCTCATAAAATAATTTTGAATGTGGCAAGTGTGAACAAAGCTGTTCATACTCCATAATAGGCTGTTACTGCATCCCTCCTTGTTCAAATCCTGACCATTCTGGGACATTGTTTTCCATGTTAAATCAATTGTAAGACAGTTGAGTGCCTGATCATCACCCCCACTCAAAACACAGTATGTAGATCTCCCTTCTGAAACACTCAAGTCCTTGATATCTGAAACATACAGACAATTGACCCCTGACTGATGAACATTATTCAGAATATGCAAGGGTTCTATTTCACATATGCCAAATGATGAATTATCTACTGTTTCTTTTGAAGCAATGGAAGGGCGATTTCCAACATTGTGGCAAGCATCTATATTTTGTTGAGAATGGAGCATTTCAGATGACTGGTGCAGAACATGATTTTGGATATCTTTTTCAACAGAAGAATCATCACGTTTCCCCTTTTTAAAATGACTATCAGATTTGCGTTCATAAGTGGACAACTTTTTCAAAGTATCACTGCCTAAAGATCGCCATCTGCGTCCACCTTGGCTCCCTCTGCCAGTCCTGGGCCTTTTCTGACAATCAATAGAGTCTTTTAACTTGAGGGATGATACTTGTTTCATGAAGTTTCCAACAACATTAGTCAAATCCCAGAAGGCAATACTTCCATCAGTAGATCCAGTTACGACTATATATAAATTTCCAATCGAAAGATTATCTGTATATCAAAACACGCAACAGCAATTACCAACAAAACTAACACAGTTGAAGGATCTGACAAAGTGAAAGTAGTGAACTGAACTAACCCTCAAATGGGGCATTTTCTGAAACAATGATATGTTGCAAAGCTAATACTGGTGACAATAGAGGAGCTAATACAGCCACATCAAACCTGCAATAATATTTGTATGGGATGAAAACCAGGTCATGACAACAGAGAAACCTTACTTGCCAAGGTAACGGTAAGCGTCAAGAGCTAAAAATATGCATCAATAGATAAAAAGAGCAAACCATACCACAGTCGATAAGGTAACAGGAGAGCCCGCAATGTAACTGTGGCATCTGAACATGCAACCACTACAAAACAGACAGACACCCTGGAAAAAAACAAACCACTGGGTGTCGAAACATCTGACCTGGAGCCAGCAGCTCTAACAAGAAAAGCTGTCACAGCAAGGTATCTCCAATCATTTTCAGATTCATCTGCAAGGTAAGGTTTCAAATCCTTCTTCCGATTTTCCGTGAAATGTGATCCACCAGAACTAGCTTCTACCCCATTTTCCGTATTCTGACGTTTTTCTTGACTTCTAATCTTCATTGGCATATCAGTAGAAAGCCATTGGAATGAAATAGAAGGCCATGCTCTACATGAAGATGAAACATTAGATTGATTCTCATCTCTAGTAATTGGATCCCCGCTGAGGACTTCTCCACTGTTGCTCATCTTAAATTTTCGTGACCAAGCAGTTACGACCTTCTTTGCACCAACTGAAATTAGCAAGAAAGGATTCTCCAGTTCCTTTAAGGTCTCTTCTAGATTGAGCATCCCATCAGTAGGATCAAGAAGAATGGTATACATCTTTGAGACACAGCATATTGACCTCACAGCAGATCCACCAACATGCTCACCGAGCAGTTTGGATGTTGACCAATTTTTGGAGCAGGCGGCATAGCTGAGGACATATGCCACACTTTGTCATATATAGTGCCATGAAAAAAATGCAACTCAAATGCAAAACCATAATTAAATAACAAATCGGAAGTTCCAAATCTTTTACCAAGGAAAATAAAACTTTGGACTTCCGAACATATAAAATCCAGACTAAAGATTTCCAAATTCCAAGATATAAATATCATACCTTGTCAACCGCACAGTTCCATCTTCACAGCCTGTAGCAATCCAACAAGATTTGGAATATGACCCGTGCTTTATATTTGAATTACATTCTAAATCTCTAGTAATAAAACAGACGGAATGCATCTCCCTCCCATGGAACTGCAAATGCAAATTTTGAGGATATATTTTCTGCTCTCTATCATGCACCCAATGTCTGTGTATATAAATAATTTCGTCCTGCAAAAGAAAAACAGCAGAGCAAAGCTTTATTGAGATGCATGATTTGATACTATATATCTATGTGCATGTGTGCGTGTATGTGCACGCGGTTCATTAAGGTAATGCAAGAAAATTGTCAAGGGAGATTTCTGCTTTCCATCAAACTTGAAGTATTTCTGCCGGGAGTTTGTAATCCTCCAGTAAAATAATTCCATGTTACCTTTTGGAAAGATCTAAACATAGTTCTCTTCCCCCACCCCAAAATAATAATAATAACAGAAGGCATCCTACCTTCACAAATCCAAAACAGTTCTTCATTTCCGGAACATTCCCAATATAATATGAATGAGGACGCCGCCATCCACCGCATGGGACTTTTACAACCTATTCAATATGTAAAAGATGTAACAAAAAAGCTGAAGGGGTCCTTGTGAAGAGAAGGGGCGGAGAACAACTAGCACTTTGGGAAGATTAAACTTTTGGAGAATAAAGGGAGAGAGAAGACTGAGAAAGAGCACCTCTGTCTCAGCCGCTAAGTTCCATATTATAAAATCTGATGATGCAAAGCCTATTGCATACTGGAAATTCTCCATGCCACCATCAGAATTGGCATTGCAGAAGACAGATTCGAGTGCACTTAATTCTTTCACTAGTTTCATTCCAATAAATTCCAAACTCTGTCGAGATCTATCATGTTCCAAATAGCATATGCATCCATCTTGTCCAGTCTAAAGAAGAAGCAATGAGCAGGATTACAAAAGGAATATGTATACAAAAGCTCAACAGGACAAATGGGTCTGAGTCTCACAATAGTGCCATACCGAACAAATTTCAACTTGAATGGAACTAGAACTAGCAATTGAGATGCTGCACACACTTGATATTCCATGGACTCCTTTGAAATAATTCACTGGAGATACTTTTGCTTCTGAAGTAACATCCAGGCCGACAGAGATGTTCCTCGATAAAGGAAATAATAAAATATTACCGCGAATATCCCCACAAACTAGAACCTGTTTAGAAAATAAAAATCATATACTTCTAGCCAAAAAATCCAGTGAAGTGATATAGCATACATGAGTTATGAGTATACCATTTGAACAAGCAGCGGGTGTCACCACATATAGGATTAAGTTAAAATTCCAAACTTTAGACAAACTCTATATATCAACACGCTGTAAAAGGAAAAAGAAACCCACTAACCCCGTCCTCAAAAGATGCATCCAAGCACATTATTCGAAATCCAAAGCAGGAAATAAATTCTGTCATTAAGCATGCTTTAGAACTTGTTACTCCAGTGCCAGAGCTACATGCGGAAGGATCACATAACCTCCAAAGCTTTAACGTGCCTCTAGGATCAGCAGTGAAGAAGAATCTACATCCATAAGTTATTAGGATTACATTATTCTTACTCATAAACCAGTAATAACAAGAAAAATGAGTTATTTGTTTTCCCCTACAGCAGAAAATTCTGAGATGATCATAAGATATACTGGTGCACAAGTGAAAATTCCCCCAGGAGGACCACTTCATGGCCACGAAATCAACTTCAAAACCACAAGTTTGTGTTTCAATTTCCCAGCCCCCGAAAGGAAATGACAAATAAGCAAATGAGAATTTCTAGTATTGATTATTGTCTTGGTTAGGTAATAAGGACGATGACACAATCGTAATTAAATTAGCAGCTCCCATCCAGGTCCTACACGTGCATGTAGAGCCAAAGGCAGTGCAACTGCGTGTAATTGTATTTCAAGAGAAGAAATGACTAGATTGTTCTACTTCAAAAAAGTTATATCCCCAAGCTCAGTGTACCAACTATGTTAGCAATTTCAGGTTAAATGATATTTTGCTATCATTACCTACAACCCTTGGCCATGGACTTGCACCAAAAAATTCCCAAGAGTTGCCTCTCAACTTCAGCAGGCCAAGTGAGAATAAGCTCGACTTTAGGACTCCAGATATCACCAACAACGTGAATAATGGTTGCATTCCCTTTACCATCACCAACAGAAATCCAATGTTGAATGCCTACCGAGAGGTTAGAACAATCAGATAGCATGTCCATACATATAATAGGTGCCCCCTCTCCGATATGGACAAGTTCAGTCCATTTAACTTCCCCGTTACCACAGAGAAAAGCATGATACAAATAACCATTATTTGTGGCAACATAAAAGGAGTTTTCACAAGAGAACTGCAAACAGCGCACATATTCACTTTTGCTGCAGAAGTCAAAAAGAAAAAAAGTATGAGGGGGTTTGTGACTCAAAAAATGTGGAATAAAGAAGCTGGTCCTTGGTCTATAAATAGATGTTCATATTTTTTTCGCTGCTTGTACTCTTTCTACTTTTAGTGTTATTTCATCATAATTACAACCCAATTTCAGCATTAAATCCTATTTGGTTCTGTGTTTTGCGGCATTAGAGAAGACAAAGTGATAAACCAGCATCTAGAGAATATAAAGGTATACCTGTCGGTGAGGCCGAGATGCCCTGAAGAATTTGGAATACGAATGGTGAAAACTTCCTTTCTATTATTCATATCTTCTAGAACCTTGGTGCATCTGTTATAGCTGTTGGAAGAAGATGTGTACAATTGATGAACTTTTATTGCAGAATCAAACCCAGCAGTAACAAGAAGTGAAGAGGTTGGATCGTACAAGCATCGCCAGACCCCTCTTCCACTGAAGGTAAAATATTAAAGTCATTCTTTAGTTATGAAGCTCCTCTCTTCACCAAAAGAAAACAGAACAGGTACAAAAAATTTACATTCTCAAGATTTGCATCTCAAATAAAAAAGAAAGCAAGTGCAAAATTGAGCATCCCTTTATCTTGCCTCCTTTCCTTTTAATGATGGGAAGATGGTTGGAAACCGAACAGTGAAATCAAATTTCATGAGAAACATATGCTACTAGACAAATGGGCAGACAAGACAGAGAGAGGTTTCATTGACTAAAAGCTTTAAGAATGGTAATTTATATGCCACCCTAGGAACCCAGACAAAGGCTTCTTGTTAATAACATGTACTGAAATAATATATATACAAGGAAAGATTCACATTCTAGATTCCAGACATTTGAAATAAAATTCTGAGGTCATAACTTACATATGCTCCTTAATTACTTTAATTTGCAAACCATCCAATCCCCACACGCGACAAGTGCAATCCTCACCAGCGGTAATAATGAACTGAATGAATTACGATCAAGAATAAAAAGCATCAGTAGTGAAACTGACAAAGTTACCTAATATATGTGCATACATGTAATATATAATTGTCACACTTGGAGAAACATTGGAACTTTGGAAGCACCAAAGAAAATAAAACGTGATAAAAGTACTCAGGGGAAAATAGCATTCTGCTTCCTACCTCATCAGACATGCAGCAATCCCAAACCCGAGCACCATGACCAAATAATACAGGGTTAACTAAATGACTAACATCCTCTGGATTGCACACTTGGTTCTCTCTGTCATTAACTGCCCAAACACGAGCACTGCAACAAATGAAATTTGAATTTTGAACCAAGGCCTTTAAAAGAATTTCATGGTTCACTAAATAGTATGGAGTTCAGAACCTTAGCTTACCTACGATCATCAGAAACAGATAACAATTTCATTCCATCAGACGACCATGCCATACGAAAAATTGAACCTTCATGTCCAGTTAACCTACATATATGAGCAGCATGATATTGCTGACCACAAGGCTTGATTTCCCCATCAATGGAGGGATTTCTATGGTCTTCCCCAGGATCACTCATAACTGGAGGATGATACTGGAAATCTACTTTCCATACCACAATCTACACAAAACCAAACAAAACCATGGAATTCGTATACTCGAAAAAGATGAAATAACTAAAATGAAAAAAAAGAAAGAAAACAGTTTTCTTTGCTCATCAAAGTAGTATAGTACTAAGCAAAAAAAATCAGGAAACAACAAATACCTCGTTAAAAATAGTACCCGATGCAACCTGCAGCGAATCAATCTCACCGCTCCACATCCTCATCGAATACAACAGACATCTATCTAGAAAATTGGATGAGAAATACAATTAAGTTATGGATTATATAAGGGTGAATAGTCAATCTAATTCATGGGCCAGCTAGCACAGCCACATTCTGATACTATGATAACAATTCAATGTTCCAATGGAAGTTCTAGACAACATGTGTGTAGTGATATATGGAAGTAAAAAACCGAAAGAATAAGCAAAATAACAATAAGGAAGATCATAGGAGCAAAACCAACCAGCAGATTTAACTTGAGAAACTACATTAGGTGACAATATATCCCAAAAACACACAGAGTTGTCACTGCATCCAACCGCCAGATTTTGGTTCCCCTGAGTAAACGAATTCGAATAATCATACAAACAAATTATAAAAGCCAGATAAACAGTAGAAAGATTTGGAAGGGAGTGGAAAACAGACATTCAAGAAGCAAACGTCCAATATCCAGTGGCTGAACTTTGGGAGTGTGTGAACGAGAGTGAGTTCTAATTCACAACAACTTTGAGGACTATTTTGGGAAGTGGGAATAACGCACAAATTGAAAAGCTTCAATCTTTTCTCTCCATATACTGCAATCGTGAAAGAAAGCGACTGGTCGGGCAAGTGTTTGATGAAATGCTCCAAAGAGATGCCGTGCACTCTAATTCCATCAAAAACTTGGAAAGACTGAATCATGTTTCCGGTGGCTAAGTCGTAGACGATGATCTGCGATCCCGTTCCTGTATAACACAACAAATTGGTGGTATCGTAATGTTATCCAAGTAAGAACTTGAGTTTAGTTTCTTATGGAAAACTAGAAAGAGAAGAGAAGACGAACCAGCTAAGAGAAAAGGAAGAGAAGAGACGGCGGGAGAGGGAAGGTGGAGGAAACAGATGGCTGAGACTTCACCCAGGTATTGTCCTCTCTGGAGCTTCCATTCACTCCGCTCCTCCACGGTGGACATTTCACCCGTTTTCTGCTATCTCCGAAAGTAGGGTTACGAATGGCTTTTAAAGGTTGGCTTCTCCAAAGTCAATAGAGGTTTAGGTCTGCCCTAGACATGGACGTCGCGGGGTCAACACTTGCAATGTGCTAAAATCTCCCTCCTCAATGTAAGAGAAAAATTACTTAGCAAAAAAAAAAAATGTAAGAGAAAAATTTAATTCAAATTTGAATTCTTCCTACACAATAAGCGATACCCACACATCTAGAGTTCTAATTCTCGATCCTACGGAAATTATAGAGTATGTCAAATTTAAATTCTTAACCACTTGCACAATGACCTTAAAGTTAAGGATTTTATGATATGAACCAGATTCATATGGACATTGTGGTCCAAAATTGACTACATCATCACATAATTATTTATCTCCTTATTTTGTAGTTATGTGACAAATTCTAAACTATATGTTGCAGTAGACCTAATCCATATTATAACTATTTTAAAGTTAAAGCAAGTACGATTGATACGCCAATGGTCTCGTAGATTGTTGATTTCTAAGAAATGTGTTAGAACTGAGCTTGCTACTGTTGTTTAAGGATTTTGGAGAAGCTGCTGCGAATTTTTTTTATTATGTATTTATTTTTACTATTGTTTATAGTGTTTACCTGGGGTGTGGACTTTTATCTATTATCATGGTGGTATACACCATTGTATAACTTTTATTTTCTTGTTTTTATCTTTTGATTGTATTGGCTTCGGTTATTTTATGATTAATAGATAAATTTTTATTTAGAAAAAAAAATCACAATGTTGGTAAAGGTAAGACAAGTAGGTACAATTAATTAAAGTCTTAGAATTACGGAAGTCGACTGAATAATTGCATGATAAGAATAAATATTTATAAGGTAAGGTAGATATTTCAAGTCGATAAAACAGTTATTCTTAAAAAAAATTATATTGTCTACTTTTTGAATTAATAAAAAATTAACAATTAATATTTATTACACTTAATATTACAAATCATATTTTCGAGCACTTAAATACACTATGATGTTGACCTTTAATTTGTAGTTACTTTACTATTTCATTACTTAACAAAAATGGGAACAAAAAACAAGAAAGATCGAATGCACACAAGAATGTCGAAGACAATGAGGGTGAGTAGAATGCTAAGACAAGTAGTCATCAACATCGTATGAATATTTAATAAGGGACGACTATTAGTTATTGATAAATACAAGTTATAACAATCTAAAATCAGTATAATTTAAAGGTTAATTATACTTACCTACCACTTAGATTGATCAAACTACAAATCCCTCTTTGACACTAACAGAGAAGAAACAATGTTAACATATATATATATATATAT
>JAOWBF010000015.1:190410-202011 GCA_028566175.1 Vinca major
GGCTCAAGATGGTAGTAAATCGGAAAAGATAGCTGTACGGACGGACAGTCCAGCTTATTGCCTGGTGGAAATTGGAGGTTTGAGATAATAGTAATCGGAAAATATACATACACTAAATCTTCATTGCCTTTACAAATTGATTAATTATTACCAGCCCAATTTTTTAAATAAAGCTAATATTATAGGATGAAGAAAGTGGTTTTAAATTCTTTTGGTTCACGCCAAAAAAAAAAAAAATTACAAATTGGAAGTTTGAGATCGGAAAAAAGTAATAATCATGGATTCATAACAATTAAATTCTTATGATTAATTTTTATGGGAAATTTTAAGAAAAACTTAATCCAAATGCATACACACACTCCCGTCTGGGAAGATTTTATTATTATTATTATTATTTTTTTGTTTCCCCTTAAAAATGAAAAAGAAATTTATGTTTGGATGTAGGATTTTTTTTATGAATTTTCATTCATAGTAACTTGTATTTTTAACTCCTTTTCTGCATTTTTTATAATTCTTTTTACCTTAATTAATCTTTTCTGCTTTGTTAATGCCATCATCAAATGAATGAGACCCCTTTTCTTTGGCTAAGTTCTGATGATTGGCCACCTTACATAAAGAGAATATTTACTCTTATCCTTAAAAACAAATGCACAAATTACAAAAAATTTACCAAAAAAGAGAGAAAAAAAAAGATAGCAAAATGTGTCACACTTTCCTAATTCAATTACTTCCCTCCGATTTGGACAGTAACTAAGTTAAATATTTTGTCGCATTCTATATCTTATTATTCTTTAAAAAGAAAAAGGGAAATAAAAGATATGCAGTTAACCATGCTATGTATTAATAAGACAAAAAAGAGATACGACGAAATTCACTCGTCCCTGTTCTCTCTGCTCTGATTATTGTTACTGCAGAGAAAACAGGTAAAAAGAAAAAGGCAGTGTTGTTCTGAGGCTGAGAGGGAGAGCTGGCGGTGCCATGGATGCCAAAGAATATGAATACTTCGAGGAAGGTGCAAAAGTTGAAGTATGCTTGGAAGATGCAGGTTTCAAAGGGTCCTGGTACGAAGCCACCATTCTCAAAACCCCTCCCAAAACCAAAAAATCCATCAAAGTCTACCTCCAATTCGACAACCTCATCGACGGGTCCCCCAAGCTTCTCAGGGAACACGTCAACTTCCTCTTAGTTCGCCCTCTCATTCCCCGTGAGCCCCTACGCACTTTCCGCCTAAACGACGTTGATGCTTTCCACAACGACGGCTGGTGGGAAGGTGTCGTCACCCAGGTTCATCACCCTCCTCCCCCGGTCACATCTGATGTCGATGTTGTTCAGCCTGCTGCCCGTTATTCTGTCTATTTCAGGTCTTCAAGGGAGCTGATTCTGTTTGGGGCAGCTGATCTCCGATTACATCGGGAATGGGTCTATGGCAAGTGGGTCCCCCCTTTGGAAGAAACTGAAAATGCTTCTGCTGCTGGCGTGCCTCCGTCGTCGTCTCTAGAAGCTTCTTCAGCACCATCCGAGGTCCTCTTATTCTATCTTTATTTTTTTTAATAAGAGGAATTTTAAATTTTTTAATAAGTAATTCTGATTTTTATCAGTGTCTAATATAAAATCCAAGAATCTAAGATTTTGCATTCATAACTTGAATCTTGTCATTAATTGAGTTGGGTAAAAGTGAATTGTTTGTGAGCGGAAACATGGAAAAGAGGGAAATGATAATTTTGTATTTTTTGAAGTGAATCAAAAATACACCCCCTAATGGAATTTCTTTTCTTATGTTTGTGAATCCGATGATAGTAATGGAGTTTTGTGTGTGAGTGTTGAAATATTCTGGGTGGGGCCATTCTAGAGATTCTAACGCCATATATCGAGAACTTGTACATTTGGTGGAGTTTTAGAAAATGTTAGTCACGACGAGTACTTTTGTGAAAAAACAAACGTTATGCCTTCTTTTTTTTTTTTTTTTTTTGGCACTCTTAAGCCATATTCTTTATAGTAGTATATCACTTCACCACATGGCTACTGCTTGGCTTGGGGACCATATATATAATCTGATGTACCTATTACAACTGGATATGAACTGTTATTATTATTATTGTTCCATAAGGTTTATCCAATCCATCATTAAGCCGCTGCTAATTTTGTACAGTGCTAGTACCTATGTTTAGGCATGATATTAACATGAAGCTTCCCTTTTCATGATATTTAGCAGCGGCTATTGTAAAAGAGCCGAGTGAAATTATATAAGGTTGCTATTGTTTTGATTTTCGGACAAGTGTAGAGCAATCAAGGAATTAAATTGATTGCTCATCTCGTTGGTGCTATGCGTTACTTTTCTAACTCATTTTCAGATTTTAATGAACATGTATAACATTATTATCTTATATAGCATTTTTGAGTTGTGAATCAGTATGAAGGAGTTAATTGTCTTGTTACAGTTGACATGAAATAGGTTGCTTGGGGAGGTTATTGATGCGACTCCTTCAACTAGGATGGTGCCGGTTCTAGCAAGAGTTTTATTCTTGATCTTCGCAAAGGGCTTTTAAAGTTTTTGGGGCATTTATCTCTTGTCGTTTTAGAAGAATAAGATGAAACAGTTTGAAAGGTTGATATACATACTCTATATATTTCTCGTAGAAAACATTTCGTTTCTTAAGCCTTTTATTTCATGCATTTCTCGTAAATTTTCTTTCATTTGCACTTTGTTTCTCTTCTTCTTCTTCCTTATTTCTCTTACTTAGCCAGCCATAACAAGTAGGAACTCATTTACTTTCAGCTCTTAATATACAATGTTATGTATTTCAAATAGTTGATTGACATGCATGCATTGAAAGTCATATCATATCATGGGAGGTAGACAGGGGACATTAAGTTCCCTTGATTTGTTGTTTTCTAAATAATAATAAAAAAAATGGTCACTCTTTTTGTGATAAATACTAAATGGTCAGTACCAGAAATTTGTTTCCTAAGTTGTACTATAATAAGTAGGACCATTCAGCAAAATTTAATTTCAGTCCTTTTATTGTCTCAAACATATATAAGTATTGGGGGTTCACTTGGGGATTTAGATTTCTTACCACTGAATTTTGTTTGGGGGAATAGATAATGTGGCTTTAAATTTGAAAATGATATTACACCATGCATTTGCGTATAGTCTGTCTTTGGTCCAATAAACTTTAAATTTGAATAGGATGGAAGCTTACCTTTGTGTAATTTTGCATCATATGGTTTTATGAGAATATGCCATTTTTTCTATTAATCCGAGCTTGACTATATATGATCCCCTGCATGCATGTGTATTTTGGGACGCCAATGCTATTACTATTGAACTCTCTACTTCGTCTGGTTTTAGTTTTCCTTGTTGAAATAAAGTTAAAGATTTCACATCGATTAGTTTGTGTGCATATTTGCTTCTTATATATATATATACTCTTGCAATCCATCCTATTCATTGCTGATTTGGAATTGAAACTAGTGCTGATTTGGTCATTTTCATGGCGACTTTTGGGTTTATCTTTCTTTGGAGTGTATATACTTATTGTTGTTAGTATTATTTTATGTGTTTAATGTTTGAATACTTGGAATTGAGTGCATTAGTGGATATGATTAGTTGAGAAGGAGAGGTTTTGGAGTTGAATTTGGCAATTAAGTTCTCTCCTTCCTCAACCACCTGCTTTCTTCAAATTCAAGAAGAAAGTTAATGAAATGAAGAAAGTGAGTGCACAAGAAAAGTCTAGCGACCCCAATGCCGGTCTCCTCTATACACAATTTGCGTATATTATATAAACGTTGGTCTGACTAAACTAAAATGACGTGTGTTTAAATTAACTTGATTTAATTAAGCATAGATAGATAGTGATTAATCTGTTTGATGATGGAAATGACGTAAATTCAAGCGTCTCTCCTCTTCAACTACTCGCAATAACGCAAGAAAGAGCAGCAGTAGTATTGTACTAATGGAAACCAATAAAGGAGAATAGTCACATTATCATCTTCTTCGACGGTTTGCAATAAATTCACACATGCATGCCTTCTCTATAAACTTACTACTTCAATCAATCTCTTTCCTTTTTCTTCAAAAAACACTCTACTTTTGTCAACTTCAATTTATTCAATACTAAACTCGGCTTACATCAAAATGTAAAAACATCTTAATTTTTATAATATGTAATGAAAGTCTTATATTTAGGAATGAGAGGTAGTATATAACAAATGATGAGAAAAAAAAAGTAGAGAGCAATTTTAGCAACAACATTTATTAGAGGTTGGACTATTGTTAGGTGCAACTTCAACTATACTAGTATTAATTCTCATCAATTTTCCCCTCAGTACATCCATTAACCCCACAAATATATAGAAGAAACATAACAAGAACCAAAGTAGCTAAAAAACTGTTGTACAAGGAAAAAATATACTAACTATTTCTAATACAAATGAGTTTAAGATCCTCTTTCTATCATTCACATTTCACATATCATTATCTTTTGTCCCCAAGTTCACTTTTTTTCAAGGTGCAGTATTTCACATTGATTACTTACTTGTTAGGTCAAAATAAATATTTCAAAAATAATAATGAATACTCAAATCCATTCTAATATACTAATAAAACATATCTCTGGCGGGAATTGGATCATATTAGTAATTTTGTAAAGAGTAAAATGGGGGGTTGTAGAAATCTTTCTAAGAAATGAAAGGGGAAGGAAGGTAGTTGGAGTACTTGGAGGTGGCACACAAACTCAATTGCCTATTAATACACCCTCCCCTAGCCAAACTTCTCTCTTCCCTTTTGTTCAAAAAACCACTTCTTCTTACCAATCTTCCATTATTAGTAGCGGCGGCCATTGGTGTTTCATCTTCCTACTCCTACACCAAGATTTATATTCCCTCAGTAAGTACCCCCCAACACATGCATTTTTATTTTATTACAGTTACTATGACCTTTAAGGAAGAAATAAACGGCTTACTATAGAATAATACTCTTTGTAAAATATTGGTTACTTTTAGTGTAATTATAAGAGAGTAACAATTGTTTCGAAATTTTTGTGTTACGTCGGTGTTTCAGTGAACATGTCTGTACACCAGAATTAAAAGAAAGAGAAAAAAAAAACCGTGCTTGTTCTTCGTCCTCTCCTTTACTATTCTAGACTAGAAGACAACAAAAGCGATCCTTTTCCATGTCATTAGCATCAGTACTGTGTTTCCGCATTTCCTGGTTATGGAGCCAGTTAATCTCTCTTTCTTTCTCTCTCTCATGAGCTTTCCTTTTTCTGTTTGTTAAAGAGTATCAGTATTATAGATAATTAAGGATGGAGAAGATGTTCGCGGTGAAGGTAGAACAAGGAAGGGAGGGAAGGGACGGCCACCCATCAGTTGGTCCAGTCTACCGTAATCTCTTGTCCGAACATCAATTTCCACCTACTGATCCTAAATTGTCTACAACTTGGGAAATTTTCAGGTAATTTACTTAGCCATATATAATCCCATTATATGAAAATTGAAGAAAAAAAGAGCTAAAAACTGATTCCCATTGCTCTGGGTCTTCGAACAGTGTATCTGTTGAAAAGTATCCTGAAAACAGGATGTTGGGATGGCGTCCATACATTAACGGAAAGGTATTTTTCTTCTTTTCCTTTTCAGGATGTTGGAATTAGTTTTTAGTTTGGGAATTTCTCTCTTAGGATTAAAAAAAAAAGTGAATTATTTGGTGGTCGAGAGTGATGAACGAATGCGCCCTAAATTCTTCAAGAATTTGTTTTACCTTAATGTTTTTGTTTTTGTTCTGTAGTGGGAACCTTATGTCTGGAAAACATATAAACAAGTTTACGAGGAAGTTCTCTGCATTGCTTCAGCGTTACGGGCACATGGCGTAGAACCTGTAAGAAAAAGACTAATTCTTTACTAAAAAAATAATTCTTTAACAATTTTTTTAGAACCTGTGATTGATTTTAATTTGGTTTTGGTATATTTATAGGGCGCTAAAGTGGGAATTTATGGTTCAAATTGCCCTCAATGGATTGTTGCATTGCAGGTTAGCCTTATGCTTCCGTCTATCGATCTTCTGCTCTTTTTTTCTGGCCTTTTTAAGGAAGTAATTTTACTTCATTTTCCTTGCAGGCCTGCAGTTCCCAGAGTTTCATTTTTGTGCCTCTCTATGATACACTTGGTAAACTTTCTCGCATTAAATCCTTATTGGAGTAATACTTTTTTCGTCACCCGTTGTCCAAGATTATGCAATATCCTCATCATTTCTGTCTAGTGCAGGGCCTGGAGCTGTTAATTACATCATAGATCATGCTGAAGTTGATTTCGTTTTCGTCCAAGATAAGAAAGTGAATGCGGTAAGACTCAGCAGCAGCTTTCCTATTTTTCATTTGTGTAATTACTTTCAACATGCTTTCTTAAAAGTGAGGAATCTCCAAGTCTTTTCTTTTTTCCCTTGTTTCTTTTGGCAGCTTTTAAGCTCTGAATGTACACATGCTCGGCGATTGAAATGTAAGTTAACTTTCAATTATTGGACATGACTAGGAAACTCTTTTAGTTAGTTTGATTCGATTGTTGTTGTTGTTGTTACTGCAGTGATTGTCTGCTTCACTTCAATTACGGAGGCGGAGAAGGGCAAGGCAACTGCTATCGGAGTGAAATCATTTTCTTGGAATGATTTTCTCCAACTGGTACATCTTTCTCTGTTCTCTTTTCATTCATGTATGTTGTTTGAGCCTCTACTGACACGAACCTTTGAAACCACAGAATGCATTCTGAGGATCCAATTTGTTTTAGTAGGCAACTGGTTTGAAAGAGGGCTTTCTGACTGAATACATACTTTTTTTTTCGTTGTTGAACCCAGATTTTTCCTTCTATGGCTTTATGTACTCAGTTACGAAATCTTGTCCCAAAAGACAAGTATTAAGTAGTAAAGATCATCATTCTTGGGTGATACCTTTTTGGTATTCCATTTCCTTACATTTCAAAGTTAAACTACAGTTTCTGGGGCAATCTTTTAACTGCCATGCATGTTGGAGGAAAATTTGTTTACAATTGTGATTTTACTCCTGTCAACTTAAGTTTGATCTTCTGTTATCAGGGAAAAGAAAACCAGTCAGAGCCTTTGCCACCAAAGACATCTGACATTTGTACGATAATGTACACTAGCGGTACCAGCGGAAATCCCAAAGGTGTTATACTGACTCATGAAACTATTACTACAGCCATTAAAGGAGTTGATCTTTTCATGGAACAATTTGAAGACAAGGCAAGTTAATTTATTTACCATATCAGATGAATATTCTTTTTGATTTCATCTATTTTTCGTTTATTTAAGCTTTATGATCTTTTTTTTCTTGATTATCTGCTCAATCTCGAGTTATCCCGAATTTGAAATTGGAACTCTCTCAGATGACTGTGGATGATGTATACATATCTTTCCTCCCTCTTGCTCACATCCTTGATCTCGCAATTGAAGAATACTTCTTCCACAAGGGTGCTTCTGTTGGTTTCTACCATGGGGTAAGCAGCTGAGACAACTTCTATTCTACGTTCTCCCATACGATGCTTTTCTTGTTTAACATTTTGTCCCATACAATGCTTTTCTTGTTTAACATTTTGTTTTCCCCCACCAAAAAGAAAAAGGTGAAAAGAGCATTCATATGCATAATTCTTGCTTTTGCATGATAAAGGATATCAATGACCTAAGAGATGATCTGATGGAGTTGAAACCAACTTTTTTAGCTGGAGTGCCCCGAGTATTTGAAAGGATACATGAAGGCAAGGGAATGATGCTACTCTTTCTCATGTTTATTCATACTTCTCGGGATATGTTTTTCTGATTCAAACTGATATCTGCATTTCTCTACCTCCAGGTGTTCTAAAAGCACTTGAAGAGCTAAATCCAGTGAGGAGGAGAGCTTTTGACTTTTTTTATAACCGGTAAATCTCTTGACTAAGTGCTCCTTTTACATATATGCTTCAAAGTCGAAAGCACGTGAAGCCTTCCATATTAACTGTGGCTTGTTTCCTATATTGTATCAAAGCAAACTCAACTGGATGATGCAAGGATACAAACACAAAGAGGCATCACGACTGGCGGATCTTCTTGCTTTTAGGAAGGTTATACAAGTCCCCTTACCTTCTGCATTCCTTGCATGTTTTCTTATCAAAAGAGCTTCTAATTATTATCTGCTTCAGATTGATGTAGTCAATGAAGTCCCTTTTATTTTTGTTCGTCTTTCAAATAGGTTAAAGCCAGGTTAGGTGGCCGAATTCGTCTGATAGTTTCTGGTGGTGCCCCACTTAGCAGAGAGGTCGAAGAGTTCTTGAGGGTTACCTCGTGTGCTTTTGTTTTGCAAGGCTATGGTAAATAACTTTTTCTTCCCACCTAATGAATTAGAGTAGAGTTTGAGACTCCTCAAATTTGCATGCAGCCTTTTCAGATGAGAATGGGTATTGCTCAATATTTTTGTTTCCTATAATGCGAGTGACTGAGAGTTGACAAAGTGAATTATAATTACATTCTGGTTTACTCAGGTTTGACTGAGAGTTGTGGATTGGCCACAGTTGGTTTTCCTGATGAAATTAGCTTGATTGGAACCGTTGGTCCTGCATTTGTATACTATGAAGTACGTCTGGAAGAGGTTCCAGAAATGGGCTATGATCCACTTGGAGATCCTTCTCGTGGTGAGATATGTCTCCGAGGAAAGATAGCTTTTGCAGGATACTACAAAGATCCAGAATTGACTAGTGAAACTGTGAAAGACGGGTGGTTTCATACAGGTTATTTTCATTTCATGTTATATGTTTATATCAGTTAAAAGGAAATGTCTGATATATGTATCCTTTTGTAAAATCAGGTGATATCGGAGAGATGTTACCAAATGGTGCCATAAAAGTTATTGATAGAAAGAAAAATCTTATTAAGCTTTCTCAGGGGGAATATGTTGCACTTGAATATCTGGAGAAGGTTTATTGTATAACTCCCATGGTTGAAGATGTGAGTATCATATTCTTGCTCATTTGATTTCGACATGAAATATATTAGGTATGCAATCACGACAATGTTTCTAAACGTATAAATTGATCGTCTCTTTTAGATATGGGTCTACGGGGACAGCTTTAAATCAGCCCTGGTTGCTGTGGTTGTACCAAATGAAGAGCACACTAAAAGATGGGCAGAACAAAATGGCTACCGAGGTTCCTTCTCCGAGTTGTGTTCCCTTAATCAGTTGCAAGAACACATCATCCACGAACTAAGGTCCACAGCAGAGAGAAACAAGGTTATCAGATCACCAATGGCCTCATGGTTTATGGAAAATTATACTATGAATTTCAAGTTTTGGCGTTTTAGTCTTACTAATCTGATTTGATAAAACTTGCAGCTGAGAGGCTTTGAGTACATCAAGGGAATCATTCTGGAAAAAGAACTCTTTGAGTTTCAAAAGGATTTGGTGACTGCAACAATGAAGAAGAAAAGAAACCAATTGCTTAGCAAATACAAGGTAAATTCCACCTTCTTATCAACCAGGCAATAAAATTTAAACAGAAGGAAGTATTTAAGACGATCTTCTTGCAGGAGGAAATTGATAATCTCTATGTAAAACTACCATCAGTGAGGCGATAGGCATTCGTTCCTTCCCTTGGTGTGGCCTACAATTGTGGATCCTCATCAAGCCGTGATCATGTTAAATTCCACGCGTAAAGTTTAGATGCAACTAATTCTCTCCTCCGATCCCCTCTTTTCTTCCTTGTAATAAGTAGTATCGATTCATAAATGTTTGCTTCTTTAAGGGATCAGTATGTATTGAACTACCTTATGAATATGTTTATGAAGTTTGGTTGGCATTCAATGAGAACAAATGCATGGTTCTATGAGGAATCAATATGTGCACATGAACCGCCTCATGAATTTCAATATATTTATGAAGTTTGGTTTGGCATTCAATAAACAAGAAAATGGTCACGGGAGCCCAGAAAGTAGTTAGGATTAGAACTGACAGATTCCTAGAATCAGTCCCTTAACATTAAAGAGACGACAGAAAATAGTATGAATCTCTCTTACTGCTAAATGTGAATACTATGAAGAAAACCCATAAAAGGACGCTATGAAGAAAGGAAGGAACAACAATCTCTTATTTGAAACAAAGAAAATCCACTTGTTCAAAATGCAAAAGAATGAATGAATCAATTGGGCAGTAATCTCATTCGAAATCTTCTCACGAATATTTTGTCTGAATCAAATGAATTTGCATGATAAAGGCTTCTCCAACTATACATGACTACCCGAAATTCTATACACAAAAAAAAATAGTCACAACTAAGTTAGTCATAGCCGTCTTGTTAAGCACGCGCAACTCATCGTTGTCCCTGCTTCATGTCATGCACAGCTTCACAATTTCTGCAAATTTTAACCAATTCTATCCCGAGGATTTGAATTTTGAACCAAGAGTCTCTTCTACCGAACTGCAAAAACATGTCTCGTCAAAAAAGATAAACCACATAAGATAGCGTATAGATAAACTTTGCATCTCATTGTAAGGAAAAATCTCTGTGGTTTAAATTATTCCATTGAAAATATTTAGAAAAAGGAAACATACCGAGGAGACTCTGAACTTGGTGAAATACCATAACTCAACAAAAGATTATTTGGACCCTGGACAGAAATGAAGCCATTTGTCCCTGTTGCTGGCTCAGGAGAAGCGTGGAGAACCAAAGTTGAACTGCTTCTCCAAGAAAATCCTGCATATGAGGAATCAGTATAAAGAATATTATCAGCTGAGAAACAGAACCAAACCAATTATCACTGTATGTCGTACCAAAGTAATACTATTTGCAAGTTAGTATCCAAAAGAGGGTAAGAACTTGCCCAACTTTACCATAAGAGGACTGTTAACTTATCATGTAACAATGACATTATCCACAAGAATGAAGCATTAATAAGTATCTAATCAATTTAGACACTACATGTTCCAAGAGGTTAGCAGATAGTGCATCAAATTAGCACATTTATGTACTGACTCGAGAAAAAACACCCAAAAAAAATAAGCTGCTGTTCAAATGTTTGTTCTGTACCTTGAAATATTATCACGAGAAAAAAGACAATTGTGATGGTCATGCCAAATATGGTGCTGTTAGTGGAAGAAGATTGCGAGGAAGACAATTTGGCTGCTCTTGCCTTCCTCAAAGCTTTTATGCGTTCCTTCCTTGCACGCTTCTTCATAACGAACTCAGAAATTTCTTTAACCAACTTGAGGTCAGAAGCATCAAGTGATGGACCATTAGGAGGACGTGGGGGCTTAGACGCCCTTTTAGAGTTGCACAATTCTCGTTTTCTTTTAGCATGTTGCTTATCCAACAGTGGCATTTGCTCCTCACTCTGTCTCTCTGGATTCTTGTTAATTAATACTTGTACATTGTCTTGTGCGTTCTGCCTAGGCTTGTCCAGATTAGACTCCAAGCTATTATTGATTGATCCACCAATATTTTCTAAAACATTACACCTCAAAACTCCACTAGTGAGCTTGTTCAACAATCTTTCCCCCCGCCTATCGCCTGTAATAAGGTTGCCGTTGATGTCTCCTGGAAAACCATTTCCACTCTCAATGTCTACAAGGA
>JAOWBF010000015.1:288030-298831 GCA_028566175.1 Vinca major
ATCTAGATCAATAGATGGAGGATATTAAAAAAATAATATCAATTTTTTTTGTTGCTTTGACTTCAGCAAGATGTTTGTTAATTTTAGACAGTTGGTCTTGAATTATTCTCGAAATTGTGGACTGTAAACTGTAAGTGAATGATAAAGAAATGCATTTTGTCGATTTTTTCGAAGAAAAAAAATTAATAATAAAGGTCGCGGGTATGCGCCCATCTTCTTACGAGCTTTCGACGGCCGGGTATGAGCTTTTCTTTTGATGACCCGTTAAAAAAGTATGTATGATGGGGTAGGCGGGCTCTAACCCATTTTAATAGTACTAATTAAACAATTTAATTCGTAATTATGTGCTTAAAAAAACGGATAATCTATGTTAATGAGCGTACATACCATAATCCACATAATCATCCAAAAATATTCAACTCCGACATGACTGAACTGACGTCTCTTGTTTCTTACCGTTATATATTTACGACTTTCCGTCAACGACGTAGCAAATTCATTCAGTAATAAGCAAAAACTATTATCATTAAACCGCTCCCATCACTATTCATCACTACCTAAGATAAAAGGGGGAGTGAGAGAGAGAGAAAGGTTAGCTAAACTCAATAGTAGAGTGAAGAGAACGATATCCCCCTGCGATTTTCTCCTCTCTCTCTCTGGAATTTATTTATTCAATTAATTTTCAACTCTGTTCTTCGAGCTCAAGAAATAAATGGTGGCAAGAGTTTCTCTATTATTTTTAAGATGATTTCCGCACCCTTTGATCCCCGTTGGATGGTTTATATCAGTGGATTTTGCTTCTGCTGAATTCGCTTTCTTGTCCACTTCCTCTCTTCTCCAACTGGAAGATTTCGCCCTCAGTTTTTTTTTTACTATTATTAATTTCTTAGATCTGAATAACGGTTGATTATCTGTCGGTGGCGTCGGTTTGAAATGGCTTTTAAAGCTGGTATGTCCTTATAATTTCCTACGTTTTAGAGTTTTTTTTTAAAAAAAATAGTTAAGATTTCGAAGGAATGTAATTTAGTAAATACCGATGTTGTTGAAATGGCTGCATAATAATGTAAATGTTTGCTTAATTATTTGGAGAACGATTTGTTTTGTGTATTATCGAGTTGAGCTTTTAAGTTAGGGTTTTGAGGTTGAAGAGTACTTTGATTCTTTAGTGTTTAGCTTGTCATTTAGGATCAAATTTAACTCTAGCTTTTGGTTGTTGCTTTTAGGGTTTAATTTCATGAGCTTTCGATTTTATCAGTTTGTGTAATGCAAAAATTATGAGATGCTAACTAAATCTCCCTCCGTCCCAAGTTGATTGTCCAAGTTAAGAAGAGTAGTTTGACAGAGTAAGTTATAACAATATCCTTAAATATAGGATGACTCATGTGTTAGTGGAGCGTGTATTCTTTAGATGAAGGAGGTTGGTTAGTTATGGGAGATTCTGGAGAAAATATATTTCTTTATAAAGAATGGACATTCATTTTGGAACAAACTAAAATAGAAAGTGGTTATTAAATTTAGGACAGAGGGAATAATAATTAGAGGCATAACTTTGAGGGAAGTGAAACTAGAAGAGTTTCTGTAGTATGCGAGAGTAGTATTGCCCCGTAACCAGGATAAGTGGTATAGGGAAGATAAAATACAGTCATGTGGAGGTACTAGGCCTCGTTACCAAGTTATGCATTCCATTTGTGCACTTCATTTCATGTATTTACTTCAGTAAAGTTAAGTTTTTATCTGTGGCATCTGAAATGTATTTTTTTGTAAGTGCTGCTGGCATTACTTGTGAATCTTTATCTTTGATTTTGGATGCTTGTATGATCTGTAGGACCACTGAAGAAGTTCCGATGGACGATTCTTGGACAGCTTTTTGTTTTATCTTATATTGTGCCCATCATTGATGCTGATTTACTTCATAATCCATATCCGGCAACAATGCCTTCGACTCCATCTTCCAAGCGTGAACTTCCCCTGTCTGCAAACCTACCGTTATTCCACAGGCCACGTTGGAAAAGTATCTCACCTTATGCTTCTCCAAGGCTTGTCCCAGGACCAACTCAGCCTCCTGGTTTTGGTCCATTGGTAACTTCTACTCATCCTCCTTCAAGTTCAAGCCTATCAAAGCCATCAATGAGAAAGGGTGCACTAGTACCTCCTAATGCTGGCCTTGCACCTCCACGCCTTGCAGGGATTGCTCCTATACAATCTGGTGCCAGTGCATTGCCAGCCGGTCTAGTTCAGCCGCCGCTTTCACCGCACACATCCAGTAAGGCTCACTATCCAAAGCATTGACGATTATTATTACCACTTCTTTTTGAATTGTCTTGCTATGTGACTATCAAGTTAAGCAAGAAAAATTTGTATACATGTATGCTTTGCTACTTATCAAACTTTATGATGTTAGTTATTTCCAATACACTGATATCATTCTAACTTTGACCGATTAAGATTGCTGCGGACCAGACACGGTGTTAAAGCGTGAGAGCATGGGTTGCCACTGCGTTTATCCAATTAAGCTTGACCTCGTTCTCTTGAATGTTTCATCTAATCCAGATTGGAACTTTTTTCTTGGAGAATTTGCATCTCAGTTAGGATTGCAGGTTTCACAGATTGAGCTGATTAACTTTTATGTGTTGGGTCTATCTACACTTAACATTTCAATGGATGTTACTCCACACAAAGGCATTAGCTTCTCTGCTAGTGAAGCTACTGGGATAAATTCATCTCTCTCTTTGCACAAGATCCGACTGACCCCTGCATTTGTAGGCGACTACCAACTCCTTAATTTGACCTGGTTTAGACCACCTGCTCCATCCCAAGGTAAATCCTTGTACATGTTCATCCTGCAAAAGCTGCCACTCAAATGCAGATTCCAAATATGATATCCATGCTATTGTTGTAAATATTATTTGTGTATTAGCTTATACACTCTGGAAGGAAATAAAACAACAGCGGAAAGTTGCAGCATTAAAAAGAAATGGCTTTCCGCACAACTTGTTCATAGCATAGGTCCTACTTTTTTTCTTTTCTTTTTTGGTGGTCCAGGTTTCGACTTGGCCTCTTCAACCCGAGTCAAGCACTCAGCCACTAGGCTATTTCCTAAACCACATAGGTCCTACTTGTGTAATTCTATTTGCTTGAGCTCACTACTATTAAACATGCAAAGATCATAGTCACTTGTCTTCAGTATCTCTATTTTCAGACACTAATTTATACTCTTCATTTCCGTTTTCCTCCAGTTTTGTGATGTTTTGTTATGACCTGCAAAATAACATTTTTCTTCATGCATACAGCTCCTGTGTCTGCTTTATCTCCTGGAAAAGCACCTCCACATTTGCCTACAACTCCGACACCATTTAATTCTTCAAGCACAGGAAAACATTCAAGTTTAATTCTTGTTATTGGAATTGGTGCTGGAATTGTAATTATTGTTGTCCTTGCCATGCTCATGATTTGTCGCTGTACCTCTGAAAGAGGGAAGAAACCAGAGTCTACGAATGATATAGGTTTGTAAACATGGATCTTTTTGAACTTACTATATTTTCATCCCTTCTCATCTACGTACTCACATGCTTTCTCCCTCCTAATTAATTTTCTCAGTAAAGACGAGGAATGTAGATGCTGTTCCACCAGTAGGATCTCTTCCTCATCCTACCAGTACTAGGTTTCTGGCGTATGAAGAGCTAAAAGAAGCGACAAACAATTTTGAACATGGTAGTGTACTTGGCGAGGGTGGCTTTGGTCGGGTTTTCAGAGGTGTACTCAGTGATGGAACAGCTGTGGCGATAAAGAGGCTCACTACTGGAGGCCAGCAAGGGGACAAAGAATTTATGGTTGAAGTTGAGATGCTTAGCAGGCTCCATCATCGTAATCTTGTGAAGCTTGTTGGCTACTATAGCAACCCTGATGCTTCACAAAACCTACTTTGCTATGAGCTTGTCCCAAATGGAACTTTGGAGGCCTGGCTTCATGGTAATTACTCCTGTCATTGCCAATTATATTGCTATGGACTTGTGAATGAGTTGTACATGGAAACAACTTAAAATGAAGGAGTCCGTAATGCATATATTATTGATGTTCCGCAACTCCAAAAGTATCTCAGATGGTTTTCAGGTAATTTAACACTGTACTTTTTATCTGCTACAGGTCCCTTGGGTGTGAACTGTCCTCTTGATTGGGACACCAGAATGCGGATTGCCCTAGACGCAGCAAGAGGACTCGCTTATCTGCATGAGGACTCTCAACCTTCTGTTATTCATAGGGACTTCAAGGCCTCCAACATTTTGCTCGAGAATAACTTTCATGCTAAAGTTGCTGATTTTGGTTTGGCAAAGCAGGCTCCTGAAGGCAGGGTTAATTATTTGTCTACGCGTGTTATGGGCACATTTGGGTTAGTCTCTTTCTCGAAGTAACGTAGTAATGTGAAATCTGAGTTTCTCTGACTGGAGCTAAAACTCTTTTACAGGTACGTAGCGCCTGAATATGCTATGACAGGCCACCTACTGGTGAAGAGTGATGTTTATAGCTATGGAGTTGTCCTCCTTGAGTTGTTAACGGGAAGGAAGCCTGTAGATATGTCACAACCATCAGGACAGGAGAACCTTGTTACATGGGTTAGTGATTCTTGTTTAACTCCTCAAATCTGCTGTGGTTAAATATTTGCTTTTAGCAAAGTAAAAGTTGCATATACTGATTTTCTATTGGTTTCAGGCCCGCCCAATACTTCGAGATAAAGAACGAGTGGAAGAACTTGCCGATCCTAAGCTTGAAGGGAAGTATCCAAAAGAAGATTTTGTGCGGGTTTGCACTATTGCTGCAGCCTGTGTTGCCTTGGAGGCAAACCAACGGCCTACAATGGGAGAAGTGGTACAGTCTCTTAAAATGGTACAGCATGTAGCTGAGTATCAGGAGTGCGGAGGATTAACTTCCAACTCCCGCCCTAATCCCAATCTTAGGCAGTCATCAACAACCTTTGAGTCAGACGGTACATCGTCAATATTTTCTTCTGGTCCATACTCTGGCCTGAGTGTTTTTGATAACGACAACGTCTCACGGACAGCTGTATTCTCTGAAGATCTTCATGAAGGCCGGTAGATGGTTGGTATTATAAAGGCTCATTCGGGGATCTCAGTATGTTGTTGGATAACTGTTGTACAAACCTCTATGATTCAGTTCAGGATTAGTGGAGAAAATGTCAATCATAACTGTTTTTTGTTGTTGAGGCCTAATAATTGGCCCTTTTTCTTTCATCCCTTGTAGAGAGAGAGAGAGAGCCATTGTCAGTTTCCCCCGTCTTAGGTAGTTATTCTCTACATGTTGGATGATAGTGTAAATAGTATTTAACTTTTTTTTTTTAATGAAAAAATGATTTGTTTTGACTTTGAATAGAAGAGAAAAGGGATCCGAACAAAGACGAATCTGAGAATGGGGAGTTATCTACGGTTAACCAACCAAGTAGGAGGAGGAGAAGACCAAATAGAACCTATTTTTAAGCATTGCCTCCACAATTATTCCCTCCTTCCTTACATGCATATATATATTCTCCTCCCAAATTCCCCTTTTTGAAAGAAATCATCCTTATTACCTCATTTCCCTTCAAGCCTTTTTCTTGTATTCATTTGATTGCCTCCAACTTCTCCTCTCTTTTGGTTCACAGGAGAAGAGGCAACAATGGCGGCATTCAACCCTAACCACCACCACCACCGTCCTAATTTCTTCCTCCTAATCTCACTATTTTCCCTTTTCTTAAGCTCAACCTTCGCAACGACCGACGACGTATCATCAGCACCTGGTGCTTCTCCTGCCTCTGCCCCATCTTCTTTTTCTTCTGCCTCAGTAGGAGAAGTCCAAGGCCTTCTAGAAACTACCGTGACTGAGCCCATTGAAGCTCCAGCTGTGGGCAAAGAGATGCATGCCCAAGTTTCAAAAGTAGTCCAGTCCAGTGTAATTGCTGTAAAAGCCCAAGCTCAACTATTCATGAAAGACGTGATTGCAAAACGGTTGAGTGACCCGAAAACAGAGGCCCAAACCCGTGAATGTTTAAATCAGTGCAAAGAGAACTACGAATCCGCGGACGACGATATCTCAAAGGTTATGGAAGATTTGTCAAGCCGAGATTATTACAAGGCCATGGTTGATGTGGAAGGAGTTTCCACCTTTGTTGATACTTGCTATGATTGTCTTAAAGAGATGGTCGGTGAAGAACCTCAATTCAAAAAGTTTGATGATTGGGTTAAAGAAGTCACTGGCGATTGCTTGGAGCAACTTTCTAAAATCAAGAGTTAAAATTCCTTCCTTCATTATTTATTTTACCTCCAAAAAATTAAATTTCAATTTATTTTCTGATCATAATACACATCATGCTGTAATTAATTCATTTCGTTTTCTTGTATTTTTTTTCTTTTTCCGAAAGAAAATAAAACAGTTTTTTGTAATAATACCGAGTGATCTTTATTGAAACTTGTTAGTATTGATCTTGATCATTCTCTGATTACTGCTGGTTCAATTCAACAAGATATATCCAAAAAGCCAATAAGATTGCAGTATTTCATTGTGATTTGTTTTCTTTGTACGTATAAAAGCCTTCATGAGGAATTAGTTGAGATGATATATGTCAAATTTTTAGCCTTTTAACTGAAAGTATTTAAATGAATAAAATCTTATCAGAGATATGACAATAATTGTAAATTTTTATGTAAATATGGTTGAATCTGACGAATTTATTGTTTATGTTATTTTTTCTGAATTTATTTATTTATTAATTTGAAATTTGTCTTGGTGAAAAAATCAAATTCTGAATTCGCCAATTCGAATTAAGTAATTCTGAATTAGTTCGATTTGTTGGTTCTAAAAATTGAAAAGAAAAACGAATTCAAATGACTGAATTTGGTGCTCGCTCGCCCTAGTAGTAAATAATAACTTTTGATCCTCTTATAAAGGGGGAAAAACGAATTCAAATGACCGAATTGGTGAATTTGAATTTGGTGCTAGCTCGCCCTAGTAGTAGATAACAACTTTTGATCCTGTTATAAAGGGAAAAAAAACGAATTAAAATGATCGAATTGGTGAATTTAAAGTTGGTGCTCGCTCACCCTAGTAGTAGACAACAACTTTTGATCCACTTAAAAATGGAAAAAAAAAACGAATTCAAAGGATCGAATTGACGAATTTGAATTTGATGCTCATCCTAATAGTAAAGAAGCACTTTTGATTCTCTTAAAGAAGAGGAAAAATAAAGAAAAATAAATATGAATTCAGCGTATATTTAAATATATTATTATAACTCACTGGTAATCGAAATGCTATTTTGATTCAGCCTAAATCTAAGGATATGGGTTATAAGACTCAAAGTAATTTATGAAATTATTTAGCAAAAAAAAGAAGACGTAATTTATGAAATTTTAAAAACAAAAATGATATTGGTACCCTGAATCTACTTTCAATCTCCTCTTTATTTATATAAATAAAAAATTTATAATGAAAATATAGTATTCCAAAGAATAATTGGTCTTTTCAATGAGCAAAAGAAAAGAGTAAAAAAGTGATTTACCCCCCTTTTTTTATTATTAAACAATGGGGAGGGACTGCGCGTGTGCGTTGTAACACGTGCAAAATAGCGGTCGGGCAAGCGCTAATTTAAGCGTGGAACTTTGGAAGTTGCTAACCTGCGCCACATTGTTGCAGCATAAAAATGTAGAGGAGAAAGCTTAAGGTTAGGAAGAGAGAGATAACAAAAGAGACGCGAGTTATAACTCGTTGGGACTGAGTCGGGTCAGCGAGTGCAAAAGAAAGAAAAGGATCCAACATACCAAATTACAGGGGGGCACTAAAATAAAAATGGAGAAGATTTTTTGGGAGTTGTCTTCTTTCCCTTCACCACACTTTTCTTCTTTCTCCATTCTCTTCTCTTCTCAACCCATTTTTCTTTCTCTCTCTTTTTCATCGATTCTTTTCTGTTCCCTCATCGATTTACCTCTTTTCCCCATCTGGGCTATCTTCCTTTGCGTCAAAGGTAATTACTTTTCTTCTGGGTTCTTCTTGGTTTTGTCATTTGGGTTTATTATTTCGGGTTGACCGTCTCTTCCTTTTTTGTTTTTGAGTTTCAGGGTTGCATGTTGGCTGATGGGGTTGTGTTGATTCGGGTATCTTTAAATGTTTGTGTCATTTCTGAAGGTAAGTGGGTTTTAGTTCTTATTGGTGTTTTTGATTATGTGGAGTTTTTGTGAATTGGGTTTATGTTCAATTTGGGTTTTCCTTGTCTTCCTTTTTCTTTGGAGTTTCTGGGTTGGATGACGGGGTCGTCTTAATTCGGCTTACTTGGTATCTTTGAATGTTTGTGTGATTGTTTAAGGTAAGTGTGTTTTGGTTCTGATTTGTGTTTGATTTTTATGGAGTTTTGGTTAAATTGGGGATTTTTTTTTGTATTTCTTGAAGAATTGGAAAATTTGCAAACTTGATTACATTGGAAGAGTTGATGGAATCTGTTTTTTTGCTTTCGGGCGTGTGAGGTGTTAATTGTGCAGTTCTTAGATGGTCTACTCTCATGTCTCTGTTAATGATCTGATTGGTATTTGTGTGTACCTTTATTTCAGTATGGACTTGAGATAATTTGCTTTAGTAATTTTAGGATTTTCACTTTTGGGGTCTTCAATCTTCTTATGTTACAGTTTTGGAGTGAGTTGTTAGGCCAAAATGATTGTCAGCACCTATCATGTCCTGTTTTATGTGATTTTTCTGTTCTTGAATTATCAATAGCTGCAGGCATAAAAGATTTCTCTTTTGCGCTTATCTGATACCTTTTTTATAACTCCACTGTTTCTTCAATTATTTCCCTCCAAGTTTTGTTTTAGGATTCTCATATGTGTTGTTATGTAATTGTGCAGCTTTCGCTTGGACATTTTTTGGCCAAGCACCGTTATTCAATTGGAGACTTGTTTCATTTGTATTTTTTCGGTCGAGTAATTGAAGCATATATTACTTGGTGAACTGCAAGAACCAAGCTTTGATCTCTTTCTCACAATGGAGGATCTGGGCAGTCCTCAATTTGATGGCCTTGGAGCTACCATAAGAAAGAAGCGGAGCCAGACTTCACGTCGGCCTAGACCCGAGACACAGGTGTTTTATGAAAGCCATGATCTTTCACCATTGTCATCTGTGCCTACATCAGATGATTTAAGTAAGGTTTCCAGTGAAGAGAATAATGGAGGTGCCAATTCTCGAGGGAAAATGTTTAACCTCAATCAATGCATGTCAAGAGGTCTTTCTGCTACCACCAGGGGGGAAGGTGATTATCCTCAAAAGAAGATTGAGGAGGGAGGATCTGTCGTGTCGTATAATAATGGAGTTATGGGAGATGGTTCTGATCTAGGCCAGAGCATTCCTGGTACAGGAAATGAGAACAAGCCTAAAAAAGTCAAACTGAAGGTTGGTGGTGTGACGCGTACAATACAGACTAAACCTAGTTCTAATGGTTCTAGCAGTGGACCTTTCACCAAGACTGCTCGATCTTCTGATGCACCCCGGCCACATCCAAAGCTGATTCTTCAGGTCTGCTTCATCTATTATTCTCTATAGTTCGAACCATGTGAAGTTTATCCCTGTGCATCCTCAAGTTTGTGAATTTTGTTGTTTCTCGACTCGTATTGCGCTTGACTAGGATTAACTATTGTTGATGAGAAAGCTACATTTGTCAGGAAGTTTTAATTTATATGCCTTTTTAAGACTCATTAATCTCTGAAAAAAAAATATAGTATGAAAGCAATCGTCGTATGCACAACTTTTGTTTGGCTAACCTGATGAAAGATACTGTTGAATAGACAATTGAGTTTCATTTTATTTTGGCTTTGTTCAAGAATTGAATTGTCTAGAGTTCCATTATTGATTTACTAGTTATGCTGGAAAAAACTGATGTCTATAATGGTCATTATCCTCTGACTTTATAGAATTTAAGATTTTTTTTTGAGGAAGACATGTGGACTTCACAATTGGGCCGAGGAATATATTACAGTGCTGCTTGGACCGTAAACATATCTTCAGCATTAATTTGTCTTGGCTGTCATTTACACATGTTTTACCATTAATAGCTCTAGGGATATTATTTTTTAATATTTCCCTTAATTTTCAGGACGACTCTGACGGAGATCATTCTCCTTCTGATAAAAGAAGTAGCTTGCAAGCGATCCCGTTGAAGGGTTTCTCGAGGGGTGGTTTTGGTTCTGCAAAGGAGGATATGGGGAAAATGGCTGCTAGAAATGGCTTTGACAAGCAACAAGAGAATTCAGATTCAGTTCGTAAAAGCAAGAGGGTGCCAAAGAGACGAGTTCTGGATGGAGCATTTGATGAAGATGATGAAGATGCTGAGATCCGATACTTGGAGAAGCTAAAAACTTCTAAGGCAACGGGATATAAGGATTTTGAAGAGGATTCCAGCAGGAAACAAAGAAGTCTTTCTAAGATTTCCAAAGGTGGAAAGTATGAGGATGTGAATGCAGGTGGAAGATCTGGAAAAAATGGTAAGAAGTCCAGATCGGAAATGGGTTCTGATGATGCAGAGGAAGTTCCGTCAGATTGTGAACACGAAGGAAATAAGAAGAAACAGAAAAAGGAGCCATCTGATTCACCAACAGAAAACAAGCTCACTACACGCCAGAGAGCTCTTTTGTCTTCGGCATCTGGTGCTAGTCAAATTGAATTTCCCAATGGTTTGCCTCCACCTGCACCCCGAAGTAGGTGCAATTGATTATGTTCTTTTTTGTAGCTTATTTGCTATTAAATATTTAATTTACTTGTATAAATCCTTCATCAC
>JAOWBF010000015.1:298931-311028 GCA_028566175.1 Vinca major
GCCCACAGACTCTTCAATCGATTTCCTCTTTTCTCATCTGGGTTATCTTCCGTTTCGTCAAAGGTAATTACTTTTCTCCTGGGTTCTTCTTGGTTTTCTGAATTGGGTTTATTTTGATTTCGGGTTTTTTCTTCTCTTTTTGTTTGTTTTGTTTTTTTATTTCGAGTTTCTGGGTTGGATGATGGGGTTGTCTTGATTTGGGCTTACTTGGTATCTTTGAATGTTTGTGTGATTTCTTTGCGAAAGTGTGTTTTTTAGTTCTGATTCGTCTTTGATTTTGTGGAGTTTTTGGTTAACTTGGGGAAATTTTTGTATCTTTGAGGAATTTGATTTGTGGGTTCTCTTTGCTAATAAAGGAAATTTGCAAACTTGTATCGGCATTATTACATTGGAAGAATTGATTGAATTCTGTTAGTGATTTGATGGTATTTGTGTGTACCTTTAGCTCATTTTTCTAGAGAAAAGCACCTTTTTATTTTCATGTCCTGTTGTATATGAATTTTTCTATTCTTGAATTATCAATAGCCGCAGCTGTTAAAGATTTCTCTTTTACACGTCTCTGATATCTTCTTGATCACCCACTGGTTCTTGAAAATTTTCCCTCTAAAGTTCATCTTAAATTTTCATCAGGTTGGCCAAGCACCTTTACTCAATTGGAGACTTGTCTCGCTTGTATTTCATCATTGAGTAATTGAAGCATATATACCTGGGTGAACTGCAAGAATCAAGCTTTAATCTCTTTCTCACAATGGAGGATCTTGGCAGTCCTCAATTTGATGGTCTTGGAACTACCATAAGAAAGAAGAGGAGCCAGACTTCACGCCGGCCTAGACCTGAGTCGCAGCTGTTTTATGAAAGCCATGATCTATCACCTATGTCATTTGTGCCCGCGTCAGATGATTTGAGTAAGGTTTCTAGTGATGAGAATAATGGAGATACCAATTCTCGAGTGAAAATGTTTAACCTTAACCAATGCATGTCAAGAGGTCTTTCTGCTACCAGGGGTGAAGGTGATTATCCTGATAAAAAGATTGAGGATGGAGGATCTGTTGTGTCGTATAATAATGGAGCTATGGGAGATGGCTCTGATCGAGGGCAGAGCATTCCTGGTGGAAACCTAGGAATTTTAGGGGATGGTACAGGAAATGAGAAAAAACCTAAAAAGGTCAAACTGAAGGTTGGTGGTGTGACGCGTACAATACAGACTAAACCCAGCACTAATGGTTCAAGCAATGAACCTTTCACCAAGACGGCTCGATCTTCTGATGCACCCCGGCCACGTCCAAAGCTGATTCTTCAGGTTTGCTTCTGCTATTATTCTCTATCTTTCAAACCATGTCTGTGCATTCTCTCATGTTTGTGATTTGTTGTTTCTCAGAGTTGTATTGCTCTCGACTAGGATTAACTATTGTTGATGAGAAAGCTTCTTTGGGCAGGAATTGTTAATTTATATGCCTTTTTTAGACTAAATAATAACGGGAAGAAAATAGAGTAGTATGAAAGCAATAGTAACATATGCGCAATTTTTGTTGGCTAACCTGATGAAAGATGCTGTTGAGTAGACACAATTGAGTTACATTTTATTTTTGCCTTTGTTCAAGAATTGAATTGTCTAAATTCCATTATTGATTCACTAGTGATGCTGGAAAAAAGGTGATCTCTCTCTCTTTCTCTCGAATGTAAGATATATTTTGTGAGGGAGACATTTGGACTTCATATTGGGCCGAGGAGTATATTACAGCGCTACTTGTACCGTAAACATATATATTCAGCATTAATTTGTCTTTGCTGTCATTTACACATGTTTTACCATTAATAGCTCAGGTGATATTCTTTTCAATATTTTCCTTAAATTTCAGGACGACTCTGACGGAGATCATTCTCCATCTGATAAAAAAAGTAGCTTGCAAGTGATCCCGTCGAAGGGTTTCTCAAGAGGTGGTTTCGGTGCTGCAAAGGAGGATATGGGGAAAATAGCTGCTAGAAATGGCTTTGACAAGCGAGGAGAGAAGTCAGATTCAGTTCGTAAAAGCAAGAGGGTGCCAAAGAGACGAGTTTTGGATGGTTTTGATGAAGATAATGAAGACGATGAGATCCGATACTTGGAGAAGCTAAAAACTTCAAAGGCAACAGGATACAAGGATTGTGAAGAGGAATCAACCAAGAAACAGAGAAGTCTTTCTAAAATTTCCAAAGGTGGAAAGTATGAAGATGCGAATGCCGGTGGAAGATCTGGAAAAGATGGTAAGAAGTCCAGATCTGGTGATGCGGATTATGATGAGGCGGAGGAAATGCTGTCAGATTGTGAAGTCGAAGGAAATAAGAAGAAGAAACAGAAAATTGATCCTTGTGATTCACCAACAGAAAACAAGCTCACTACACGCCAGAGGGCTCGTTTGTCTTCCACATCTGGTGCTAGTCAAATTGAATTTCCCAATGGTTTGCCTCCACCCGCACCCCGAAGTAGGTTAATTTGATTCGCTTCTTTTTTGTAGCTTATTTGCTATTAAATATTTTAATTTTACTTATATGTATATATGTATATATATATATGTAAATCCTTCATCACAGAGCAAAAGGAGAAACTGACAGAGGTGGAGCAACAGCTGAAGAAAGCTGAGGCTGCTCAGAGACGTAGAATTCAAAATGAGAAAGCAGCACGGGAATCCGAGGTTTGCCCACTGTCTGCTGCATTTTATTACACTCCCTCCGTCTCAAATTGAATGTCCGTCCATATTTTCTCCATTTTGCATTGTTCTCTGACGAGGAATTGGTGTTGAAATCTGTAGGCCGAGGCAATTAGAAAGATACTTTGTCAGGACTCCAGTAGGAAGAAGAGAGAAGAGAAAATAAAGAAGCGTCAAGAGGAGTTGGCTCAGGTACTTGGCATCAAAATGAGCTGTTTTTACTTTAAAACAAATATGCAATTGATCTTATTGTTTAAATTTACAGGAGAAGGCTGCCAACGCTCAGATGCATGCATCAAGCACCATTCGGTGGGTCATGGGACCTTCTGGGACTGTTGTTACTTTCCCACAGGAAATGGGACTGCCCGAGATATTTGACCCTAAACCTAGCTCGTAAGTTTTCCGATAAAATGGCCATTGTTGCACCATTGCGCTTGTGTACATGATTACTGATTTGTGAATCTTGATTTGAAATTCCAGTTATCCACCACCGCGTGAAAAATGTGCTGGCCCTTGGTGTACTAATCCGTACAAGTATCGTGACTCGAAGTCGAAGCTTCCCCTTTGCAGTTTACAATGCTACAAGGCAATCCATTAGGAGATGCAGATTCAAACGGCCTTTAACTTAGTTCATTGAAGGCAATCCATATGGGGCATGACATGAAAAGTGTGATGATGAGCTTTTCTGTTTACAATGCAAAATATTTGGGATGTAATTTGAATTCAAGATTTCTAACTCATTAAAATGGTGTTATGGGTTCCTTATTATTACTGTGTGTAGTGTATGTAAATCGTTGAGTTGAGTGTTGTCAATTAAACCAAAACAACTTTCTCTCAACTCTGGTCTACGAGAAATTAATTAATTTAGAATGCCGATGAAGTATGCATGTGGCAAAAGTAGAGGTGGTCTTTTATAAATTCAAATCTCACTCTTGGTGCCTACTGTCTAAGGTATTAGATGTCTACTATCAATGTATCGATTAATTTAGCTTAGATTTTATGTCAATGTGTTGATTAATTTAGCTTCGTTCCTCTTTACAATTCAGAAAGAGTCTAATTCATATGACCTTTTTAATGAGAACCAATAATCGCAGAAAATTCTCACTGAAAATTTTAAATTCTCGCAAGTAGTGATGATGCATTTGATAGTTCAAACCAGGTTGGCGGTTGAGAGGAAACATCATTAAAAAAGCAACACAACTTATTTCCTTTGTTTCCAGTCTCGACTGAGGTTGCCTTTGCCGCCGCCCCCCAATCTCTCTGTAAAAATGGCTCAATCGTGCATTTCCTCTCTGAGATTCAACTCCACTTGTTCTCCTTCTTCTCCAAACCATACCTCTTCTTCTTCCTCTCATCCTTCCCCACTCAATTCGCTCTCTTTCCCCTTCCAACCCCTACGCATCGAGTAAGCTTTCAATTTACTGCAAAATTACCTATTTTCTATCCTTCCAATTGTAATTTTAACTCGGAATTTAGCTTCGTTTGCTTCGTTTTCAGGAAATTGAGGAAATCAAGCTCCGTCAAGGCTGTTTACTCCGGCGAATTCCGCACGGCGGCTGATACTAGGAGCTTCTGGTCGATTAGGTAAGCGCATTAGCTCCTATTATTTACGAACTGATTTTGTTTCTGGTAGTAATTTTAATTGTTTTAATACCTAAAACATTGAGTTGAATTGCTCAGAGTGATTAAATTGAACTAATGGCGATGGTTACAACTGATTTTGTTTCTGGTAGTAATACCTAAAATTTTGAATCGAATTGCTTAGAGTGATTATATTTGAACTGATGGCGATATTTACAACTGATTTTGTTGCTGCTGGTAGTAATACCTAAAACATTGAATTGAGCTACTCAAAGTGATTCAATTGAACTAATGGTGATATTTACAACTGATTTTGTTGCTGGCTGTAATACCTAAAACTTTGAATTGAATTGCTCAGAAGGATTAAATTGAACTTTTGGCGATATTTACAACTGATTTTGTTTCTGGTAGTAATACCTAAAACATTGAATTGAACTACTCGGAGTGATTGAATTGAACTGACGGTGATATTTACAATTGATTTTGTTTCTGGTATTAATACCTAAAACGTTGAATTGAACTACCCTGAGTGATTCAATTGAATTAATGGCGATTTGTAGGGAAGATTTGCAAGTCCCGCCGTCGCCTTATTTTCCAGCTTATGCACAAGGTGGACAAGGACCGCCTCCTATGGTTGCAGAGCGATTCCAGAGTGTCATCAGCCAACTTTTTCAATATGTAAATGTCTATTTATTGTTATTTGTATCCATCACCTTTCATGTGTTCAATGTCTTCTATGGTGTGTGTTTACTTGCTAATTTACTTAATTTATATGAAAATGTATAGAGAATAATACGCTGTGGTGGAGCTGTTGATGATGATATGGCAAACATTATTGTTGCTCAGCTTCTCTATCTTGATGCTGTTGATCCTAACAAGGTACTTGTGCTTTTCCTTATGCTTTACCTATTTGCTAATGAACCATCCACTGTAGGATTTTTGTTTTCTGAACCAGTAGTATGTCTGTATGTGTTGCCATATTTTAATTTCTTATGATGAAGTTACAGCACCTGAGTTTTCTTTTGTCTTTCTTTTTTTGAATTGAAATATTATCACTACATATTCAGATTTGCTGATACTACTTTGTACAGGATATTGTTATGTATGTGAATTCTCCCGGAGGATCAGTTACAGCTGGTAATATCTCGTATTTCTTGTTGGTGTTTATAGTTGCAGGTTTTGGTATTCTTTCGTGTAGTTGTTTCATGAGAATTAAGGTACTTTTCTGCTTGCTCAAACTTCCTTAGGTATGGCAATATTCGACACAATGAGGCATATCAGGCCTGATGTTTCTACTGTATGCGTCGGACTAGCTGCTAGGTAATCTTGATTAACACCAGATATTATATTTTATTCCTTTTACTACAATTCTTTGCTAAATGAGGTCTTATTAGATTTGGCAATACATTTCTGATGTTTAGTACTTCTAAAGAATGATAGAGATCCTAGCCTTCAGGGCTCAAAAATAGCTAGAACGGAGCTGACAGTTTCCTGTAGTTTTTTTCTTCTTGTAAAGACTTTCCAAAAGTTCCTAGCTAGTCATGTGTCTTTCTCAAAAACTGATTTGATTTAGGTGTCTTTAGTTGTCACTTGTCAAATAGATTTTATTTGATTCTCTTGCCATTCAAGCACTTTACAGATATTTCCCTAGGTATGTAGGTTCTTGGTCAGTTTATGAGAAGTTTTGGGATCTATTGCACACCAATTAGAGTTGAATTTGGGTTTCTACAGCATATTAATTAATATATGTAATCCTATATCAGTGTCAATTTAAAGAGTACTGAGTTGTCTTCTTTTGCATGTTGTTGATGAGTTGTTGGGTATATTATGGTTCCAATGATACCGTTTAAGCTGTTTAAACTGCAAAGGAATTTATCAGTTGTTGGTGATTCTTGATAGAACTGATTTTACTTCTTTTTCCTAATAATAATTTGCAGTATGGGAGCTTTTCTACTTAGTGCAGGCACCAAAGGTAAGTAATACAAAATCTATTGCAACTTTAGATCAAAGTTGCTTGCTGAAATTACTGAAATCGTCTGTGTGATGGCTTCTGAAGGAAAACGATATAGCCTTCCAAACTCTAGGATAATGATCCATCAACCTCTTGGTGGAGCACAAGGTGGGCAGACTGATATTGATATTCAGGTATGTTATTTCTTACAATATCTCTATCTGTTGTTATTCTGCTTTTGTTTATCCATGCAGTAGGACTCTCAACTTGTGAAATTTGCCTCTTGACAAACATCCACTGTATCATTTCGTTAGTTTCAGCATTTGATATTTTTAGTACATTTCGGCAGAATTTCTTGTTGATATAATTGTTCTTCAGATTTACTTTCCTTTCCCCCATCCCCTCTTGCTTCCCTTCCCATTATGCCTAGGAGAATGGGGTTTACATTGGCCTGGAAGCCAAGTTCTTTCTGTAGTAAGGAAAGAAGCTTTACAACCACCAAGGGAACCTTAATCTTTTCACCAGCAATCTACTTAATTTTAAGTATGCCCCTTCAGATTTTCCTGAGTTTTATGGCTTTGGAACTTTTACTTAATAAAAAAATCCATCTCCTTCTTGGGTTTGTTGTTAAGCGTTTTTTTTAAAACTCTTTGATGTTCTATCATTGTGCAATTCCTGTTCTAGTATTGTAATAGCATTTATATATCCTTGGTACTTCTGTTATAGACCTGTAATGAAGTAGAGGACGTAAAGTGGGTAAAAACTCATAAAATCAAGATTTCCAAGAAGATGGACTCAGTAGCGTTCTTTCAAAATCAAAATTTCTTTGCACATACTAGATTTGTGCCAAGAGAACTAGGGGAACACAATGAAATGACAATTTTATGTAAGAATTCTTTTTCATTCTTTATAACCACGTCTCTCCTAATTCCTGACTGGAATTTTCTAATTGTGTTTATCAGGCTAATGAAATGTTACATCACAAGGCAAATTTGAATGGTTATTTGGCATACCATACCGGTAAGAGCCTTGAGAAGATTAATCAGGACACAGATCGTGACTTCTTCATGAGTGCCAAAGAAGCCAAAGAGTATGGATTGATTGATGGCGTTATCTTGAACCCATTGAAAGCTCTCCAACCCTTAGCTGCTACTGCTACCGATTAATGTTCATAGTCTATCACTGCATGTTGCATTGGATACATAGTGGATACATGCCACTTTATGGCACAGATGATGTTAAATTCTTTTCATTGGAGGATAATTCTGTTCAATGTTGACTTTGCCTTCCCCCGACTAATTCAAGAAATAGATCCACCGTTGTAGTTTTTAACAGCAGCCTTTTTGTTTTATTGTCTGGATTAGTTTGCAAGAACTTGTGTGCGCGTATTTTTAGATTTGGATTAATTTACTGGGAAGTCTTGTTATGCTTTTGGTCATAAGAGAAGAGTTTGATTATGGAGAGAATGTGCAACTCTGATTAATGATTATTGCCGTGAAGCTTTTCCAATATTTTACAGCAGATCGAGGCAGCTGGGAGAAAAGCAGGGACTTGGCGTGTGCGGGAAGAAGTGATAGTCTGTTGCAAAGCTCCCAAATGGTGAGAAAGACTTCAACTCAGGATTTTCTTACGTAGAAGAAAGGAAATTTCAGCCGTAGTAGTGGACAGAGACACCTCATTGATGTTAAGGTGGAAGTGATGGAAGCCTGTGCTTAGTCCGGTTATGGTGCTTTGCTACCACTGTGTTAAATCAACCTCAGGTGTGGGGTAGGCAATTTGAACTCTCTTGTGCGGTTGGCATCTTGCAAGTACAACCGAATCCATGAATATGTATATGTTAGTGAGAGTATAAACATCAAGCCTCAAGGAATCACGGTGCTTAGGAGAGAAGTTAGATTCCAGCACCACAACATATCTTTTGTGTTGTCACTTGTGCATGCATTATAAAAGGTGTCGGGGATAATTATTACTCCCTCCGTTCCCAATTATCTGTCACTTAGACATATTTTATCAATTTTTAATTAACTGTCAGAAACTAGGGAGTATTAAATGTATTTTTTCCAAACTTACCCCTATATATAATTAATTAAGTCAACAAATAATTTAACTTGTCCCAATATAAATGTATTAATTGAAGGGTAAAAGTGTCCTTCTATGTTTAAATTAATGTATCTCAATCATTTTCTTAATTCGAGTGCATTGTCTTAAAATGATAAATAAATAGGAACGGAGGGAGTATTATTAAAGTACCGAAGTCCAATTCAAGAAGGGAAGGGAAGAAAAGGCAGAAAATCTTGGGGCACTACCATTCGTGACTCTCGTGCTTCAAACTTGTCCTGTGGAAATGTTATGGGGACCAATAAAGCACTAAAAAAAAGGCAAACCTACCTACGGCTCCTCTCTCTTTGGCTCCCACCGGATCATTTCCAGCATCTCTGCTTTTAAACTATGAATTTCGATTGCTCTTGGGAAAGTATGAACCGACACAGTTGTGATCTACTTGAATTGCAAAAAGGAAAGTATAGCAAAATAAAAAAATATAAACATTCAATTTGTTACGAAAACTCGAGCGTTTTATCAAGATGGCACGAAAATACTAGCTAGTTGATAGGGGCCGATTTAATATGAACAGCAATGCACATTTCTAATTCTTCCATCCTGTAAGAACGTCAGGATGGGTTAACGAGAATTCTCTCTTCAAAGAAACTCTTCCTCATAAAGCTTGAGAAAAATGAAGAAGTGGGCAGTTCTTCAAGTTCATCATAAAAGTCATTTTCCTCTGTTTTAGGAGCTGATAAAGTAGTCAGATGAGGATAAGATGGAAAATTTTCACAGTCGAGAGAATTTGCTGGTGATAATTCGTAGGTTGTTTCCAGGATGTGTTCAGTGTTAATAACATTGACAATGTCTTGGGAATCACCCAACGGAGAGTGGCAATAGTGGAAATGATCTTCCTCTTTCTTTTTATGCTCCTTTTCTGGTTCTTCTTCTTCCTGTGGTTCTTTTGTAAGTGGGGATGATGATTTTTCCTTAATTTCCTGGAGAATATCACGTGGGGCAGCATGATTATGAGTGGATGTGTAAGTGATGATGAGCAGGGATGGATCTGTTCTGCATCTTTCTACTTGCTTTTTGGCTAAGCATCCCTTTGATGTACTGCATCTGTAGTATCCCCTGGCAGTGGACAACAACATAACTACTAATTAAGCAAATTACCAATTAGTAGAGAGGAGGATGAAAGAATGAGTTCAATGTTGGCAGAGGAAATTGGAACCTTGGAAAAGGGGAACCTTTAATAGGCTTTTGTCCATATTTTCTCCATGACCAACAATCTGAAGGAGGACTCCCTTCTTTCTTCTGCTTTTTATCACTTCCTTCTGTGTTCACTGTCACCACTAGCTTCTGATGAGCTACCTGCTCCCTATGACATGATGATGCATTAACAAAATTAAAGATTCTTATTATCAGGAAATTCTTTAATCCTTAATTAAGCTTTGCATGTACAAGTTCCATCCATATCATACCTATAAACATGCTAGTAGAATGATCAACAAACAATTTCTTGAGAAAATATTATTGAAATTAGATTACCTATTCTTATGTGTCTGCCCTGGTGGTGGTAAAGATTCTTTTGAAACCTTTGATTTCAATTTCCCAGAGGTAATAGTAGCAGTGGTATCATTCATTACAGAGCTCTCCAGCTTCTTCCTCATCCAATCTATAAAGAGAGATACAGATGATTTCTAAGAGAAAGAGAGAGAGGGGAAAGTGGAAAGAGGATAAGAAAAAGAGATGAGAAACTCAGTCAGAAGAAGTTGCTTTCTCTCTAACCACTCTTATTATCAGAGAGAGAGAGAGAGAGAGACAGAGTCATTAAATGCAAAGCAACACACAGAGTGTAGTGAGTGAGTTCACCATCCCCCAAAACACAGGCCGGTGTGGAACCACTCTTATTAATATCCATCCAACCACAAATCTCTCAATATATACAACTTTCCTCCTCTCTTTCTATATATATATATATATATATTTATGAAATCGAATTTTAACTGGTATTGTTGACTTCTAAAAATTATACTTATCCTAAGTAATGCTTCTCTAAGAGTGACATTGTGTGAACTGATTTATTCGATTAGTCTAATATATAAATACAAGTCTTATTCGTTTTAGAAGGGAAAAGAAAAAGGAAATATCTATACATGAGACAAATGGATTATAGCGGAGTTTGACAAATATTGGTAAGATCAACAGTGGTAAGGAGCTACTTAGTTTGTGTGAGACTTAAAAATTTAATTGTGTTAACAGAATTTGTAACAGAAGTGTCCATAATCTTGCTTCTTGAGCGAAATTCAATGTTGTAGTTGGATATATTGCTCCTACTAATATATCCTTCAATAATTTTGTGTGATAGGAGCAACACACTTTGTAATTTTGATTCGAATGATATATAAAGTTTATTTAGCAAAAAAAAAATGGTAAGACAAATAATGGTCTGACTATTCATGAATATCCATTATTTGTGGAATTTTTTTTTATGGACTTCATATGTTTCTACACAACCATTTATATTATAGAATTAATGATGTATATATTTGGGATGAAGCTAGAAACATGCTTGGCTACACATCTCTCAACTTGGGTGCCCCAAGTGGGGGACGCCTTAATTCAGGGAAAATCTGCAAATCCGTGCTGCCACGTGGAATTTTTTTAGTGCATGTGGCAAATTCTTTCCAAATTCGGTTAACCAAATTGAATTTGTTGTTGAATATAAATTGAAGACGCATATTGATGATTTTTTTTTTACCATGTATGGCTCTTTCTAACATACTCTAGTACATGTTAACAACTCTATTCTAGCATAGAACACATTTTATTGGAATAAAAAAAATTATTCAAAATTTAATAATTGAGATTTTTTAAGAAAAAAGAATCCATATTCTTCTCTTAAGACATTAGAATAATTGTTCTTATGTGAACATTTAAATATATGTTCAGTGTATTCAAAAAAGAAAAAAATGCGTTCTTCTTAAAAAAAATTAATTATTAAAACTTATGTTTAACAGTTAAAATTTGTTCGCACAAACTGAAATGCTAGTATATATACGCATTTTGCTTTCCCTTGTGAAGTGCAGAATCCATTAAAAATTGATGAATCCTCACTGTTTTTTTTTATCTGAATGAAGTTATGGAATCAGGGCCATGTGAATGGAACATGAAGCATGAGGCAATATTTTAACGGAGACTTATATTGGAAAAATATTTTGAAAAGTTTAAATATTTTTTTCTTAATTTTTTAGCTGCAAAATTACTTATTGAAGTTTTATATTCAAGATATTTTATAAATTGTTTCCAATAGATAATATACCTAATCTATTTAATCGATCTTGTGACATAGTTGATCTTAAATCATATATTATTAGTTTTAATTTTGAAAAATATCTTTCAAGAGAAGCAACTGTCACATGTATAACTAATAAAATTGAATAAAAAATACATACATTTGAAAAAGAATATAATTTTTAATATAATTTAGTACCTCAAATGGAGTATTGATTTCTACATTAAGAGTTTCTTTCAACACTTCTAATTCTGAAAATAAATCAAATCCACTGAGTTTTTTACAATGTAAGATATAAAGCCACTGAGGTTTTATACTTCTAAAGTGAGTCCTGAGATAATAAACTAAATTATCTAATAGCTTACACGGCTCTGTATGGAAATGATAGTGGAGTAGAACCTGTCGATGTGCGAATAATGAGCTTTGGAGTCGCACACGAATCCTTTTATTTTAGCAGCACTCACTATGTTAGTTAGCACAAAGAGCACTGCCTCGTGTTCCTCATCATTGCAACATTGTCTTGGGTCCTGTCTCTTATAC
>JAOWBF010000015.1:317594-328759 GCA_028566175.1 Vinca major
TTGTTAAAGTAAACATGTAAGGTTCGTTTAGCTTCTATATAAGGTGATCACTTATTAGTACTATGAATTCGTTAAAGTAAACATGTAAGGTTCGTTAAACTTCTATATAAGGCGATCACTTATTAGTACTACGAATTGTTAAAGTAAACATGTAAGGTTCGTTTAGCTTCTATATAAGGTGATCACTTATTAGTACTATGAATTCGTTAAAGTAAACATGTAAGGTTCGTTAAACTTCTATATAAGGCGATCACTTATTAGTACTACGAATTGTTAAAGTAAACATGTAAGGTTCGTTTAGCTTCTATATAAGGTGATCACTTATTAGTACTATGAATTCGTTAAAGTAAACATGTAAGGTTCGTTAAACTTCTATATAAGGCGATCACTTATTAGTACTACGAATTGTTAAAGTAAACATGTAAGGTTCGTTTAGCTTCTATATAAGGTGATCACTTATTAATTGTTAAAGTAATTAGATTGCTTGTAGTTATTACAATTAATTCCTTTAGGGGTTCAATTATAAATTTCCTAAAATTAATTTCGGACTTTTTGGGTCAATTTGTAAATTTAAAAACATAAAATGGAAACTTGTGGGTCAACTTATAAATTCAAAAGATACTATGCGGACTTCTTTTATAAAAAAATTTAACTTTTGAGTCTCAAGAGTAATATACTTTATGTACTTTAGGGCTGCAAATACAGTTTATTTATGGACTTAGGGTTGCAAATTATATATGCCACGTCATCGATCCAGAAATACCCTAGAGAAATTTTGGACCTTTGATGACATATTGATCCAACGACCAACATTCATTTGACTAGAGAACATGTGTTCTTGATTTGACTTTCAGCCGCAACTTTTGACTAACAGATGTGACTAGAGAACATGTGTTCTTGTAGAAATGTACCTTTTTGACTTTCAGCCGCAACTTTTGACTAACAGAGTGAAATTACATGTGTATCATTTCAGCTCTTTTAAATCTCAACCATTGAAAATGAAATTAATGGCCCTTGTTGTGTCCCACACGTACGAAATTTAAGGCGTTCAGTATAGGAGTCGGACTGTAGAAACTGACAGCAGAAGGAGGAAATTTGAATATTTAGTAGTAGTATTAGTAATAAAACTGGAGAGTTAATACTTATTTATAACACTAAACTATTTATGAATTTTTTATGGTATTAAATTATTTTTTATCTAAATATATTACTCATTTATTTGCGTTTATCAAGATATATATACCACTAAATTTTGGAGTATTTTCTGGTCAAAATATTGCACGTAATTTTCACTTAAAAAGTATCACGCTATGAAATACTGTTTTCATTTAAACATTATATCCAAATAATGAAAGTCACGTACAAATTTTTGTGCATAAAATATCCCAAAATTTACTAAGTGTATGTATTTTGATAAATGCAAATAAATGAGTAATATATTTAGATAAAAAAATAGTTTAGTACCACAAAAAAAATTCGTAAATAATTTAGTGATATAAATAACTATTAACTCTAAAACTGAAGAAATAGATGAAAATGTCTGAACGGATGGGACTTGCTTTGGAATCTTTCTCTCTTACATTTTTTTCATTTTTTCTCCCTCAATTTTTCCCATGTAATAATGCAAGAAACTACTATCTCTATAATTCAATTCAATGCACTTGATTAGATATGCTATAAATGCCAAATGGTATGGCCTTATCGTCATTAAATTGAGTTAGTTTTTAACTTCTGAGGTCACAATCTAACAAAAGTAAGTCATTAAAAATGTGTTGCTCTTCAAGTTTTCTTAATTATTAGGTTAAAAGTTTGATTATTACTAATAAAAATACAGTATATTTTATGGCAATTCGTTTAAATCTTTAGAGTTTGGAGAGCTCCCACAATGAGAAATATTAGTCATTACACTAGGTGGTAGACGGACTTGTCTGGACAAAAAAAAAATCTCCAAATCATACAAGATGAGAAGAGAGACAATCATGTCAACTGCACTCTAGTCTCGACAAAAGAAAAAATGAATTCTCCACATTTTTTTTTTGCTAAGTGAATTCTCCACATTAAGTAGTTGAGAAAAGAAGCAATCATGTAATTATTAACCCAAAAAAATAAAAGAAATCATGTAATGACATGAAAGTTATAGACTACAAAATTCATATCCGAATTTTTTCTATAAAAGGACTTTATTAAATAAACATGAACAAATCAAGACTTTAGTTGAAAACCCAATTATTGAAGGACTTGATTGAAACATATAGTACACGTACGATGCGATTGAAATACACAATAAGTACCGTTAATTTGGATGCCGTGAAATGAACTGGATCCAGCGGTTTAAGGAGCACCGTCGGAGCCCACAGCACATAAACTTAAATCCCAACCGTTGAAGCGCAAAAATTTCGCTTAAATGTTACGCCACAACCACAAGTATCCTCTATTAATATTCCCCCTTGTAAACCCGCCGCAGAAGATACATTCTAGTTAAGCATAACGTCGATGTCGTGTCAGCAACCGTTCTATACGTATCGTGGTCTCTTGGCTCCCCCACTATATATATCTTCATGTAAGAAAAGCAATTTCTATTTTGGTTCGTTAATTTTCTCTCTCGGTTCACTCCCAAACCCCAAAATTCCCAATTCCATCAACAGTAGCGTTTTCACAACATGCTCTCCAAGTCGAACGATTCCTTTTTCAAATTCAAAGTGAAGCTCTTTTTTAGCTTTTATCTCATTAATTGTATGATTGAACTGTTCTAGAGATGATAATCTAACTCAATTTTACAGTGCTTTAATATCAAGTGCACGATTGTTTTTTGAATACCTAATTTTTTAGTTTTTGATTATCCTTTCGATTTATTTGCTTTTTTTTTTCCCCAAGTAGATGAGATGTTGTGGCTATATGTTGATCGACTATTTCCTAAAACTATTTTGGTGATTTCGCTGAATTTGGCGGTGAATTTATGAATTTGTATTCAACATATTATTTTTTTTATTTTTTATTTTTGCAATCGAATTGAAAAATGACGCCGGAGATATTTTGTTCTTGAACTTTAAGCAATCGCAGAGAAATTAGTAGCGGGGAAAAGGAATATATGTTAGTGATATTCAATACTTGTGAATTTGTTGCATTCATGATCAATTTGTTCTTTTACATTGACAGAAATTGGATGGAGGAGAAGGAAGTGATACATTGGCAACATTGACTTATAAAGTGGATCAACTGATAAAAGCAGATTCAAGCAGAGAGGCATACTACTATTCAAGTAAACTGCATTTCCTTCCTATAGAAATTTTTACTGAAGAACATTTTTCTTGAATTAGATGGCCTATGTTGAAATCTTATCTAATTTAGGTGGTATTTTGTTATTCCAATGGAATTATTGTTCGCTTCGCCCTCTATTGTTTTGGTTACAAGAGTTGTTTAATGAATCTCAACAATTTGTTAAATTCTTTATACATTTATTTGATCTAGGCTTTCTAAATATTTTATATTTCTAGATTCATTTACCATATAAAAAATGTATGCGGTCTTCTTTTTTTTTTCTCTTAATTTTTTATTATAAGATATTCTATCTAGAAATAAGAGATATTTTATTGTTCAGGAAAAGGTTGAGGACAACAAAAGGAAGCTGGAAATTTGTGTTGCAGAAACTCGAGTCATTAGCAACATCACGATGCAACATTTCAATTTCAACGGAGCATGCTTCTGGCAAGATGCTATCAGCTAGAAATGAAAATCCTCTGTGTCGAATTGATGGTATTGTTCAAGAATCGGCAGGCGGGGAGGGAGGCCGTTAATGGCGAAGTTTTAACTACAACTGCCAAACTTCCATCTGTTGAAAAGATACTTCCCTATACAACATGGATTTTTTTTTTGGACAAGTACGGTGCCGTCTTCTTTCCTTATCCTGCTCCCCATTTTTTAGCCTCCATGGATATGCATGATAATTCATTTCAATTATTCTCGACTTCACAAGAAAAGGTTAGCCAGATTGGTGGACCTGGTGGTTGGAATAGAGTTTACTAGTTTGTTTGTTGGTTAAGGAGAAAAAAAAACTTTTTAGCAAAGTTTCGAAATCGACTTGATTAATTTGTGACTTAGTGTAGCAGCATTGTTCAAACGATATGCAGATTCACTTATTAACCTGAAGTTGGATTTGATTCTACCCACTTCTGGATATCCTAGTGAGGACGCACTTGCTACAGCTACTGGTTGGCTTAATTAGTATCAAACTGTGGACAGATGGATGTTTGTATGTGCATAATACTACGAGTACTTATAGAACACTGGCAAGTTATGAGTGCAGGCAAATTAGTACTAGTATAATAAACACCCAAAACTCTGACAATAAAAATTCAGAAGAACCAGTGACGGATATAGAATGAACAGTGATGCTCTTTTAAATGACCATGTAAAGATATTAATACATTCAAAGAAGACTGTCTCCTTTAAGTTCAGATGTTAACCGGAATTTCAAATGTATCAGTGTATTAAGATATGATACAATCAGCCGTCTGACCTGTTCCTGTTCTATATCTGAATCAGACTTGCTGCCTCAATTCATTTTGAGGTGTCAATCTTATATTGAATCTCTTTGTGCTTCTGTGAATTTGAAAGATTCATCTTGGATTTGCATGTAGCTATTGGAAATGGAGGAACTTACTTGCTCTTTCTCTCTGGACCTTTCTTCACAGCACAGAAATCAGAGGATGGCTGACGATCAATCTGTGGTTGGGAGGAGACGGATATACTATGATCCAGATGGTAGTGAAGCCCTGATCTGTAGTGACAGCGAGGAAGAGATTGCAGACCCTGATGAAGAGAAACATCAATTTTCTGAGGGGGAGGATCGTATTTTACGGTGAGTATTGGCAGAAAATACATCATCTCCTAAAGAACGTAATCAATACTTGATATGTTCTTTATTTTCCTTTTTGGTGGTGGTTGTGTGGCGAAGGGGGGTCCTTTTCTTGTAGGTAGCCCTGCCGATTGGACTCAAGAGCCCAGATCCATATCTAAACTCATAAGATCCAGTTTGGGTCTAGATAGACTTTTCAATGCTCATATTTAGATTGGGTCTGAACTCATATGGGTGAGATTCAATCATGCCAAGTATGAGACCCAACAGTTGTGGGTCTAAAACTGTTGGGTCTAAATTATAATTGTATAGACTCAAGAGACCCAAAGATCAAATTCAGGTTATTTTTTTTATTTTGTTTTATAAGAACCCAAGGATATGATGCTAATGTTAACGAAAGGTGCATATTTTTTTCACGAAATATTTCGCTAATAATCGTTATTTATTTTATTTAAAAAAATATTCACATTTCAATCTATAAAATTGATATATTTCATGTGTTCTTCTCATTTGCTTTCAAATATAGGTTGGTCAAGAGAGGATCTTATTAGCTTTTAAGATTCCGCCTCTAGCTTGTATGTGTTTAATCTCTTTGTAGTTTGTATATTCATCATAGAAGAGAAATCTGCTGTGTTAAAGGAAGTACTATAGTATTTGTATCTCGAATATTTTTAGGATGGTTTCTGCTGAGTATGGGATAGATGAAGAGGTACTAAAGATCCTTACACAATTTGTTGGCGGAACCATATCAGAGATCCAGGTAATTTAGTTGATGTTAATTGCAGAGTTTGTTTTACGGTTTTTAGGTTACTCCTTTTGGTTTGATCCCGTATTATTTTTCAAATTTTGAGGAGAAAAGAGGTTGATAAAAGATTTTGTATTATATAAGAATTCTATGTAGTACAAGTAGTGTTATCTTGTTTAGTTCTTTAGCATACAAATGATCTGCAACTGCAGGGGCGCTGCACCATGCTCAATGATGAAAGTTGTAAATCAATAGGTTCTGGAGACAGTGAATCTGATGGGAGTGTGTTTCGTGGCAAAAGTCTTAGTGCAGCTTTAGATTCTTTTGACAACCTTTTCTGTCGACGTTGTCTGGTATGTGGTGGTAATCATTCACTAGATTAATTGCATATGGACACAACTCTACATACTACTCAGTTAATGGACATTTGGGCACTGTTTTAATGTACTCAACAGGTTTTTGACTGCCGCTTGCATGGTTGCTCGCAGATTCTTATCAAAGCTGTAAGAAGCAGTTCATTTCATTCTACCGAAAAGTTTTAAGCACAATGTAATAATTTTCATGCCTTTCTTGAACAGAATGAGAAGCAGTCTTATTTATCAGATCCTGAGGAAGACCGGAAACCTTGCAGTGAGCAGTGCTACCTTCGGGTACCAATTCATTTTCAGAGTTGAGACATGAAAATTTATTTTGTGTATGAATTTGTTTTCTAGTGTTTCGTCTGGATATTTCCATCGTCTCTATTGGACTTCTAGTTGGATAGAAACCTAATTGTACGCGAAGCTCAAGAATCTTGCACCGATCGTGCTGAGCCTATTTCCTGGAAGATTTGCACTTTACAGAAATCTTCCTTGCACATACTGCCTAAAAACTATTTTCATAAACAGAATACGGTGTACATTGGGTTTATTTTCATAAAACTATCACCATAACATGAGTGCTTTCTATTTTCTGACTTAGTGTTGCACTTGCTTATGTTATTTTTGTTGTAGTTAAGAGATGCGAGAAGCTTTGCAGAGGTTCAGGAAGCTGGTTCCTCCAAACCTAGAGCTTCAGAAAAGGAAGGGGGAACTCTTGTATGTCCTGATGCTGGAGATCCATGTAATGATTCTACACTGGTTCTCATTTGATGTGAATGTGTTGTTTTCCCTTATATATACACACACACACACACACACTGTTGTTCTCCTCCAAAATATAAGGAATTTGACTTACGGGTCTCCTTTCATTGTAGACCACAATAATGAAGCTACTGGAAAGCGCAGGGTATTGGAGCCTCTAAATGAGACACTAGAAAACTTAAAAGTGCTATCTGATAATTTTCAAGAATCTTCGAGTAAGAAATTGAAGTCATCAGACCCAGATGCAGTTGCTATGGTTATGGAGAGCAGTCTACTTCTTGATCACAGTTTTGCTACCAGCTGCACGAACCTTGAACCCAAAGAATTATGTGTAAATCAGGCTGACATTGATACAAGTAACAAGTTGGGTTCTCTTCTTAATACTGGGAATGTTATTGGGCCTGATGAAGAGCAATGCATTGAAGACGAGATAGATGCCATGGAGATAACAGAGTCCAAGGAACGTTCAAAGTGGAAACTTCTTGAAAAAGAATTGTACCAGAAGGGTTTAGAGATGTTTGGAAGAAACAGGTATAATTTCAGATTTGGGCTTTCCTTGGGCAAATGTTTCTTAACTAATTTGTATGGAACCATTAAGATATTCTTGAATACAAAGGGAAGGTTAATAGTTGCTTTGACCAAGATATTTTCTGCAAGAAGCTTATGGTTCCCGCATGATTGACGAACACCTTAACTGTCAGATTAAGGACATCTTGGCAAATTTCTATCAGTTTTTGGTAGATATCTAGACTGGTACTGGAGCAATACAATATCAATAAATTAGTCTGGGCTGATGGATTCCTCTTTATCTGCAGCTGCCTTATAGCTCGGAATTTACTTCCCGGCTTGAAGACTTGCATAGAAGTATTCAATTACATGAATGATGATGGTACAGGGATGCACCGTGGACCTGCTTCTCTTACAAATTCAAGTCCAGAAGATAATGGAGGAACCAATTTGGATCATATGGTATGTGATTGTCGGGTTTTTTCAGATAGAACCCCCCCCCCCCAAACTCCCCCCTGACGCGGGAAAAGAGAGAGATTCACTTCATCTGCATTATTAAAATAGAGTCGTAGGAGAAGGTGAGTACTTGAAATGAAATCTAGGTTACAATATGCTAAGAGCATCATAACCCGGTTGAGAACTTATTTTGCTCTATTTACTTGTTACTAACGTGCTACGAGTTTTTCCTAAGCATCAATGTTACTTAAACCCTTTGCTGGCCTTTTTTTTTTTTTTTGGGTGGGGGGGGCTCTTGATAGATACGAAATCTAAATTTTAGATAAATGATTAATTAAGACCTCTGTTCTGAGTATCGGTGACAGAAGAAGTAACCTTTTCTGTTTAGTCTCAAACACGGAGGTAATTTGATACAACAGGAATGAAAACTATTTTTGTTGTGGTTTGAGGAACCGTTTTGAAGGGATCATCGATATGTATATTCTTGATCCAATTTTTATCATGATTATGATGGGGGGTCTACTTTTTATCAGTTATCACCTGCTTTTAGAATTAATTTAAATATGTCTTTGAGGCACCAAACATGGTTGCTGCTGGTTGGAAATTGTCAGTTGCATTCTAGTTGGGGTATTCTGTGCTCCGTTATGCCAACATCTAACATACGATTATATTACTGTATAGGAGGCAGAAGTTCCAGCAAGATCACGTATGCTTCGCAAAAGAGGAAGAACACGGAAGCTCAAGTACTCGTGGAAATCTACTGGCCATCCATCATTCTGGAGAAGAATTGCAGATGGAAAGAACCAGTCTTGCACACAGTTTACACCGTGCGGGTGCCAGCCCACCTGTGGGAAGCAATGCCCTTGTCTACAAAATGGAACTTGTTGTGAAAAGTACTGTGGGTATGTTGAAGTGTTTTAACTTTTCTTTTGAGTAGTTCAATACTCGGGAGAACGTGCCAGATACCCTATCTTTGGGGATAGCTCATTTTCGTTAGAAAAACACTTCTAAATACGGAATGTTGAATTATAAGCAGATTCTCTCTAATGAGAAAAACAATATGCATATTTTGATTTTGATATATGTAGTTTTATGTTACTTGAATTTTTCGTTTATCTATCCACAAGTAGTATATTAACCAATACAGAAAAGGATATTCAAGACCATTGGCATTAGCTGAAGTTTAATCCCTTTGCTTTTCAATAAGTTCAGAGCTGTGGTAAACCTTGACTGGTTGAGATGTGTGAATGTACAGGTGCTCAAAGTGCTGCAAAAACCGATTCAGGGGGTGCCACTGTGCAAAGAGTCAATGCCGAAGTCGACAATGCCCGTGCTTTGCTGCTGGACGTGAATGTGACCCTGATGTATGCCGAAACTGCTGGGTTAGGTAAGCACTTTCATACTCAGTGAAGATCCAAACTATATAAGATAGGTTTTGCTCGTGCATTCTTGTTCTTGTCGTTTAGCTTTTCAAAGTTGAATAAAAGTCAATTCTTTACATGTTCCATCCAGGGCTTCAAAGGCTATGTTAGGCACTCCAAAATAATTGATGCAATACAAATATAACGAAAGCCAGTTAAGGCCTTTCGATTGAGACTTAACAAGACCTTAAACATTTTGCTTTTCAAGCTGAACCTAGTAGTGTTCGTCATTAATTACAGGATAGACCACAGACCACAAAGGAACTCATACTTTGCACTGAAATTGATGCATGCAGGAAGTTGTCTTCAAGAAAATGTTGGTGCTAATATTATCCTATGTAGAGGAATTTTGTAATTGAGGAATCTGTTCTGCTATTCTTCTGGAGGAACATGTCAAAATGTTTGACTTACTGGATACTGCAAATAAGCTGTTAAATTCCTTATAATTTTGGCTATTTCATGCTTGTAAGTTCGGGATCCCGTTATCTGTGGAACATAAATTTTTGAAATCCCGTTATTTAGATGCCGCCGTCTGAATCCATGCTGGCTGCCCCTTTTAAAACTTACTACAGGCCTACCGCAGGTTTTGGGGAACTTGAGTTTTGAAAACTTCTCTCAACTAATAAAATGTAGAAATTATATCCCAGTGGACCTCCAAGCAAAACTGGCTTCTTGTGATTCTCTACTTTCTGGGAATGTTATAAATAACTATGCATGTTATGCAGCTGTGGTGATGGTTCCTTGGGTGAGCCACCTCGGCGAGGAGAAGGTCAATGCGGTAACATGAGGCTTCTCCTAAGACAGCGGCAAAGGGTAACCGGTTTCAGAAATTTGAGCTGTCAATTTATCTTTGTACTTTAGATCGTTTACAATCGTTCTTGATTGCTTACTCTTTAGCCTTTTCTTTTCTGCAATAGATACTCTTGGCGAAATCTGATGTCGCTGGATGGGGAGCATTTCTGAAGGTACCTGGATGAATAAACTGGTGAATTGATCTCTCATCCTTTTTGCATCATTTTGCATGGTTTTATGATCATTTTGGTTCTTGTGGTTCTAGAATCCTGTGAACAAAAATGAATACCTGGGGGAATACACTGGTGAATTGATCTCTCATCGAGAAGCAGATAAGCGTGGTAAAATATATGATCGTGCAAATTCATCATTCCTTTTTGACTTGAATGATCAGGCAAGTACTGGTCTACTTCACTGGATTCCAAATCTTTTGCAACTGTTTATTACATAGTAGACTTGAGATTTACAGTTTTTTTTTTATTTCCAACTTAGTTTCTTTTTGGAAGTGTTTCTTATCTATTTGTTTTGCTTATTTGATGGGCATTAACATATTCTGAAACAAATTATTTATCGATCTATGTGGCTAGCGTCCGTAAGAATTTTGCTGGAATATCCTCCCAATTCCCTTGCTCTCTAAAAAAAGACATAATTTTATGTGCTTATTATTCTAAATGAATTTTTGCTTCTTTTTTTCATCTTAACCCCTGCTCTAACTGGCTGAAAATAAATAAAATACTTGAATTTGGAAATTCTAGCTTCAAAATCATCGGAAAGATTTAATTGCTTCCTTTTGTGGTCTAATAAAGTTTCTAATAATACAGAAGTACTATTTTGTTAATTGTTACAAGTCTCATCAGCTTGAAGAGCATCTAAGACCATCTTCTTTTGCAGTACGTCCTTGATGCATATCGCAAGGGGGACAAACTGAAATTTGCTAATCACTCGTCAAATCCCAACTGCTATGCAAAGGTATACATCTAAGACTAAAGGTCTTGATGAGTTCAATTTCTGGATTAAGCTGATTGGGGATCCCGCAGGTAATGTTGGTGGCGGGTGACCATCGAGTTGGGATTTTTGCCAATGAGCACATTGATGCTGGTGAGGAGCTGTTTTATGACTACCGTTATGGGCCAGATCAAGCACCTATCTGGGCTAGGAAACCTGAGGGTTCGAAGAGGGATGATTCACCAGTTCCTCAAGGTCGAGCTAAGAAACACCAATCTCATTGAGAATTTGCAACTTAATGATCTCTTACGTATGGATAGCTG
>JAOWBF010000015.1:344359-358167 GCA_028566175.1 Vinca major
GTTCTTAAATTTCCTATTTGATCTACTTTTGCTTCTTTTTTGTATTCTTATCCTATTTGTATTCTTAATAATAAGAGTGAACTAGATGTTGTATGAGCTTTTTCGAGCTGAGTATGACCTTTTCAATTTTTATATGAGCTGAGCGTGAGCTATGTCAAATTCAGCTCATATAACTCGATTGACACTCTTATTTCCAGGGGAAAAAAAGGCAGCTACATGTTTTAAATGAAAAGTATGCAAATGTTCGGTTAGTATATTCCAAGTTTATTGAAAAAGCTTAGGTATCATATTTGACGTGTTGACCTTAGCGCAAAATATTAGTAGAAAAAAATATCATTCTTCACAATATTTTCATGTATCACGTTTAAAGGTTCTCAATCTAGATTATTATTAGCAAGTTTTTTTTTTTTTTTTTTTTTTTAATACTCCGAGTATATTGTTGGTATAAAAAAGTCAGGTTTACCTCGGCATCCATCCAAGAGAAACAACAAAGAGGGTATATTCCGAAATAATTCCATCTCGTACTAATTCACAGAATCATTCAACTTTAGCAGCTCTCACTGGTGCAAGGCTCTAGATCAAGAGGTGAAAGTACTCACGTTAAGGCGTGCCGTCTCGACTATAAATATATTTGAATACAAGACCTACAAATATATTTGGAAAAAACTACCAACACAAAATGGCTCAGGGAAGGGCATTATTGGTAAAAAGATCTATAAACCTTGACTGCAAATATTTTAATACAAGATAACATTCAACATAGGTAAAAACTAGCTACACAAATTGGCCCAACAATGTTGATAAATGATCTATAAACTTCTGTGAGGGCATATTGTTGATTAATGAACTATAAACCTGTGTAAGCAACATACATATGACCTGAGAACATATGCTCTAAACCACGGTAGTGACTGTCAAAACCACCCAAACTTTCGGAAGAAAAAAATAGAAGTTAAAACCTTCTCAGCACAAGACTTCGACAACAGTATATTAGATAACACCTTGTTTCCATTCACCAACATACACAAATCACGGGCCTCAAATCAGACAAGAAATAAAGAGATTACACAAAGATACTTGTAAATCAACCAAATCCACATCCAGGCAAGACAATCAACTACTATAAATATCTGAAAATCATAATAATCTCTTACAGAACAGACATACAATAAACACAATCAACACCTAATACCCAAGAAACAGACACTTCTTCCATGTATGGAAATCAACAGGCCACGAGCAAAATGAAACAACCATCATTAGTACTGAAACATATTAGCAGAAGCAGTGATTGGCTGAATGGGGCACGGAAGCTGCCATGGCTCCATCAGAGTTTCCGGAATCTCCGGGATGTCAACAGCAAGTCCATTAGCTACAGCTACAATTTCAATAACCGAATTCAACGATCTTAAACGATCAGTAAGCTCAGCAGCTTGAGCCCTCAAAACATTGTTCTCAGAAGCCACGGATAGGTACACTTGAGAGGTGGTATTGATCTTCTCGGCATAGAAACTGTTCTCATTCTTCAATTGATTCACCTGATTGAGAAGTTCGTCAGTGTGCTGCTGTTTCTTCATCCGAGACCTCCTGGCAGATTCGCGGTTCGATATCATTCTCTTCCGTTTCTTCTCATCAAATCTGGCATATCTTGGGTCTCCCTCGGACCCTCCTGAACTTGTTGGCTGTTGCCGCGATGCCATTTCTTATATGATTTGGATTCGATTCAATGTACTTTTCGGGTTGATTATTAGAAGCAAAAGGGTTTTTTGAATTTAGGGATCTGACTGAAATAAATCTAGTTTTTTTTTCCAAATTTGAAAGATGAAATGAAAAAAATGTAAGGTTGAATTGAGGGAGGGGGCTAGTTCATGAAAACACGTAGAACCAGTAGAGAAAAACTACTGAGAAGGAATGAAGAATACGAATCCGACGCATAAGGACAGCTAATGTCATGTAATTTTGTAGAAATCGAACATGGGAGTTATTTTTTACAAACCCCAATTCCAAAGTTTTCTCTAACAATCAATCAGTAATTAACAAGCCAATGAACGCCGATTTTATCAGATCTGCGAATATTAATAAAAAAAAACGAATCAACAACACAGTTAATCAGCAATTCAGACCCCCACCCCTAAAAATCCCTAAGAAAACCCCCAGAAATTAATTCACAATTTATGAACACAGTTTGGAATCAAATCAGACTAAACCCAAACTATTCCAATCTAAATAGACACTAATTCTCGAAACAAATAAAAATAAAAGAAAAAAATAGAAAAATAAAAGCAACAAAAGGAAAAAAAAACTGAGGGAACAGAAAGGAAAAACATACCTGAATCAAGGCAAAAGGATAAGCGAGAGAAGAAGCGTTTGGGAAGGTTACCGAAGTTGTAAAATGGGGGTATTTATAGCAAAGGATGAGAGGGGTTTGGTGGCCCTTCCCCCAAATAAAAAATATGGGAGAGGAGTATTAGCTGGCGTGCGCTATGACGACAGCAAAGCACTTGAAGCTCATTGGTTCTCTTTACGTTTTTTCCGCTAAGTAATCCGATGGGGCGCTGGTTTCCTACGCTTTTCCTTTTGTGGAGTATAAAGATTTTATCCCAAAAAAAAAAAGATTAATGACTAAACACTTTTAAACCGCGGTGGCTTCGGTGCGAAATGGGATAAAATTTGTATGTATCAAATTTTTTTGTCTGTTCGATTAAAATAGATATAAAACGAACACATTTTTTAAATTTTAGAATAACTGTCGTGTTTTTAGTGCATAGGACACTTGTCTTGAGTCTTATAATACATGTTATAGGGCGTTTGTATGTATTGAAAAAATGTTTCGCATAAGATCCGAACTGAAATTAAACACTTTCTATAGGCATAAGATATTTAACAAGTTATTTACAATTTTGTCACAATTATTTGGATACATTTTAGCCATATAGCATTGCCCATTTTGAGCTTGTTTACGTTTACTGTATACATGAATCAAGATGTAAGTAGTTATCTTACGTGTTATAACTCTTTACCTTGCCGTCTCACGTTATTGCCAGAATAATAAAGAGTCATCGCGCCACCGATCCAAGGAGTCATAAGGCTAATACTCGAATTTGTTACATCGTCTAAATCAATTTCAAACTCAATATATTTTTTGTCAACTTTGGAATCTTAATCTCATGTTTCTTTATTTGAGCATTGGTACAATCATGAATAATTAGTTATGACTCCATATTAGTTAGTTGTATGTTGAACTGTTGATACAACCATGTTCATGTTCTTTCCCTATCGGCATCGTCACTATAATTACATAATACATCTTTATATTAATAAACTTGTTTTTTAAGATTTAATAAAAATTAAAAACAATATAAAGATGGTAAAATTTAAGAATAAATAGTAATAGCAAAAGATAACAATGATTTTTTTAAAACTATAAATTAAAACTAATAATAATAATAATACAAATGCAATAGTTAAATATATCAACTTGAATTTACAGAATAAAAGGGCAATTTGAATTCGGCTAAGCGAAATTTTCGACCCAAGTAAATAATCAAATGTCCCTAAAAAAGAGAGAAATGCAATTGTTATTTAACCAAGGTAAGTGAGACCGACCCACATTCTCCATATCACTTAAGACACGAAAAACATGTCTATACAGTCAGATTATGAACGACATGACGAAACTATTCTCTCAGGCAGCTTAGAATATTAAAATGAAAAATAAGCGCAGCATCAATAATGAAAATATTTTTTATATAATATTATTGTTTAGATTTATTCACATGGCCCATAATTACTTTTAACTTTTAAGCCAGTTCGTTTGATTCCGGTAAATCCAGTATCTAACACCGTAAAAACGTTCATCGGTGACATTAATGTCCCAACTGCTGTCTTTTTTGCTAATTGGCCAAAATCTTAGTCCAGTCCTCCCGGAGAAGAAGTCCGCCATCGATTCCTAAAGCAACATAATCCGATAGTAATCGGAGCTGTTGAGAAGAAGAACACTGAGAAACCAAAAATGGCGGTAGATGACGAGCCGTTGGATGATAAGGCAAGGAGAATGAGAGATCTATTATCGAGCTTCTACTCTCAGGATCCTTCATCTAATTCCATGGCTGCCAGCACCAATCCTACTTCGAGATTCGCTACGTTAGACACCATCAATACTCCGTCCTTTGATGCCGATCAGTACATGAATCTTCTCGTAAGCTTCGAATTTATTCAATCTCGTTACGTTTTTCCAGTTGGGATCATCCATTACACTGACTGCATCACTTTTCCTGCAATTATAGTATTAATTAGTATACGATTGTTAATGCTTAGGGTTTATCTTTTAAAATTTAGTGTTTATGTTATTTAGTTTAGTATATATGAATAAAATTTTCTGCAATTAGAGTGTTACTGAAAGTGATACCAGACAGAGGATGCGAACAGATGATTTTCCCTATCATTCATCAATTTCTGGATCCTGATAGATTCTTCCAGCTCAGCCGCACTGTCTTTCAGTTTTAGTTCAATTTCTTACCCTGATTTAGTGGCCTTGTAATGATATAGTTATCTATGTACTTCTGATGCATTAGGCTGCACTTAGCGGTTAAGTCGTGAAATCGCTCAAACTTGAGAAAAGCATGAAATACTTGTATTAGTGCACAATGCACGAGCTGGTTTAATTTTTTTTTTTTGTTAGGGTTACTGGAGTGGAGAATTGTTTGTTAGAAGCTCTCCTTTAAATGTAAATACGCGAATGATGTGAAGTAAAAAGTTAGAAGAAAAAAGAGTTGTTAATAATGCAATAGCTATGATTGTTATTTCTATTTATATATGTTTACAAGTTACACATTCATTTGTGTTTTCCTGACTTGTAATCCTGTAGGTTCAAAAATCGAATTTGGAGGGACTACTTCAAAAGCATGTCGAAATGGCTGCTGAGATAAAGAATATTGATACTGACTTACAAATGTTAGTGTATGAAAACTACAACAAGTTCATTAGTGCTACAGATACAATTAAAAGGTAAGACCTTGTCAGTTGTCCCTAATTCTATCATTCGTTGTTAAAAATTATAAAGAATACTAATGCGCCAAACTTATTGCATTAAAAGAGAAGAGAAAGAACCTTATTCGATCTTACTTTGGCAAGTGAAATCCTTTTTTTGTTAGCGCATGTATGCTCTCGTTTGCTATACCTTCTCTGTACTATTGATTTAATCCTTATTTTATTTGGTGTTATTATGCTCAGAATGAACAATAATATTGTTGGCATGGAGACAAATATGGAGCAACTCCTTGAAAAGGTATTTGGTATACTTTTACCCTAGTCAGGGTGTTACACACTATAAAAATACGAGTGAAGAATTAATTGGAGAAAAAATCTATTACAAAATGTTGCAGATAATGTCTGTACAATCTAGAAGTGATGGGGTCAATACTTCACTTCTTGAGAAGAGAGAGCACATTGAGAAACTGCATCGTACACGGAATCTTTTGCGGAAAGTTCAGGTATTAAAGCACCTCCACCTGCAGTAGCTATCTAGTTACTTATGGGGAACTTGACTCTACTAGGACATGAACTGCTCTGTTAGAAGAAACCTAGAATGATGCATAACCCACTATCTTCCACTAGCCTCTTTTCTTCCAAGGATGTGTGAAGGCCAAGTGTTATTTCCTTTGACAAAGGTTAAATCAAAGACTTGGAATGCAATCCATCATTTCTTTCTTACATTTGTTGGTGATTCTGTTGCCAAAATTGCGTTATTCTAATATTATAGTTGATATCACATTATTATGTGCCTTTACATATACTATGCCTTTACTTAGATTGAATCTTCTTTTTCATTTTTTTGAGAGATCTGCTTATACATGACTTACACGTAGTCGTTATCTTTTGAAAGAGCAGTTCATATATGATTTACCCAGTAGACTACGGAAATTTATAAAATCAGAAGCTTACGCGGATGCAGTGAAGTTTTATATTGGAGCTATGCCAATATTTAAGGTACTTTTTGCCTGAGTTGATCAATTTGTTATTCTTGTCCCGTTTCCTTACAATATGATATAGAAATTTCACATCAGGTTCTCTACTTCCCAAGTGACAACTTTTTCAAATCCTCTATACATTACTAGGCATATGGGGATTCATCGTTCTTGGACTGTAAGCGAGCATCTGAGGAAGCAGTGGCTATCATTACAAAAAACTTGCAGGTATATCATGGTTTTCTTTGATTAAGATGACATCCCTATGAGTTCCCTGTTGAGGACAAATGATTTATGTTTGATATCTTCTTTGAACAGTACAAGATTGTCAAGCCCAAACTTGAAATGGCGCCAAGATAAAAAATAGGCATCTTTTAGTTAAGAATGCAATCCGTGTATTGATCCTTATTAGCTTGAATATCTGGTTTCTGGCGTTTGAAATTCATCTATTTGTGATTCTATATTTTACTTTAGTTCTTGACTACATAGTTTAAAATCTTATAGGACCCTGAGCCAAATGAGAATTAAGATTTGTTTGGTTGAGGGAAAGGTTGAGTAAGGATAAGTGAAATGATTATTCTTTTGGAAATCAAAGACTTGTGCATGAAAAAATAACAGGTTTTCCGGCATTTTCCTGCACTTTTCTTTTTATTCAAACAATATTTTAGTGTTTCAACACCGTCTATCTGCTACTTCGTCTACATAAACATATTGTTTTGTTTTCTTAGGTGCTGTTATTGTGCTACTCATACTTCTGGGCTTTCTGATATCAAATTACAAGCCCTTTTATCTTTTCAGTAAATGATTTACTATTTGTTGTTGACATTTGAACTCAGAAACTAAACGACTCTCATCATATAACTGTTGAAGCAAGTATCACAGTCCCCAAAATAATCACCTTTTTAGGAATTAACTGAGAGTTCTACAGAAAGTATTTCACATGAAACCTACATAATGTCTTTGTTTACCTTTTTTCTGTAGGTAAATTGTCAAATTTCTATGAAGCTATTAATGCATTAAGGTGGGCCTATTCCCTGTATGCATAAACCAGTGATTTTAGAGGTATGCAATGCCTTCTTTCTCTGTTTATTTTCAGGGGAAGGTATTCTCTGATTCTGAATCCATACAAGCAAGAGCTGAGGCTGTGATGCTTCTTAAACAGTTGAATTTCCCGGTGTGTAAATCATCCCTTCTGCTTCCTCATTCATAAGACCATGTGATGCATATTTTGCCTCAGATTATAGTTTCTGCCATTTTAGCAGCATATGATATAATTTTTCCCTTTTCATGATTTGCATGATGACATATTTATCAATTTGATATACGTAGGTTGAGGGTAGGGATAAAAGTCAGTGATTATCACTTACATAGTTGAATGTTTTTAAGTTCTTGAGGATGCCTTGCCCTCTATGTTTTTCTTCTTTTTCATTGTCTTCTTGGTCCTCATTGATAAGAGCATATCTCAATGTTCCATATTTTGCCTCGGAGGGTAGCAGCTGCCAATTTCCATTTATGACATTTTGTTTAGGACTCACTTGATCATTTGTGAATTTGGTACTTGGATGATAGGACTAAAAGTCTCTGATTGCTCATATAGTTTAGTGTGCTTAGTTATTGGGAATGCCTTCATTAATGAAATATCTTCATTCTCTAGAAAGAAAAAAGAGAGAAAATAAAAGAAAAAAACAAAAGATATAGGGGCAACGTGTTTTAGGAAATAATCTGAAGAACTTTTGCAATGTGGAGTGGTGATTGTAAACGTCGGGTCATCACCTAATCATCCTCTTGCGATGCCTTGTCTGACATTGGTGCTTGGCGTACTTCAGCAATATCGAGATAAGTCTGGTTTTGGTAGTATCTGTTTCTTGATGATTTCCTTTCCCCTGGGGAGGTGGGGGAAGAGAGAGTGTTTTCATGCTGATTTTCATTTTCATTTTGTCTTGTACTATGGTATACATAAAAATAGTTTGCGGCATATTTTGACAGGTGGAGAATTTGAAGGTGAAACTATTTGAGAAATTAGAACAATTTCTTGTGGACCTTCATCTTGAGTCAAAGGAAATAATCCCTGTTTCAGCAGATATTCATGAATCTCATAATCATGGGAATGGTCCAGATCATACACATGAAGTAAGTAAAAGTGAGAAAGTTGTTCTAGTTTCTGAATATGATCTAGATGATCGTTTTTTTATTGCAATAATATTCCATAGTGCAATTTTAAAAGCTGCACACATATGATTATGAGAAAGAATACTTGTATGGAAGAAAACATTTTACTAAGAATAAAGGATAAGTAGTTTGCAAGTTGTTGTCCAATTGAACTTAAAGCCTATTTGTGCTTATATCCATGAACCAAGCAGATAACGAGGGTTGCTTTTTGGATAAGCTGTAAAAGCAAATACATAATTATTTTCAATGATGACTTTATGTTCTGGTTTGCAACTTTTATGTAACCTTTAGTTTAAGTTTCACCAAATTGTGTTCGTAACGTTTCAGGCTTCTATTCGTGAATTTGCTGAAGCTATTCGTGCATATCGAGTTATATTCCCCGATTCAGAAGAGCAACTCTTTGGACTTGCACGAGGCCTAGTGAGAAAGTAGGGATATTCTTTTAGTCACTATCTTAAGTGCTAGTCTGTACTTGCTTGTTCGGTATCAACTGGATTTGACGATTCTTCCTTTTTCTACCTTCCTTCTTTTCTTTAGCCACTTTGAAGCTGTTCATCGACATATTAAGAAGCATCTCTATTCTGCAGATCTTTCGGCTATGCTTCGTAAGTTGAATTTACAAACCATTGGCTAATAGATTCTGATTAGCAGAAGTGATTTTTTTCCAGAGAGTTGACATCTGTGTTCAATGAGACTCTTTAGTTTGTTGAATTCTTTTAGTTGTCTATTGTTCTGTCTGATTTTGACCTTTTTTGAGTTCCTTCTCATTATTTTCATTTTCTTGTCCTCTTGTTCTCTTACATTTTCATTCATTGGATGATCAACTCTAGTTTAGTTATTCCAATATCAGCCAAAGTAGAAAACTCTCTCTCTCTCTCTCTCTCTCTCACACACACACACACACACACACATTTAAGTTGTACTCGTGTGTGAACTCACCTTCAGTAATTTTCTCGTCTTGTTGCACGAAAAATTAGATGGTTCTAATATGCAGTGTTGGACTTTTTGATGCTGGAACATTAAACAGATTTGTTAAATTTTATTAATATAAACAACTTGCATTCAAGTACTGCCAGAGATCCCCCCCCCCCAAAAAAAAATGTTTATTATAGCTCTTCTCTCTCTGATGAGTCATGGTACCACAGCTTGAATGAATATGCTCCTTCGGTATCCAATTTCCTATCTTTGTGCAGGAGTTATTTGGTCTGATGTGCTTACTATGGATGAAGTGTTACCTGAGGCTGCGCTTTCTGATTTTGCTTTTCAGGTATACTTGGGTTCCCTAATTCCAAATTTAATGTGTACATTTCTATTTTGGATTCTTCCAAAATGAATGTCCATTTTCCCGGAACAAACATATTTTTCTTCTAAACTTCCAAACTAAACTTCTTTATTTAAGGAGATGATTTTTTTTTAAAGCTAGGTTTGATCAGTAATCATACTGTGTATCCAACTTTTCAAAATTTGTGTAATTGTTTGGATGGTGTACTTCGTCTGCTGATATGCCTTCCATACCCTTTTAGGCTGCTAAAGATGCTGTCAAATTATATGTTGCTAGCTCACTTGATCGTCTTCTACTCAATATTTCCGGTTAGTCCCACTGCTACGTACTTATTTATTTATTAAAAATCTTTTTCTAGACTTATTGCAATTTTCAAGATTAACCTATATTTAGGTAATAATACTCCCTCCGTCCCAAATTGAATATTGTTGTAACTTACACATAGTTAAACTACTACTCTTAATTCTTATACAAATCAAATGTGGACATTCAATTTGAGACGGAGGGAGTAGATATTATGTGGATGAAATGGACTTGATTAGTCGATGAAGGATAATTGGTTAATGTGCTTTTACCCATTCTAGCCAATTCAATGTTGCATTTGATGTGCTAACGTTACAGTATATCTGATGTACATTCTTCTTAACTTGTAGATGCCCTTACAAAAGTCCAAGATAAGCAAAAGGAGGGCTTAGAAGAAGAATATTCTTTGCAGTCTGTTTTTGAGGCAAGCAAGAAAGCAGTAATCCAGGGCAGTATGGATGCCTTACTGGTATGAATATCCCATATGCAGCATTTTCTGCTTTGCCCCACCAAACTGTCATATTACTGAAACTTTCATGCACAATCCCCAACTTTGGTGATTTTTCCCACACCTTTGAACTGCATGAGCTTCCAGGCTCTGTTGCTTCTGCTGGTAAAGCATTCATTACCACCATCACTTACTGATCCTCTAAGCTGTCAAAGAAGAACTCTGTCTTGAATTTGCCATTTTATCTTCGTTGTTTCTAACTTAACTGTTTTTCCTTCAATCTTCCACTACGAACTGATTCACCATGATGAGGAAAAACAATGAATATTGTCTATATTTGTGCCTTCATTACTTCTTGCACTGCTTCTTCAGGATTTCCGTCAACTTCTTGAAGAAAAAGTTGAAGAAAAAGTAGAACTACTAATGAAGTTGAGAGACTTTATTATCGACTGGGTACAAGAAGGATTTCAAGAATTTTTCAGAAAGCTGAAAAACGATTTTCTCTTGCTTTCGGGAAAGAGTACCTCTGGTAGTCAAGATGTACCTTTGACTGAGGGAATCCAAGGCGAAAAAGTCCTTCCTGGGCTTGTTCTTATGCTAGCTCAACTATCTATCTTTATTGAGCAAAGTGCCATCCCAAGAATTACTGAGGCAAGTTAAGTTTTTAACCTATAATTTACTCCTTTTGGCTTCTTCGAATGTAGACTTAACATGCAGAGCTTACATAACTTCTCAGGAAATAGCTACTTCCTTTTCTGGTGGTGGGGCCCGGGGCTATGAATATGGTCCTGCTTTCATCCCTGCAGAAATTTGTCGCACCTTTCGGTCAGCTGGTGAACAATTCTTGCACCTGGTAGAATATCTGATACTGCCATTTTTAATGATTATGCATATTACTAGCTTTCTGTGTCCCGATGTCTGAACTCCTTATTCCGACCCCCTTTTGCCAAATTGCCTTTTCTCCTGTTGCATCTCAGACCGTCATGTAGTGTTAAATTCATCTAAACTTCTGGGACATGCTTGACTTGTCAACTTGAAGGTGGCAAGAATATCACGTCAGCAGTTAAGTCATATTAATGGTCATATAAATCACTCTATAACTTAGTTCAACTCCAGTAATTTAGGAAACTGAGCCGCCCTTGAACGTAATAAGAGTAGTTATTTTGTTAAGCCAAAAATCCTGAGGATTCTACTTTTCCATGGTTAGTAACCTGGCGTAGTAGACTAGACCGAAATAATCCTAAGACCAACTCTAAATAGAAATTAATCCTTAGACAAACTTTAATTAGAAATTAAGAGTTGAGTTAATCTTGCTTTGAAAATTTTGACATCTCAAAAGAATATCCGAAGGCAACTATTGAAAATTTACTGTACCTTTCTTTGTCAGTACATCAATACAAGAACTCAGAAAATATCAGTTCTTCTGAAGAAGAGGTTCACAACTCCAAATTGGGTGAAGGTGAGTTCTTTACAGATAATAGAATCAGAGCTGATTGGTTCAATTTCTTTATAACTTGGCTGTGTTTTGATCTTCCTTTTGTGTTACCCTGAAATAGCATAAGGAGCCCAGAGAGGTGCACATGTTTGTTGATCTACTACTTCGAGAGGTAATCTATTTCTTCTCTCTTTCTGTCTTTTAAAGTTGAAAAATACTGTAGAAATCTATCACCTTGTGTTGTTATGTACTATCTGATACCTTGGGAAATGTGGAGGTGTACTGAAGAATAGATCTGGAAAACTTTTACTCAAGTCTAAAGGTGTTTTTTGTGCTCAAGCATATATTGGATAACTGATCAAAGCTTTAGAAATATAACTTTATTTATTATCTTGCTTGCCAGTTGGAAGCTATAAGAAATGAAGGAAAACAGATTCTACCTCAGGAACTTAACCGTAAACATCGTCGCACTGACAGCAATGGGAGCACTGCTTCTTCTCGCAGCAATCAATTAAGAGATGACAGACTGGGCCGCTCAACTACACAGAAGGCGAGGAGCCAGCTTCTGGAGAGCCATCTAGCTAAATTGTTCAAGCAAAAGATGGAGATTTTCACAAAAACTGAACACACACAGGTTTGTGACTAGTGTTTTCTGGTCCTATATGCTATGCATTTGAACTAGCTGAGGTGATATTATGAAACTGCAGGAGTCGGTCTTAAATACAATTGTGAAACTTTGCTTGAAGAGTTTGCAAGAGTTTGTCCGACTCCAAACATTCAATAGGAGAGGGTTTCAGCAGATTCAATTGGATATGGAGTTCCTAAGAAGTACTCTGAAAGATGCCGCAGAAGATCAGGCTGCTGTTGATTTCTTGCTTGATGAGGTAAGAAAATACTTTCACCTTTAAACATTTCCAATATGAGAAGGGTTATTCTTGAAGAGTTACGGTGTTTCAGCTGGTTTGTAAATTACTGGAAGAAATGACCAACTGGCTAGCTTTGTTGAGCAGGTTATTGTTGCTGCTGCAGAACGTTGTCTTGATCCTATTCCTCTCGATCAGCCTATCTTGGACAAACTTATACAGGCTAAGTTGGTGAAGACCTCGGAACAGAATCCAAATTCATAGTGAATAGAAGTCAGTTGCCCTGTGCCTACTTCTTTTGTACGGACCTAAAGCTCTAAGTCAGCAATCTGAATCTGCTCCAGAGGTAGAATTCATGTATCTCCTGTATATCGTTTTTACTTGAACCAGGTTTTTTTTTCTTCCAGCCATGGTGAAACCCTAGCCGTGAGAAGTTTCTTATTTACGATCCGAGAGTTACTAGGCTACTATGATTCTCCGATCATAAACATTTACTCCTAAGATCCTACAATTTTATGCAATTGCCAAAGGACAAAAATAGTAAGACATAAAAATAACTGAGAAATCTGCAGGCAGCAGCCAAATTAAACAAATAATTTTGTGTTTGAGGATTTTATTTTTTGTTTTGTTTTTCCATCAACCTCAAATCAATGGCTCGGATGTATTGACCGTAGTCAATGAACCACAAATGCATAATTCTTCTGATTCCTCGAGTAACTCACGGGTTTCATTCACCAAAAAAGAAGAAGTACGACTGAAATGACTGTTTTTCCGAACTTAAGGGTAACCAATCGCAATTAAACCCCCAAAACAGCAGTAATTGCTTAAGAGGCACATATATTTGTGGTCCACCTATGGTGCGAAATGTATGAAATCTGCACTGCAAAACATCCTGAGCCGTCACATGTTTTATCTATTGAGATAATTTTTTTAACAACTAGTCGCTTCATTCTCATTTAATTGTCGTTTAAAAAATATATGTATTTAAATTAATTGTCATTTACATGTCTTTTATTATGTGTGAATAATTTATTTAAATTATACCCTTAACATATCTTTTATTGGCAAAGTGAAAGAGGAGTAAGGGGTATTATCAGAATTGTGGTAAAAAAATTAGTATTTGTTTGAATTTCTTAATTTTTTTCAAAATGTCATAAACGACCTATATTGAGGAATAGAAGGAATATTAGATTTATAAAAAGAAATCGAAGAGGTTGTAGTTGATGTGAAACCGTGATGTTTTATATCAAGGTTCGACTTTTAAACAGATCTTTCTCTATCTCGAAATAGTTTCTATGGGAATATACTCAACACAACCCCGGGCAGGCTAAGTATCAATGAA
>JAOWBF010000015.1:430037-442879 GCA_028566175.1 Vinca major
ACTAATGAGAAAATAATATATATACAGCACCTCATTTACTGCAATTATATTAGAGACAATTCACCAAAAGTAAGGCTTAATCGACGCAAATATATTCAAATGATCAATAGCAAAATATGAATGTCCAATTCGTGATACGAGGACTAAAGTAGTTGAAAACCAGATTGAGAATAAAATTGGGTATCATGCTACCCTTAATACATGTTCATAATGGTAGCATTCTACATTTTATCATGTCCATATTGTTGGAAAACCTTCCTTTTTCTTTTTCTTGAATCCTTCTTATTCTTCTGACTTGAAAGAACAAATGAACCTGCAATACTTCTAGGTGTGTAATCACTTTCCTTAAGTAATATTTGCCCTCTATGTTGAAAGGTTGTGAGGCAAATTCACTAAGGATACAAATAAGCCTAACAAGAATTTGAGTGCACTCTCAAATTCAATCTTAGAATGTTTGGTTCATTAGAAATTTCTTTTGGTTTTTCTAATCTCTCATGTCCCACTTCTTTGAGCCTCTAGACCTTTCATAGATAGGTTAGTACCTCTAGTTTGTGGATATGACCTATTATCTTAACCCGTCATGGTGTCTTTATCTGAACAATCATACCTAGTATTACATTCATGCTCCTTCACCATGAGTTACATTCATATGGTCATATCTTTCCGATTGTTCACACATTTTCAATTGAAAATGTTTCCAACAATCCCCGCCATTTCCAATTGATACTTTTAGTTGTTCCAAACACAATCAATAAACACAATCAATTAGAACAAATTGCATAGATACTGGTATCTCGCAATTTGAACCAACACTTAAAGAAAAATTTATAACTACAAATCTGAAATGAAATGGTGGATAAAGCATTGAACCATTCATCCAATTTGATAAGTAGTACAAAGAATCACACAATTGAGCTCCTAGTTCAAACATCTTTTAAATGACACGTAAATTGTTGTGCGTCATGTATCTCTCGTAAATGTATTAGAATCAAGCCCTTCAGCTCCTTTAAGCGGCACCACTTCACATTTACGTAGGTAGACCTATCAAAAATACCCCTGCAATTTGTGCTCTGACAAAATTGTTTATAAATCTATTAAGAACGCAAGCTCAACCTTACTTTACGTATGTGAGGATTTTAAGCACCTTTCTATCCTGGATGGTTATACAATTTGATGTTTATCATCACATATTGATGAGTTTGAACTCAAGACTAAGCGTTGTACTTAGCGTTGAGTTGAGTACCCACCATATGTGACTAGAACATGAGCTTGAGTCTCATCCCATTTATCAATAAAAACACAAAAGCTATTGTAAGACCATTAAGTCAACGGATCAGTCAAGTTTTAACTTCATTTTACAAAATAAGCAGCGACTTTAGTCTTTTAAACCTGTTAACTTATCACTCTTTTATTCATACTTGCTATATGTTCATCTTTTAAAGCAAAGCATCCTTTTATTTTTAAGGCCCAAGAATTGAATCAAATATCTTGAGGAGTGACCCCTTGAGACTCAAGAACTTTCTCAGAAGTTTGCATAACAATAGTTATCTCCTTCATTCTCTTAATGACATTTACTGTATGTGACTGCATAGCTTCCATAAACCATCTTCCATCCTCCTCACTTAAATTACGAGAAGGTTGAGTACCATCCGCATGAGAAAGACTCCATTTAAGTCCTTTCACCATTATCTTGGTCTAATAGCAATAATAATATAATCTGAGAAATCGATCGACCTTCTTAGTATGAGCAAATTGAGAGAAATAGATTACATTCTCGATAAGATATGTAACTTGAATCAATATATCTCTTAATTTGCTCCCTTGTAGCATGGCTTGACTTATTGTAACACCAGTTTTACTTAAGAAGACATCATTTGAAATATATTAGCTTGTCAAAGAAAAGATTTTTGTTTTGTTTCTTTACTTTAAGGTTAAGAAGCATTGGATCCGAGTAGTCATTGTCTACAACTTCTGTACCATGACATTTTACCAAATAAATTTCACCATATGCACCCTCAAAGTAGTCATAAAATATCATTTAAAATTGTTGAAAAAAATTTTCCACCTACTTCTTCTTGAATCCTTCAACTTCTTCCTATTGATTTGAACAAATGAATCTGAAATACTTCTAGGCGTGTAATCACTTTTCTTAAGTGATATTTGCCTCTATGGTGTAAGGTTGTAATGCAAATTCACTAAGAATACATAGAAGACTAACTTGAATTTAAGTGCATTCTCAAATTCAATCTTACAATGTTTGATTTTTGTGTTAGGATTTCTATTAGTATTTTCTCATGATATATATCTCTTTTTGTGTGTCCCAAAACCTTTGAGCCTCTAGTCCTTTTATAAATAGATTAGTACCTCTATGTTGTGGACATGACCCCTTATCTTACCCCTTTAATGGTACCTTTAGATAAACAATCATACCTAGTATGTATACTCATTCCTTCACCGTGCTGAGTTTATAATCTTTGAGCAAACGACCAACAAAATCTGGGCCTTCCGGCCAGAGGTCCAATAGTTTATTGCGGGCCTTGGAAATACAATACAGTACAAGGTAACTATTGAATAGCCGAATTGAGTGAGAGCTATGAAACGAAATAATCACCTCTTCTTCTTTTTAGAAGAAGACTTCTTGGTGCTGCATTTAGAACAAAGCCAATCTCCTTCTGGAATCTCTTGCAATGGAGGAACACAGCAATCAATGTGTGTGCCTATTCCGCAACCCACGGAACCTCCTTCGTCGCCACAGATGAGCATTACTTCTCCCCTATCGCGACAACCGCACACCTGACATGGTATATCACCATTTCCATCGTCTTTCAAGTTCTCAGCAATCTCATCCATGCTGTTTACCAACTTCTTAAAAGACTTTTCGGCCCACGCATGGGTGTTGTATTGTACGTGTCTATCAATAGAATACCCGGGCTTGCACACGTATTCCACCAAGTAATCGGCTGAGACACAGGGTATTTCGTGCCTCAGGAACTCCTGAACCCATATATCAACACGAGGCATCCCGGGACTCACAATGGCAAAGTCGACGACACCTGATTCAAGGAATCGACTGTATGGGGGTGAAGTTGCTAAAATGGTCCCGTCTCCTGCCTTAACAACCCGCTTCAGTGTCTCCTGGTAATAAACAAAACAAAAAGTTGTGACAAAAAAAAGTCTATAAAAATGGCAACTGGAATTGAAACTTGACACCGTAATAAATTATTGATTCAGACAGGAAGAACTGTAAAGATCAGATAATTTAACCAAGAAAGAAGAAGCAATATAGGGAACAGATGTTTACCAAAGGAGGCACAATACAATCGCCATAAATGATTATACGCATTCCATAAAATGCACCATGACCAGTTCTCTCCCTCAGGAGACGCCACTTCCTTGGAGCCTCCAAATTGATCGCTCCATCTTCACTCAGTCCATTCTTGTGCCACTCATATGGCTCCTCAGCCAAAAACTTGCCAGACTCATTACAAGCAGTTAAGTAATCGGTCTTCAGAATCCACCTGCAATACGAGCAAAGATTGAGTAGCAATTGAGAAGCGCCTTTTTTTTTTGCTTTCAAGGCTAAATATTTCCTGATACTAATAGAATAAAGCATACTTTCCAGATGCAGCGGCGGCAAAAAACTTTTCAGTTCTGCGTAATGGGTCTGGAACAATGAAGTGTGTAGCCTGATACGACCACTGGTGAGTATCTCTACAGAGTCGTCCTTTCAAACGCCTAATCACCTCCTGAAACTCCTTTCTTTGTAGCCTGTGCCCACTCAATATAAACCAAGCAGGTTCCATTTTCACTTGCAGGTTCTGTCCTGCTAAAACCAAACCAGAATTTCCATCATCTGTTTTAGTACACTTTTTATCTGGTTTTGCAATCAATTTCCCTACCAGCTGCTTATTATGACTCAAATTCTGGTCTCTAATAAGAACGGGCCTATTCTCCTTCTCCATTTCAATGCCTTCTGGCCTTGGTTTCACATGCCCATCTAAAGACCCCTTTCCCTTTTTTCCTTCGGGTTTGTCAGATTTTGCTTTGGATTTGGCTTCTTTCCTTGGTTCGCCTTGCTTGGACTTTGCTATCTTTGTCACTGGTGGAAGGTTCTTTTTCTTAGATTTCAATGGAGGACGTTTGTTAGCACTAGTTGTTTTCTCTCCCCCAGCATTGTTCTCTAAATTCAATTCACCCAGCTCATTTCCCTTATCAGAAGCGACATTTTCAGCTTCAGTACTGGTCTCATCCCTACCAGATAGTAATGGTTGGTCCTTCTTATCTACAACATTGCCATCAGTTTCTTTGCTAGTACAGACTGGATTCGTTGTATGAGTATCACCAGAAACACCTCTGCTGACTGTTGCACAAATCACATGTTCTTCTGTAGCTTCAATCTCATTGTCTACATTGGAAGCTTGGTTCTCACATTCTAAAAGGCTCTCCATCTCAACATCGTTACTCTGATCAACGTTATCAACAAACTTCTCGGTGTCTTCACCAGAATTTGAAGGGACCGTCTCTTTTTCATAATCAACAAACTTATCGGTGTCTTCAATCTCTTTCCCTCCTACAGCTCTGGCAGCAGAATTCCGTGGTGAGACTTCTTCATTCCTATAAATGGAACCCTTCTGATTTAAAGGCTTGCCTCTACCAAAACTTGACCTAGATCCCAATGTTTTCTTGGCAAGTAGCTTTCTTTTAAGTGGTTTTGGCCTAGAGTTTGCTGCAACATTAGACTTTTGAACCTCTACCCTTTCAGCTTCAGGAGATGATCTGTTAAGATTTCGAGGTCCATGCTGTGGTTCTGTGGCATCATCAACTGCATTTTCAGGTTTATCAAAATGAATATCTGTAGTTTCTGGAGACTTGCTGTGCAAGCTGGTGCTCTTTAATCTTTCAGATGATCTTTGACGTGTTTTCTCGCTGCATTCCTTCGCAATCTCAGGTGTCACGGATCCTGCAATATTAGCTGGACTAGGATCTAAATCAGCATTAACACCCAAATAGCTATTCTGAGGAGAAAGGTGAGCATGTATATCATGTGGTTCATGTGTTAAAGATGTAGGTTGAGGCACTTCAGTTTCTTTAGCCACCAATGCACCTTCAGAATCATGACATGTTTTCTGTATCTTGGACCTACCAGTGGAGACTGCCAACTTCCTCTTTTCGGGCAAATTAACAGTTTCTGCATCCTCAGGAAGGGACAAAGTTTCCATTGAAGGAATATGTGCACCATCCAAAATGGTTCCCTCATTTTCTACTTTTGAAGGTGTATTAAGGCCATCATCCACCTGAAGCTTGCCTATGTCTTCCACCGGGGTACTTCCAGGATGCCTTGGAAGGCTAGCTTTGCTTGTGGTTTTTCGGGAATAACTAACAGATTGGAGCTTTGATGTACCGGAAGGAGGGGTATTTAAAGTTTTTGAAGTACAAGCCAAATCAAAACCAACAGTCTCAGAAATTGATGATTTGGCTCGTGAATTTAATGTTGCACCACTGCAAAGCTTCCCTTCAACTCCAGGGGCAATTGGCCCAGAAATCTTAGAACATCCATTTGGAGTTTCTAATTGATGAGCACGATTAGGTGTTATCTCCTTCTCTCCAGCCAATAATGTTTCATTAGCTTTACCAACATCTGACATTCCACTGGATGTACCTACATCTAGTATGCTGCCTGAAGCTCCATGCTGCAAAACAGTGGATTGAAGGGGACTCCTCACTCCAGACCTTGAATTTTGGGGAGTTACCACAATGCTTCTCTCTCCATGAAAGCGATTAGGTGTTATCTCCTTCTCTCTGGCCAATAACGTCTCATTAGTTTTACCAACATCTGACATTCCACTGGATGCACCTACCTCATGTATGTTTCCTGAAGATCCATGCTTCAACACAAGGGATTGAAAGGGACTTCTCCCTCCGCATCTTGAGTTTTGGGGAGTGCCTACAATTCCTCGGTCTCCATGTTGCCTATTGGCCACATCTTCAGCCTCGTCCTCCGAATCCTTCGCTTGAGCTTCCATCATCTCTAATTCATGACCACTGTAACAAAGGTAGAGTATGAAATTTCATCAGCAGTGAAAGCAACCCGGTCCATCCACATTTGTTGGAAAAGAAATAAATAGCATGAAGACTTTATTCAAGTTCGCATCTCACCTCTTATCATAATCAGCTTCTGGAAGAAGCTCCCAGTCCCTTAAACTTGAGGAAGAGAAGAAGGCAATGCATTAGTAAGTTCAATCCAAAAAAAAAAAAAAAAATTAGGCATCATTCAGTGAACCAAGAACATGATGTAATAATAACACATGAGAAGTTACATTATAAATCTTAGACATACCAATCTTCCAACCAGCGGTGGTTCACGAGTTTTATACTTTTCATTTTCTTTGCAAGCTCATACTTATCCCCTGCAAATACAAAAATCAAACTGATATCACAACACCTTACAAAGCAGAGAAATCCTGTGGTAGTAGTAGTAGTAGTAATAATAATAATAATGCGCGCTTGTTTGCTTGTGAGAGTGAGAGAGAGAGACCATCCCTGTAAGAAAAGCTAATATAGCTGTAACAAAAAGTTCATAAGAATCTCACCTTCAAAATTGTAGCATATAAGATGAGTAACTTTATTTGCTACCAATGGCTTTGAAAAACTTGCACCCATCATGCCAACCATTGTCTAAGAAAAATGGAATAGCAAATAAGAATTAGAAAGGACGGAATAAAAAATCGTGAATCAGATAACCAACTGCTTTCTCATAGTGACAGAACAGAGATATAATTTTTTTGTGTAACATAACAGTTGAACCATCCAAAAACAAGAATAAGTATTGAGCAGTGGCAAACCATAATATCTTCCCGGACATGGCGTTGGTATCCAGTCAAGCAAACAACCAAGGATTTGGCACCAGGAATTCCATTCAAATCTCTTAAAGGTCTATACATGATCTGTAAGAAATTTCTACTATTAGTTAGCCCTTTAGAAAAAGAATACACACAGATGGAATGAATACCCAGTGATATAATATGAACTCGCTAATTGTGTATAACCAGTTATCAAATTGTAGACAATATGAACCTTCACCTAGAAGGCATGACCCCAGCTTCGTAAATATGAATCGCTATGACAAATAGTATTTAAGCATATAAATAGTTGGCAGGAGAATTGAGAAGAAGCGAAAACTAACAGATGCAGGGTCAACAGGCATCCCAATGTCAAAACTATGATCAACCCATAACCCGGTAACTAATGTCTTTCCCTCCTGTAGTGCAGCCACACATATAGGATCATCCTGCATCAAGCATACCCAAATGTTAGACTATAGAGGCCATGAAAAAGATAACTATAACAAGCATTTCCAAGAAGTTACAAACAAGAAAGGGATAAAACCATACTAATGGGAAAAAAATTAATCAACATTTTATAAAGGAACTCACATAAATAAGCTTGCCAATGATTACGTGAGTGCAATCGGGACCATATCGACCAACATCGATCCCGCCGCCATCCACAAGCTTCAAGCGAATCTAACAAAAGAACTAACTGGTAAACAAAGAACTCAAAAAAAAAAACAAAAAAAAAACAAAGAACTCTAAAAATTGAAACTTGTCCACCAAAAACAAATTCTCAAAATTGAAAATTAATCCAACAAATTTCTGAACCTTCTCTTCTGAAGATAAATCGAAGCCGAGGAGGACAAAATAAACTCCAGAGAAGGTTTTGGATGGATCTTCATACTCCATTGCTTGATTACTTTCAAGCATTGAACTTTGGAATACTTCTCTAATCTCCAATTTTACTTTATTTCATAAATAAATAAATAAATAACTAATCATGCAAAACAAATCTTGAGTCTGGTCAACCCTAGCGGCAGTAAAAACAATATTAGCTTCTTGGGGAAGTTTTGAGATGAGAAGTAGAAAATGGAGGGATTTTGGTATTTTTTGGTTTTGATTTGTTTTTGGATGGCGGGAAAACCGCTCGAATTTTGCTACACGTGTGTGATGCTTATTAAATTGGGTGAGGCCCATGCACAGCTGGCCTGAACAATAATGGCCCAAAGCCCATGTTTGAAAAAAAATAAAATACAAAGCCTCCATATTTATATGCTGGCATGTTTGGTCCCTAATTTTTATTTTTATATTTTTCAGTCCTCTAAGGATTTTTTGTTTCCGGCTAAAAGTAAGTATGAAAACGGGTGAAGTGACAAACTATTATCACCCGCACAAACTTGGTTTCCATCGCCCCTCCATCCATCATGCTCTTTATTTTCTTTGTTGCACATTTTTTTTCATTTTTATCCCTCATATTCCTACAACTATAGTCTTCTATTATTCTTTCACTTTCTACCGCAGTCGTTCTTTGCAATCCCAAACCATTTTACCAAATGCCAACATCGCATTCAACCATCTATCACACAAATCGTGAACCACTATTGCTAATGAGATTGGACCCCAAGTAGTCATATTCGACCCAGCAAAGCCCATACTTGAATCCCTTACCTGAGTCTATGAAGCGGGCACACAAACCACGGGTTTGAACTCAGTTTAAGTCTTGGGTCGGCCCCTCGCAAGGCCTAGCCACGCTAAAGCCTCCACATACGTACGTATAGAGTGCGTGTTGCCTACTCGTCAACACCGACTTTCATCACGGCCTACACAAACACGGTGGTATTTCCGCAATTAAACTTACTATACTCAACCTATATTCGTACAAGGTGCATCTCAAATCCATATGGTAATGGCCTATATAAATAGAATCATTTTTGCCACATTTTATCTCAAGTCATTTATAGTTTTCAAAATAAGTGCTAAGTTCTTGATTTTTTTTTTTACTCAAATTAACTTAAGAACCACAGCGAGGTTGACCTCTTCCCACCCTATATAACCTTGTTCATCTCGCAGGAATAAATACTTAGCTCGGACCCCAATTGTGCCTTCATCATCACTTCTTAGCTCGACTAACCCCAAACAAGACAGATAGCTCGGTTGACCCTTTAATTTTGGACCGAGCTCCTCATTTCCATTATAACTATCAAATCATCGACATCTCTATTTAGGAACACATCAATTGTAACTCCAACAATTAACCCACCAAACCTGCAAACCTATATGCTGATTCCAAGTCACCTGAAACCTTACACAATCAATTGTCATTTTATTTTGTGGACTAAATTGCGAATTTCCTCTAATACAAGAGGACAAAAATACAATTAACAATTTATTTTTGTTCTATTGAATTACACGAATAACTTTGTAATCACACAAAATAAAACACGGTAATGATAATTTCCTTGAAAGTAAACTAGTGTAAAAAAGGCCAATGAAATTGTTTTTGGACTTTGTGGAGTAAATTGTGACCACCCTAAACTTAAGGGGACCTAATCTATAATTAACCATTTGACATATCATGGCTCGCCGTTTGTTTGGGTGAACGTTCTGGAACTTCATCTTCATCGAGCAAGAACCCTAGAAACCTCAAAACCTCCGATTTCTCAGAAACTGTGAAAAAATCTTGTTTCAGAGATGGGTTGGGCAAGTAGATTCTTAACCGCAGTTGCATTCTTGGCTATTGGCGTCATTTTTTCACCTGAAACATTCGGATCAAAAACCGACGGCGGCCAGCATCCTCCAAAGTTCCTAACTTTCCTCAAATTAGCTCATCTTCTTTGCTTCTCCACTGCCTGGGGTGCCGCTCTTTGGGTCACCTTCATCGGCGGCATCATCATGTTCAAGTACCCTTTATTCCTCTTATCTTTTCTATCGGCAATTAACTTTAAAAAAAAAAAAATCTTTTTATAATCCCTCAATCGCAAATTAAATGTGAATTAGAGAGTGGAATTCAATTTGGGACCGAGGAAATAGGGATCTTGATTGGGGAAGTGAACATTTAATATGTGACGGATGGATTTTGAATAGGGAAGTGAACATTCAATTTCGCGGGGAGTATAAGAAAGTACTAACTTTTGAATTGTTGTGTTATTTATATTTGATTCTAGAAATCTTCCGAGGCACCAATTTGGGAATCTGCAGAGCAAGATGTTTCCGGCATATTTCTCGATGGTGGGTGTGTGTTGTGCGGTGTCAGTGGCATCCTTTGGGTACTTGCATCCATGGAAGACTGCAACTACTACTCACAAGTACCAACTGGGATTTCTTCTGTCTGCCTTTGCTTTCAATATGAGCAATCTTTTGGTATTCACTCCCATGACCATTGAGGTATGAATGATCGCCGTATCATTTCATAGTCAATTCATAATTTGTGATTAATAAAAGTTCTCTAATGCCCCCATTTTTTCCAGTGATTTGGCTAGCGAGTTATGTGCTGATATCTGTTGCTGTTTTCATAGTATACGAGTACACTTGCTAGTGATCCTTGAATTGCACATATAATGGACGAATCTGAATAGTTAATTTTGTTATATAGGATTATGAACCAGAGACATAAATGGAGCTAGAACTTTGATTTAAGGGCCGAAAAGAATATTGAGGAACATGTTGAAGAAAAAATAAGTGGCTAAAGAGTTAGACACGGGCGATGTTTGTATTCAGTTGAACAGAGATGGCAGTTTCACTGTTTTGCAATCAATACGAATTTCAAGCTGTTTAGGAGTTTGATGTGATGTAATTGTTTACAATGCCTTCTCCATAACTTGGATTTAAAAGGCGTCTTCCGTCTTGCCAGCCTGCATTCACATATTCTTTTGACATGCATACATGTCTATGGGGAAATGAAAATGATTTGGTCTCCTTTCCACATTGGGGTGCATTTACCATATGTTGGAAAAGATTTTCTTAAGCAAGAAAAGTTCCATGTTTCCCAGCTTATGCATTACAACCTAGCTACTGTAGAGTTAAGACTTCTCTCGAAATATGTTCTATTTAGGTCTCTTTCTTACCATGTGATTGTGAGAACTTATTAGCTATAAGTTGTTCTTATTTCTTGTTATAATTACTACTTCATAAGCTTGCGAACTTGGCAGTTACCAATTAGTCTTAATTGTATTGTAATTTCATGATATAATTATTCCTTTCGAGCCTCATAACAATATAATCCAATAATGCAGATGATGAAGCAAAGGCACAAGGTAGAAAGAGACGCTAAAATCGGGGAAGAAGTTGGGTGGACCAAGAATCAGGAAGTTGCTAAGGTAAACCCACAGCTTGCTGCTATGAACAAGAAATTCGGCATGATTCATGGACTATCATCTCTTGCAAATATTTTTTCTTTTGGTTGTCTTGCCATGCACTCTTGGTATCTAGCGGGTAAAATTAATTTCTAGGTTAAACCAATATATTTGTTACTAAAAGGAATATTGTACTTTCATTAGCTCCTTAAAATTTAAGAATCACATTGTATGCTGGCTTCATGAGTGCCTATTCTGCTGGGTTGAAGTTCCGAGTTATGTAAGATGGAAATAATAAGAACAAGAAGTTACACGTTTTATATGTTCCTGCACATTGTTCTCATGAAAATATAAAGGTGTAAGCTAATAAGCTTAGCTTCTTTGTGTATGGTTGTACTTTGTTCTCCCAAATTAACATTCATCTCTGGCTCTAGTAAAAGAACCAGTTACTCTGAATTTGATGAAGCTCTTGTTTTCAACATTATGATATTGGGTAAGTTTAGTAGGGCTGGAGTCACTTGGCTCGCGCGGAGTGATCTTGAAATCTTTGGCCCTTAAAAATGGAAATGGAGGGGGCGGAAAATAAATAAATAAGCACTTGGCTTTGCAAACTGAAAAGTTGAACTTTATTCTAGTAGATTTTCATGTTAAAATGCATTTGCTGTAGCATCTTTATTTCGATGAGTACATGTGGAGTTTGCACTTGGAGTTTTCATGGTCCCGCAGTGGTCCGTTTACAACTCTAATTCTTCTCCCAAAGGGTTATTATTAGAGGAGAAATCATGGAACTGGTAGTCAGTGGGGTTATGGACGAAATAGAGTTCAATTTGGTACCAAAAAAGAGTATCCCACTTTGATCTACTTTGGCGTCGACAATTCAAAATGAGTAGGCACATTGCAGAATTAAGCAGCTGTTCTTTTTCTGCATCCACTTGAGCCATCATGTTGGATTAGATAGGCATTCAATTCCCAGTAGAAGGTGACCCACTGGGGACCTCCTCAGCTCTCTTGCCTTTGTCCAGTAGTAGCTCTGCCGCCACCCGCATTCCTCACGACTACAGCATGGCATCATAACAATCGCATTCTTGCTCTTTTGTTTTCTTTGGTGAACGCTGTCTCCGAGTATTTGGCCCAACTTAATCGTGATCGAAATAGGCATTGTCACTCGTAAGATTTCTTGTTTTTATTCGCTTCTCGTTTGGCAATTCACATAAAGCTTTGAACCTAAAACTTGCAAGCAAAAGTCACTGCATTTCATTACGAAATACTTATGACGTTGATATCTGCTGATGGGAGGGGATGATTTGATCATTCATTGATTAACTGGCCAAAATAAAAACCGTGTTTGTTACACCAAAGCAACCCCTCACTTTCAACACAAGTTGACTTAGTTGGAAAGGATTTGACATGTCTTTACTAAGGTTCTGTGTTCAATTTCTGCTGCCGACGTGAGGGCGGTGTTGGTGGGTGATCTGTAAGTACCCTTGTAAGCGACTTAGGGCCTGCCCTGACACGTGGTGGTGACCGGAGTCGAACTCACCCAAACTTTTTTTTACAAAAAAAAAAAAAAAAAAACCTCGCTCTCGCCCCTTTTCTAAGTCATTTGCTGATATTTTTGCCATTTTATCAGCCTGAGAAAGTTGCGTTCTTTGTGCCCCCGTCACTTAACCCCTTCTTATTAACATTTTGTTCCATATTATTCCAGGATTCATTCTAATAG
>JAOWBF010000015.1:550751-562066 GCA_028566175.1 Vinca major
CTCAACTCTGAAAGGAAGGGACTACCTCAAGAAACATAGGGGATGGGAATTAGCTTTTGTGCCAAGAAAATGCAACACTTTTGCACATAATCTGGCCAAGTGGGCAAAATGTAACAATTATGTTGGCTATTTCCCTCCCCAATTAATCCCTTTAGACACTGGTCATAACTGTAATAGAATAGGGCTGGATCAGGGTACAAGCTCCATTGGGGTTTTACCACGTTCTGATGTCAATTCTTTGGTTATTAATGGAATATAAGATATTAACCATCAAAAAAAAAATTTACTCAAATCCTTATTACAAGACAAATAAACATAAGAGCATGATATAGGTATAAAAGAACAAAAAATAATACATATGATTTATATATACTTAGTATTATCAAATGGTTTGTATGGTCTATTAATTATTTTGAATAAGTTATTACAACATCACCACAAAATTATTGTGGACCATGATACAAAGTCACTATAAAATATTTAATTATTTGTTTATTTTTTGAGTGGCTCGCGACATAAGCATTCTGGTTTGAATGATAGATTATTTATTACAAAGCCACAACAAAAATAGCTTTATAATCTTAAAATAACATCTAAATATTTAAACAAATTTATGTAAATTGCAAGATAAATTTAGTAATTATTAATTGAGTTATCACAACACCAAGAAAATAAATCATTGAATATTACGAAATTGTAACTGAGTTAATATTAATTGACAGTTTTTTTTTTTAATAATTTGCAAGGCTAATGAGGTGAAAACATTGGTTTAATACTATGCATTATAATTTGTCCAGAGAGAGAGAGGCTGAATTGTTACTCCATGTCACCAATTATATGATTTACTTAATTTTGTGCAACTAATTATTCACTAAAATACGTTTGTATAATTGTACAAGTAATTTAATGACTTTGGATTAGAGGGGTAAATAAAAATAAAGAGTTAGAAATATCTTTACCTTCATATAAAGAGTTGAAAATCTATCTCGAAATTGAAATTTATTACATATCTATCTCGAAATTGAAATTTATTACATACTTTCTTGACGCAAAATTGAATACTCACTTTTTAACATATAAAATGACATTCAAATTGAAACGAAAGATATGCTTTGGGAATTCTTCTTAAATTACATTTGTTTGATCATGGTAAAAAAAAATTCAGAAATGTTATCCAATTGTCTCCGCTAGAAGTTGAAACAATCTTCATTCTTACAAGTATTGATATGATTATTTTTGTACAAGACAATATTACATAATTTGTAATCTTCCAATTTTTTCATCAATCCTATGTTACAGTTACAACAACATTGTCTTAGTAGCAAGAGTCATGCTACATATTTCTATCCTTTCCCATTTCAAAAGATAAACAACATTTCCTAAGAAAGATTCATCTTAGGCAGGGACGAACACAGGGCGGGTGGGGCAGTCGTCCCTCAAATTTTTTAAAAATCTTATTAGATATATTAAATTTTATATGTAATTCGGATTATTTGATCAAATTCGCCCCTAAATATTTTTTTGCAGTTTTTATATGTAATTCGACATACATACTATTTTAATTTTTTTGCCTCAATCTAAAAGTAATGATTTCGTCATGATGTTAGAGAACCTTATTGAAGAACCAACAAAGTTGGTATAAATTCTAAGTTCTCATGCATTAATTCTAAAAGTCCAGAAACCCACAAAAAAAATCAAAAAGTTCAGTAGAAAATATATATTCTTTGTTTTAAATGGCAAAAAATCCTCGTCCCCGTTCCTGTCCCTATCCCTGTCTCCAACCAATCATAATTCACCCTGTGTATATATAATTAAAAAAATATTTATATAGTAGATTCTAATTAGTTGGGGATAGAAACGGAGATAGGAACAGGAATAGAGGATTTTCACCCGTTTCAAATATGGGTCATTGTAAACCAATATTACCTTTTTACTCTTCCATCATATTTTTACTCTCATTATTCAATGCAATAATATGTTGTAAGATTATGAGATAGTAAATACGATACTTATTTGTAAAAAATGTTATTCCCTCTCTTTAGAATTAGATGTCCATATTTATACAAAAATGCATAAAAAATTGAATAATTAAATTTGAACAGAAGAATAACAAATGTGATTATATGTATGAAACAATTTGTATATATGGTTTGAGGAGACTCCCTCTTTTTAAAACAACATTTATATTTTGAAACGAAACAAATATTCTTAACGTTTAGGAAAAAAACTTAAACAAATGAATAAAGTTTACATAACGTTAATGATACATGAAGACATTCAGAGAGCAAATTCAGACATATCATAACACATAATGATTTGTCCAAAAAAATTCAAATTAACTTAGACAAAGAAAATATGGAAATAAACCAATGACTGAATTGGAAAGCTGCCCAGTGCCCATATAAGGGTGGTAGACATTTTTCAAATTAATTAATTCTTGTTTGAAAGACCGTTAAATGCATCGAAATTGATATACTGGTCGAACACAACAGGGTCTGTATTGGTGTTTTCCGGCTCCTCACGGCTTTGGAAATAGCCGGAGCCGCTGCCCGGAAACAACTGAGAATGGTGGTGGTTGATGAAAGACGGTGGTGGCTGCTGCTGCTTACCATGGCTTGAAGCAAACATAATTTGCTGCTTTTGAAGTTCTTTGAGCCTCATCACTTCACGTTTGTTCTCTTCAATTTGAACTTCGAGAAAAAAAAGTAAGTGAAGAGCGTGTTAAATATATCGCGGATATTTATATAAGAAAGGTTAGCGCAATTGGCGTAAGCGGACTATTTTTATATAAAAAATATTTCAAACTATTATTGAATGATGAACTTTCAAGTAATGAAGGGAGAAAATAAGTGATTTTATAATTTATTACTATTGAAAAGATTAGATTTGATTATGGCACTATCCAATTGCTGTTCCAACTTGGCCTTCTGAAATATCGAAGCCCTTTGCTTGTTTCTGTAAATCTCTATTTGGGAATTTATAATTGTTATCGTATCCTGCAATACAATCAAACCAATTCAGAAAATATTTTTTCCCCAGTTTTTTCCTTTAATTTTTTTTATAGAAACAAAAAAGGTTTATCCAAAACAAGAAATTCTTGGCCACCATAAATATATATATATACCTGCAGAACTTTGATCTTTTCTTCCATCTCAACAATGCATTGAGCCTTCTTCATCCGGGATCGTTGTGCCGAAAGCCGGTTTGATATGGTCCTGGAATTAATTATATAAATGGTTTAATAAATAATTAATTAGGTCTTATAAGGAGTTTTATTGCACTTTAATTTTCATGAGATGGGTAAATAAGTGAGACAAATTAAGTGGAATTTACCTTCTAAGCTTCTTAACATCACAACCATTAGTCATTTCTTTTTCAAGAACTTGTTCAAATGTGGGTAATGCCCGACTAGTAGTAGTAGTAGCAGGAGGAGCTGATTTAACAGCAAGAGGACTCACTGCCTCAACCTCGGTAATCAGAGGATGAGGAACGTTAAGGTCCACCATTTCTGTCTCAGGAGATATCACGAAGTTACTGGTTGACCTAACGCGACTCATGTAACTGGAAGCAGACGGCATCTGGAATGCTTGGGATTGGATTGTAGGAATGGGAATGAGAGTGGCAGGTGATTTTCCAAGCCTTGATCTCCTGTCCTCCATTTCCATTGATTCTGAGAAAAAAAATGATCAAACCAAGAAAATTATCAAAAGAGAAAGCTAAGGAAGAAAACCCTAAAAGGGAAAGAGACTTTACAAAGACTAAAAGATGGATGCATGCAACTCACCAGAGATTTCAACACTGTAGGTTGCAGCCAATCTAGCCATATAAATATATACAAATATGGTCAAAAACATTTTTTTTATAAAAAAAAATACCATAATTGGTTATATTATTTTACCTAATTAAGATTTTTTTTAAGGTAAAAATTAAATTTACTTGCTACGTTAGATGAAGTACCAAGTTTGCCCTTTATTGTGTACTTTCACACAAGGGTATTACCATTAGAATTTTTTTCCAATTTGGTTGGATGATTTCGTAAATTGGTTATAGCCATTGAGATGAAGAATTTTGATGACAGTTTAGGGAAGAGTGATTAAGAGTTGGTCAAATAAAGATAGGAGCAAACTGTCACTTAAGGTGAGAATACAAGGTGCTCACGAGAACTATTCTTCTATTTCCATATACACTGACCTGTTTATGGAAGTATAATCATAGTAGTGTGGCCCACACACCAGGTAAGTTGGACTTTCGAACCAGATACATTGTTTGAGAGTGTGATGGTGATAAAAGATAACATACTAACTATTTGAGATTTTACAAATAAGAGTTGTGTACAACAAAAGAAATTTACGTATATCAATAAATTGTTACTTCCTCTAATCTAAATTAAAATCTATTTTTTTATACAAAAGAATCAAAATGTGAATATTCAATTCTGAATGTCCCAATTAAAAAGATTGATAGAGGAAATACAACAAACATACAATGTTCCTATTAGAGTCTAATAGGAGAGATTGAGTATTGAGGTAGTGAAGAAGGAATTTTTTTAAAAGATGGAAATGCCATTTCTTAATTAGTTTGTATTTTGGTTTAGAGTGGTTGAATGTTTTATTTACACTTCTTATAAATTATTGGTATATGATATTTTCATTTCCTTTTCTGTTGTACACTTCTTCATAAAAGTATAATGTGCAATGTATTGCATATAACACAAGGTTTCAATGCTATGATATTAAGGTTCATATATGCTAGTGATTTTAATTACTTTTTAACTTCCTTTTAGGAAAATACTTTTCAAGGTTGGAATTTTATTCTTAAACATAGATGTGTATCCTTATATACAGGTGTACCATTTATCCTTGTTACTGATTCCTTTATGAGTTACCTTACTCATGCTTCCTTTTATTCCATGGTTATTGGTGCATTATTTTATAATGAATATTCTAAATTTATAATGAACATCTAGATGCATACATTTATATTATTCATCTTTCTTACACATATATTATATCTCACATGAGGCGTAGAGTATTAGAAATGTACTTGCAAAATTTGTAATAGAAAGATATTGTGCTATATGATCACGTGTTTAAGTATTTATTATCACTTTGAGATATTTATTTTGGCATAACGAATTCGATTGTCAGTTAGATCGTCGTAGGTGCTATCAGCGCATGAGTCGTGCTTTGGGCACGCGGATACGAGACGTGACATTATGTTATCAAAGCACGGTACCAGGTGTACCAAGGCGCATGTACGGGAACAGAATGCTACACCATGTGCAGTGAAAGTCAGAGGATGCTAGGACCTTAGGGGAGCAGACATGTCAAGTGTTATATCGTGCAAACTAAGTGGTGCGTCATGTGTGGTGGGAGCCAGATATTATAAGGTCTTAAGGGGTGAATGTAATCTCTCATCCTACATGAGATAAGCAAGAAAATATGATGGCCACGAAACGTGATATTATGATATCAAAGCACAATAGAGAATTAAGTGTTAAACTGTGTGCGAACTAAATGCTATATTGTACATGGTGAGAGACAGAGGACATTAGAGCCTTAAAGAGGTGAATGTAATCCTCCATTCCACATAGAATAAATAAGGAATGATGGGGAGTGCAAAACATGGCATTATAGTATCAAAATACGGTACCAGACACACATGTAAGAATTTAGTATACTCTTCAATGCCAATATCAGGCTACACAAAAATTCTCTACTCCTATTTTAGATCTAGGAATAAGTGCATAACATGTGTTCGCGGGTTTATTTTCACACTTGCAAAATACATTTCAATGCTAAATTACTTAATCCAACAATTGAAGACAGATAAAAAAAACCTTATTTCAAAACCTAATATGTATATAGAGAAAAGGAAGCAGACTTCGCTAAAGAGGAATTTTCCCAGGCGCTTTATCCCATTCCTTTATACGGCGAAACCAGTGGGCCAAACTTTTTCTTCAAAACATTAGTTAGTTATTTGAAAAATATACGTTTATTTTTACTAGAAAATTTAACCGTCAAATAAAATAATTTAATAGCTATATTTATACATACAAACAAAAAAATCTGTTCCTCATATCAATCATGACTGCTTATTTCAAAATATAAAAATAAATAAACAAAACCACTATAGGATTTTTTAAAATTATTTTAAATTTTATTTTTGGTAAATATGATTGCTATCTTTTTGAGAAATAAATATGTGTGTACCCATCACTGCACTAGACTTTAATTTTACCTAACCGGTAGTTGGTACTCCTCCCATTCTCTATTTATTGTCGTTTAAGAGATATCTAGGTACCCAATTTAAGTGTCGTTGAAGATTCTTTTATTAGTCGTCAACAATTCATTTCAATTATACCATCAACATTTATCTTTCTTTATAATGTAAAAGTGAGAGAGAGGACGGTTGTGTGGAGTAATATTGAAAGTTTCGGTGGAAATAATAACTTTTTTAATTTTATTAAATTGTGTAAAGAGTTGGGAATGGAGGGAGTGATAGAGAGCCTTAATACCGTTATTTATTTGGCGGCCATGTCCATCGTTTATTTCAGTACTCCGACTCAACTTTCTTCTCTTTTCTTTCCGGTCAACTTCAATTCCATCTCCGATCTCCGTCTCTATTACTTCACTCTGTCAAACTCTCTATCTTCTTCTCCGTTATCTTTTCCTTCGGGTCTTGGTCAATTTTCTACTACTTTGACCTCCTTTAGATTTCAACATTTATTAAAACTTCCTCCGACTAGTCGACGGAAACTGGCTTCGCCGGTGCCGGCCTTACCAATGTTTTCGGAGAATGAAGTTATAGGCGATGTTGTCGCCACCGCCTTGAGCGGTGCCGTTGCTCTCTCCGGTCTCCGGATCTGGGAAGAGACCGCCAAAAGAGGGATTTTTGACCAGGTGAGTTGAAACTCGAATTTTGGTTCTTTGCTTTTTTTTTTCTTTATGCACATAATTACATGATTTTGAATCCTTTGGTTGCAATTTTGCTGATAAATTTGATTCTAATTTACTCCCTCCGTTTTTTTTAATAGAAGTCCTTTTAGAAATTTAGGATAAATTAAGGCGAGGTAATTAAGACACATTTTTACTCTTATACCCTTATGTAATGCAGTTTATTTCCAAATGTCAGCCCTTCCGTTTTTCTCTATAGTAAGGTAAGGGTAATGTTAGAATAAACAACCTTAAATTTGAAAAATGACATACATTTGGAGAAGAGATGAATAGCTAAAAAGTCCTCTATTGGGAAATAGCTTATGGTTCTTAGGAGGAACGAAAAAGTTTAGGGTGTTTTATTGCCACATTTTAGAAGAAAACCTAAATAATTTGAGTAAAAGTTTGTTACGGTAGGAGTAGTTTTTGGGGATTTTCTTGTTGGAACTAGAGAACTTCTGCGCTTGCTAATTGGAAATTTTGCTTTTCAAGATTATAGTTGGGTTTGAAATGGTGTCATTCTTTAGGCAGACAGAGTTGAAAATACTCTTGCCAAATGCTCACTTTCTAGCAGCGTCTGGAAACAGGATTTGAATTGCATACTGTAACTCCGAGTTTATTTTACGACTACCTTTTGAGAAGCTTAGACAGAACAGATCTGGAGTCTTAAATGAATCAAACAAACATGAATGGACTTAACAAATATTTGATGAGTTAGATGACAATTGAAGCTCAGGTCCGGTGCATAAAAGTTAAAGTTTAAATAAGACCATTGGGAGTTTCTTAAATGCGCATTCTAGTATTGGTTTGAGGACCCCATAAATTGATAATTAGCCTTTGCAGAACATTGAATGTCTTAAGAAGTTTCTTCCCTGAGGAAATGTGAATTGTGACCTTTAAGATACAGTGAGAAGTAAAACTCTGATCAAGGATGTGGTTCAGCTGATTAACACCAGTGACATAATGAAGCCCTAGGCCTCATCCGATGAAGTGAACATACGCAGACCTGAATAGTACTTGGCTACATATTGTGTTTGCTTTGTAGTGTTAAGAGTATGTAGGAGCTGGCAAAAGCTGGCTTCTCAAGAAATGAAGGGGACAAGCATCTCATGTGGTTTATTAGACGAGAGTGTCATTGTGGCGGTTTGCCCTTGGACATGTGAAGTAGTGTTATCTTCAAAGAGAAGTGCTGATAGATCTGGATGTATAAAAGTCATGAGAGTCCAGGACTTGATGTAGAGATGGCTTGATTGTCAATTTGATGTATGGCTCCCTTTATTTTCTGTTTTAGTTCAGATTACTTTCAGTAATTTCGTAACTTTGCACAATAGGTGAAGAAACGAAACATAAGGTTTGGAAATCTAACTGAGTTACATATTCATCATATTCTCTCATTCCATGATTTCTCTTTTTCCAAAATTTCCTTTTTTAGAAACTAAATAGGAAGCTTGTGCATGTTACCATTGGGCTACTTTTCATGCTTTGCTGGCCAATGTTCAGGTAAATTAAGTTTGATTAAATTTTATGAAAGAAAACCAAAGCACTCATTTCTTGAAACATAGCGACGCTTAAGCTATTAATCATGTTACAGTTCCGGCCGTCGTGGAGCTATTTTAGCAGCACTGATTCCTGGTATCAACATAATCAAAATGCTCCTTTTGGGACTTGGAATATGGAAAGACGACGCTACTGTTAAATCTATGAGCAGATTTGGCGATCACAGGTGCAGCATTGAAATGATAATTTATTCTCTCCTTTTGAGTTCATGCTCAAATTAATATGTTCCTCCATATCTTGATACTAGACAAATGGAACTTAGGGAAGGTGTAGCTGCACACTATTAAAGGACTCATATTTCCTGCCCGGTTATTCTCTATTGGTTTACCAGCTATGTTTTCCATCTACCTCCTTAATCTGTGCTTGGCTTGTTGTATTAGGGAGCTTCTCAAAGGACCATTGTATTATGCAGCCGCAATTACCCTAGCCTGCGCCATCTATTGGAGAACTTCTCCTATTGCAATCGCCATGCTCTGCAACCTTTCTGCTGGAGATGGTACTGTTCTACTTTACTCCAATCTCATTCTAAATTGTGCTGTTGGACCGCTGTTGTCTCCTACATGTAAACTTTTCTTCTTCTTTTTTGAAAGGATGTAAACTTTTCTTCTGAAGTGGAAAAGGAGTAAATAAGTTTCATAATCTTATACGTCAGACTGGAGAGGAATTCATCTAACATATCAAACTTGCATCGAAAACTCATCTTATTCCAGGTATGGCTGATATTGTGGGTAGGCGGTGGGGGCATCAGAAACTGCCTTACAATAGAAACAAATCCATTGCCGGCAGCATTTCAATGGCAATTGCTGGTTTCTTGGCATCTATTGGGTATATAATCACTTTACTTCTTAAACAGGCTCTTCCAGGATTTGTGAACTCTTAACTGACTGAGATGCTTTTTTCTTACAGATTCATGTATTATTTCTCCATATTTGGGTACATTGAGGAAAGTTGGAACATGGTCATGGGGTTCTTGGTCGTGTCGCTTGCATCTGCACTGGTGGAATCTCACCCATTAAGCACCGAAATTGATGATAATTTGACAGTTCCTCTTGCCTCTCTGTTGGTGGGTAGTTTTCTTCTTTAAACTATTAATGCAAATAAGATGCAGTTCATTCCGCATGGTGTCGTATTATCTCCAACATTGTACGACTTGTAATTCGTCAACTTCGTCCCTGATGTTTGTTTACTTAGACGGCTAATCTATCCTCGCCACGCGAGTAATTTTTCAAGGGCATTTTTGGTTTTTTAGTTCATTTTCCACCAGAAAAATGCCCGTATCTTGTATCAATTTATGTTCATCTTCTTGTAGTGTACTTAAGAATGGAAAATACAATTACAATAAGAATGACTGTCTTTGTTAGGAAATATTTGGAGTATCTTGTATCAATACCCACCCAGTTACGATATCGAATGATCTTGTCACATATTAATCTAATCTCAATTGTTGATGTTTGATTTGCCGGTTAAAATAAATAATTTTCTATTTAAAATAATTTATTATTATATTAAAATAGCTATTTTTTTTAATCGAACTGATTTAACTATTGATAACGAAATTACACATACTGAGAATATTATGAGAAAAACATGGTTCAGCACCGTAACCAAATCATGTCCGTATACACTCTAAAGTGAAAACAAAGTTGTTTACTATGAATTTGTCAACTGTGTTCTGGGTAGAAGAAGATGAGGTGTACAAAACTATGAAGGCCCTTCAAGGGATAGTAATATCAGATGGTCCATCTGGTCCCCTTGCTGTTGCTGGCCATAATAAACAAGTTCCAGACTTATAGTGATGTTTTGCCTTCCAGTTTTCACGTGTAAAACGAAATCGAAAGAAATAAGTATGAAGATATAAATCATACAAGTGTCCGGCTTCACAAGTTTCAGAGATATTTTCAAGATTATTTAGGGTTGGTTATTGCCTCAAATTGTGGCCACAGTCAGGGAAGGTAGGGCAAAAAATCAACTATCCCCGTGTATTTTTTTATTTTTGTATCCAACCAATTATAATTTGCCATATTTATATATAATTAAAAGAAATATTCACTTAGCAAATTTTAATTAGTTGGGTACAAAAATATAGATATATACGAGGACAAACGATTTTCACCCGAAAGTAGGATGGACTGATTTTGTGATCTTTATTCCACGTCCCATATGCATGTACGAGTAAATGTTGTAAGTGAAATTTGAGAACAAAATCAATAAACTGATTTGATCCCCATTTTTAAACTCAGTTTTAGATGTGCAGATGTTTAGTCTGATTATGGTGTTGAATATAAAAAATTCAGTAAATATTGAATCTTTTTTGCCGTCGTTTAAAAAATTTAATGATCCAAATTTTATTGAATCGAACAAGTATTGTGATATTTTTAATACATATTATATAAAATATGTGTTATATAACTTAAAACATGTGTTAATTATAAAATAACACATATTAAATAAAATATAAAACATGTTTAAAAAGTTCAAAACACATGCAATTTTTTTAATAATACTAAATATTTGATAGCACACCATAAGTCTACTTCACAATTCATGGATTTTCAGTGTCATCTTCACCAAACTATCTCCACGTGTACTTCCTTTATCCCTTTGTTAATAAATGTTAATTCCTGAATTTGGTTCATTGCCTCACGCATCCCAGTCCGGTTCCTGTGCGGAACGCCAAAAAATTCACACGTGCGGGACACGCTGAAAGTCATTGATTTTATTTTTAAAATGAATCAATGATTATGATTTAAAAGAGGGTTAAAAGGGTACATATGTAATTTTATTAGAGGAGAGAGAAAAGTTACGGTTAAAAAGTCAAAAAGG
>JAOWBF010000015.1:904088-915008 GCA_028566175.1 Vinca major
CCAACTCTTTCGTAAGCTGCTCAGTTGAAGCTTCAGCTTTTGAGTATCTTTCGAGCAGCTCTGCTCGATGTCCTGTCAAGATACAACTTTATCAGCGAGTGCCTGGATCATTCACGGAACTCCACAGTACCGTCTTACCTCATTTCACCAACGGAACTAACAGTTATTATTTAGAGGAACCGTAAGTGTATATAAATCTTGCGAACATGGAAGCTAAGAGTTAAAGACCATAGCAAATGGCCAGAGACTCAGCAAAAGCTCGCAAGGATTCAGCAAAGGCAGCAACACCACCAGAAGTAACACAGCTGTGAGGCCCTACGACAGTGGCGGACTAAAAAATTTCAGTAAGAAATCCCCTATGACAAATTACTAGCTCCGCCACTGCCATACAATCTGCAGCAAGGTGGGTTTGGGCTTCCTCTCTTGCTTCGTGAAGGCAATTCTCTAATATATCTTGGTTATTAACGCAATCATCAGAATCATACTAGCAGGAACTCACCAATTCCCCTTCCCCTGCTTTTCCCTCCTTGTAGGACCCGTACCCGGAGTTGAACCCGGGTTGTTCCGGGTGGGTCGTGTCCGAAGTCATCGACCTCGAATCACCTTTCTAGGTTGAATTATTCGCCCGAACTTTAATTCCATCCCCGAACTTCACTCTACATCCATTAAAACTGTTGGAAAGGAACTGGTTGGAAACCCTAGATTGAAGAGCATCAGAAACCAATTTGTGAACCAAAAAACATGAATTTTGGCTTAAAGTTCTGTAACGATTACAGGAAAATTGTGTTTAATGAAAATTTGTGGAATTTAAACTAAAATTGATGGAGATTTATCTATGAATAATTGTTAATAGAATTTTAATTGGACGAACAAAAAAAAATAAAAAAAGGATGCACTCAAAACAGATGGTGTTTTTGTCTACCATCTTATAAAAGAAAAGAACCAAAAACTAACTAGTAACTGCACTTGCAATTAAAATCTAAAATGGGAAACTATGCTGGCCATATATGGCAATAAAAAATTAAAAAAAAAAACCGGAAAAATCATCCTTCCTTCTTCTATTGAAGCTCTATTTTTCGCTGTTCCTCAACCTTTTGGCATTCTTCATCAGTAGCTCTGAAATATCGGGTCCAGTACCAATGTTTCTTCCAAGCTCTTTCATTCATTTCATCAATGGGGATTCCTTTTGTTTCAGGAAGAAATAGAGCTATAAAACATCCCATTATTAATATCAATACAGCAAAGAAGAAGAAGATTGTTGATCTCATATGGCAAAGCATTGTCAGAAAAGCTTGAGCAATGATGAATGTGCAGATCATATTTGTGCTCACTGCGAAGAAAAATCCAGCACTTCTCGTCTCCAATGGATAGATTTCACTAGAAATTAACCAGCATAGAGGTCCCCAAGACCACGCGAATCCCGCCACGAAAACCGCCACAAAAATTATCACAATGTGTGCATTCTTTGTTGATATTTCGTTTGTAGCTTTCAAATGCTCTATCAGAATCACTCCTATAATGCACTGCAAATAAAAAAAATACTTGTTTTGGTTAGTAGCATATAATTTTCAAGAAAACAACCACCAATTCACAGCAACGCCATAAGAAAAAAAGAGAGAGCAATTTAACTGACCTGGGAGATGACCATCTTAACAGCACCTGTTACGAGTAAAGGTTTTCTTCCAACTCTATCCACCAAGAGAATCGCGCCGATGGTGGCAACAACATTAATCCCGCCAGTAATTACAGCAGACATTAGCGAAGCGTCGCTACCCATTCCCATTGTTTGAAACAGAACCGGAGCATAAAACATGACCACATTAATTCCAGTGAATTGCTGGAAAAAATGAATAATTGTTCCGCATATCAATTGAGGCCTGCTGGATCGTTTAGTCAGTAGGGTCTTAAAAGGGGATTTAATTTCTTTAGCAATTTCAGTGGATGTTAGGATCTCATCATACTCCTTTCGAACATCTTCAACACCTCTGATTTTCTTAAGGGTTTTTAAGCCGTCATCTAATTTGCCTCTTTCGATCAAACTTGTGGGTGTTTCGACTATAAAGATTGATCCACAGAGGAGAAAAACCGCTGGTACAATTGCTCCTCCAAGTGAAATCCTCCACCCATATTTCTCTACTTTTGAAGTGAAGTAGTTTACTAGATTGGCACATAAAATGCCAATGGTGATCAGCATCTGAAAGGAAATGTTAAGGGCACCTCTGAATCTCACTGGAGCTATTTCAGATATGAACAATGGTACTGCCTGCAAATTTTTTACTTCACAATCAAATCTTCGATCAATTGATTTGAAACCATCTTATATGATGTTTGGCGGGAGTCAAAGGTAAAACTTAAATTGAATGTATATCAATACAATAATCAATACCTGGTTCGCCATTCCGACGCCGGCGCCGAGAAAAATACGGCCAATGATAAGCATGGCGACGTTCTGTGCGGCGACACTGAGAACAGCTCCAATAAAAAAAGAGATAGCAGCGAATTGCATGGTACGTTTGCGTCCATAGTTTCTGCATGTTTTAGAAGCCACAATGCTGAAAACCACGGCAGCAAGGTACACTGAGGAAGTGAATAGTTGAAGCATCTGATCGTCAAATTTGCAGTAATTGTTCTCTTTTGCTCTGTGCTTCTTTGTGTATACCTTTGGAAAAAACTTCAACAAGAAATCATCCATTGATGTCACTCCCCCTACAAATTCATTCCATTATCAATAATCAGAGTCAAATTCAAAACTTATATGTTATTACAAAATAGATTTTAAAGGGTCATATACATAATAATATAATATTTAATTTTTTTATAATAATTTTAATATTTTAATAAAATAGTAGAAGCGCACGCCCTCAACATTGTTCCCGTATCGGGGATGTAGGGGTGAAGAGTGGCCCTCGACAGTCTATTTAGACGGCAAAAATAAATATTACATCATCAATAATCATTTTTTGATAAACAAATATTGATATCTTAAAAAAAAAATTGACAGCCAAAAAACATTCCGACCATAATTCCAATCAAAGATTTAAGAGGGTTGCGAGTGACTATAGCATATCAGATTTTACATCTCGTCTCACTATGCAACAATTTTCTTTTTAAGCAATTGCAATTGCAATTGCAATTGCAATGAATGATTATTATTTTTTTTAAATTTTTTTCTCTCAACGTATAAGTTCTAGCATCGCAGCTGGCTAATAATCTTTAACCATGATCAAGGAAGAAGATAATAAAATAAAAGGTACGGACAATATGGTTACCTGAAATACCAATGTCGTAACCAAACATAAGACCACCAAAAGCTGCAATAATGGAGCAAAGCACAACTTGTCCAGTGAGCTTGGCTGGGAAGTCCTCACCACCCCCTTTCCCTACTGTTATCCCGGGAGCCATTGTTGAATCTCTCTTTTGGTTCTAATCCTAAAATTCTAAAGATCGAAATACTATGATACTTTCTGAGAAGATATGAGTGCTTGAGGAGAAAGAAGAAGTTACAGGTCTTATATTTATACTAGTCAGGTGAGAAAAAGCAGACAAACAGTTAGAATCAATAAATTAATCCATTGAAGATCTTGTTCCTAATACAACTCGGACAAACAATCTATGATTCCAGTAGATACGAGGAATTTGTCTACTTGTTCTGTTGGGATTAGAGTTGGTTTTTGGATCTGTTTGAATTGTTTTTCTTCATTCTCAATTTTAAACTCAAATTATATATTCTAAATGATTTAATGTTTTAAATTTTATTTGACTTAATTTAAGTTTCAAATCAAATCAAACTCAATAGACGAGGGGCTGAATGTGGGACGAATAGGGATTTGCTTGATAAATTTGAATCCTACAAAAACCAAGTAAATTCTGAGTGGTTATGAGTTTGTTTTTTTAACAATTAACCACACCTATTGTATAACAAATCACAAAAGTTGTATTTATTTATCCTAAATGAACGCTTCGAATCATATGTGACAAAAAAGTGCAATTCGTTGTATAAATTTGAAATGAAGCTTAATTCATTTTTATTTTCAGAATTTTCTTGGTAATGTACTTTTTTTTCTTTTCATTTTTTGTTCCTTAGATTTCTTTTTTTGAACTTTTTATAGAGATTGATAATTAAGTACATTGCCTGATTAGTTTGATTCTTGAAAGGAATTTCTGTTTAAAGAAAAAAAAAAACTACTGCATGTAAAAGTAAAAAAACAGAAAAAGAAAAAAACGATGGCTATTTCTGGGAAGGATGTTCAAGTTTGGATGTGGAAAGTTGTTAAATTTTCAATGGGATCTGCTTATACTTTTGTCAAGAATCATCCATTTATTGGATGTCCTTTGTTATTCTTGTTAGTACCATTTTTCTGGATTTCATTATATTCTTCAGTTTTTCTTATATTGGCTGTTTCAGCCACTAGAATATATATTCGGTATCGAAATGCCAAAAGTTGTAGAAAAGATGAGAAGAAAAATGAAGAAGAATCAATTAGGAAAGAGGGCTCTGTAAGAAGTGTCCCCAAGAATAGAAATTCGAAATATTTAGTGCGGGCTCGATCTGTTAGACGAAGAAAAGCTGGAGAGACGAGCAGAGATAGTTCTGTTCATACAAGCGAGGATGAGAAAAATACCATTTTCTCATCAAGCTTTAATAATGATATGGTTGATAAAAGTGCTTTAATAGATGAAAGGCCGAAAGAAATTCGAGAAATAGAGGTAGATTCTGTAACTAGTCATCCTGAATGTTCTTCCTCCAATGACAATCTAAATGAGTCCTCGATTTTGAGGCCTGAACTTGATGATAAGCCCTTTGAAGGGTCGCGAAAATTAAGGGGTGGCGGTGGGGATATGGAGATGGAGAGTTCAGGGACAGATGAGGAAGATGAACATGAAAGAGAAGCAAATAATAAGGCCGTGCAATGGACTGAGGCGGACCAGAAGAATTTGATGGATCTTGGATTTTCAGAGATTGAGAGAAATAAGAGATTAGAAAGCTTGATTGCAAGACGGAGGGCACGGAAAATGTTGAGCCTTCAAGTAAGAAGGCCAGTGGTGAACATGATGGACACCTTTGAAGCTCATGGTCCAATGACTTCTCTCATGATACCTAGAAGCTACAATCCTTTTCTTCATAATCAATCAATGGGGCACTTTTCGCCCATGCCAGGATCAGCTCCTTCCGTCTTGTTACCTAATCAAAATCCTTTCGACCTTCCCTATGATCCGCAAGAGGAGAGACCTAATCTTACTGGTGGTAGCTTCCACCAAGAGTTCGATTTTACATTCAGCAAACCCGAGGGCATCGGTTTAGGAGCATCCGTTCCTGGGGAACTGAAGGTAGATCAACAAGAAACATCATTCTCCCGTAACTTGACTAAGGAGGACGAAGTTTCAGAAGATCTTGAAAACTCCAAAATAGAAGGACCATTAGGTAAGATAAGTTTAATAACAACCCCAGACCATTGCATATAGGCTATATGAATGCAAGTAGGTTGCAATAGTTTCTTTTAATTGTGGTTGAATTTATCTTGAATTCTCTGACTGCAGATGAAAAAACCACTGACAGGATTATTGGAGTTGAATCATGCGAAGCGCCCAAATTTAAGGTATACAATGCAAGAGCTGATGAAGTTATCAAAGAAGTCCCATATTCCAAACAGGGAATGGACTTGATAGGTAATTGTGAAGAAGAAAATAGCAGTGAAGTTGAGACAAAATCAGTACTGATAGAAGATTCCGTTGACAAGTTAAACTCTGAAGCTTCGTCAGAAGATGATAAACCGGTCTACAGAGTAGACAAAGAAGCGGTCTTAAAATCCCTTGGAAGGAACACGTCTGTAAATAGGGAAGGGAGTAACCAAATGGGATATATCGGAAACAATTATGATCCGCCCATTGACATGTTTCGCATGAGCAAGATGCAGGAGTTCGTCGACAATGCTGATAAGGATATGCATCACAACCATCATGCCTCCATATCTTCCATTGCTTCTGACTTGCAGGTTGAGGTTTCTGAAGTTAGTTGGTCTGGACTAACAGATGACGGAAACATTTCATCCCCCGACGAAGAAATCGCTATGTATAAAGGAGACATGGAAAGCGAGAGCACTGGAGGCATTGAAGACATTGGAGCAACATTATCTCAACTACCTCGCATTGATGAAAATGAACCGAAGGAAGTATATGGTACCAATGAGGACAATACTGGAGTTTCGAGAAGTAAAGAATCTGAAAATCATGTTCCACACAACAGAAACATTTCGTCCCCTGACGAAGTATCCTCAGCATACACAGGGGACATAGAAAGTGAGAGAAATAGTGGTAATGAAGACACGAGAGAAACACCATCTCAACTACCTCAGATAGATGGAAATGAATCAAAGGAAGTATATGATTCCAATGAGGACAATACCATGGAGGTTGGATTTTCAAAAACTAAAGAATCTGGGAATCATGTTTCAGATGAATTTGCAGAGGAAGTGATTGAACATAATGCCGATAATTCAGTTTCACTACTAGCCGCAAAGGCTGAATTTCTTAACCAAAGTCAGGACCCAACTTCATTAATCTTCCAGACAAATATTGAAGATAAGTTTCAATCCTCTACATCTGCAGATTTGTTGCATGTATTAGCATCTGATACTTCAGCTTTTCCAGTGATGGATAAAATGCAGCACCTAGAAGGGGATACGATGAGTAACATTTCCCAAATTGATGATCCGGAAAGAAAAGAGGTCAGTCGAGATTTCCCTACACTATCAGTAGGATTTTTATGCTCTTTAGCGGCTTTAAGTAGAATAATGGTTTGCCTTGGACTCATTTATAAATTATTTTGGAAGGAATACTTGGTCTCGTTCTTAGATTCATTTCTTAAAATTTGTTTGGAAGCAAAAGATTGAGAGAACTAACTTCTTTGGTGTTAAAAGTTGTAGAGGGAAAACGGTAGTATTCTAGAAGAATATTCTGGTTTCTTGAAATGGTGATTGGGTAAATATGCAACTTCTTAGACAACTAATTAAATAGTTTTTACCAAAAGGAATAAAAAGGTTAATTACATTGTTTAACTAGCCACTAAAGTTATGGGAGAAATTTATATCTCAAACTTCTAATTTCTCATTTGAAACTTTCTTACAAAGTCGATGAAAAAAGATTGAATCTTGACAGGAACCATGAAATTGTAAGCATATTGCAAATTTTGGAGCAAGGATTTCATTGCTCCAATTATACCTCCCCTCCACACCCAACCCCCCGCCGTAAGTGCTCAAATAATAACCGGAGATTGTGCATGAAAGCAGCTTACCTATTCATACTTTTTTCCCTTTTTGCGGAATTACGTACTCATACAATTAATTATAATCTGAGTTTGCGAGTAGAAAAAGTTGGGTTTGCTTATAATTCCGTTGATTGTCATGTTCAACAGCAACTGTCATGTTTTCCTGATAAACCGAAGGGGGAGTCGAGCACCACGTACAATATTGATGATACAAAACTCAAAGAGGATAATGATAAAGAGTTTGGTATTATAGAGACTGATGATTCAGTAGGTTTGTTCAACGAACAAGGTACAAGAAACCAACCAGAGAAAATGGAGGATCACCATAACATATTGGGCCTAGTTGGTGAAAGTTCTAATCCAAAAATCTCTGAAGAAGGCAGGAACGTCATGGATTCCTCCACGGAAATTAAGGACAATGACGCCCCAGGATCAACTCAAGTAGATGAAAGTGAAGGGCACAGAGCAGAACAAAGATCTTCCGTAGTTCGTCCAAACTTCACTGATCACCAAGTACACGCTTTGCTACCTGCATCAGTACTTCAACATTTTCACATTGATTCAAGTATATCTTCCCCCAGATCGGTATTACATCGAGATATTTCAATAGATCCCAGCACCTATTCAAACTCCGGTGATGATACTCCTGTTGAAATACAGCAACTTCATCCACAGGGAATAGAGAACAGCAACTATATTCCTGAAGACAGTTCAGGAAGACGGGAATCCTCCAATCTTTCATCATCTACTGAGGAAGAGAATTTGACTAGATCGGTTAGTGAGGAAATGGTCCGTGAAGATGAAATGAGAGAAAAGAAAACCAACTATATCCCCGAAGGCAGTTCAGAAAGAAAGGATTCCTCCAATCTTTCAACATCTTATGTGGAAGATAAATCACAATCTGCGAACCAAAAGTTAATCCGTGAAGATGAAAAAGGGCCAAATGAAATGATGGTCATTCCTGAAATCGGTTCGCCAAAATTGAGTAGTCCTGACTCAGTACTACCAAAGGAAATCAATTCTGAATTGCCTGGTATTGCAGTGGAATCTTCTAACTTTTTGATAGCTACCGATGAAACTAACTCCTTAGGATCAGTGAGCCACCAGGTTATTCATGAAGATGAAAAGAAACAAAATGAAACCAAAGACATTTCTGAAGGAAGTTCGAGTATCCACGACTCAAAAGCAGTACTGTCAAAACCAGTGGAGGAAAGTGAGTCTACTTTACCTATTTTAGCATCTAATGAGGAACCGAACTCAAAGGGAACTGGGAGCGAACAGGCCGTTCCTGAAATTGAAAGGAGAGAGAATGAAACCAAAGATGCTTCTGAAGGCAGATTAGAAAAGTTCAGTCCTGAATCAACAATGGCCTTGTCATCAGGAGTAGGGGAAATCAGTTCTGGTTTACCTCACACCGGAGAAGAATCCTCTAATCTTTCAACTTCTCCAGGGGAAGCCAATTCCACAAGATTTTTTAACGAACAAATAAGTCATGAGAATGAAAAGGGACAAAATGAAGGAAGTTCTCAAGGGTTGAGCAGTGCTGATGCAACAGCAGCTCCATCGAAACCAGTAGACGAAATCAGTTCCAGAAGCTTGACAATGACTAATAACACATCTGATAAACTCGACGATCGTGAAGCCGAAAAAGATGCTCAACCTGCTTTGCTCCATCCCATAGAGCAAGTCGATAAATTAAATACTCCAGTTATCAACAGAGAGGTATGAAACTGCTTATGCATTTTTTTTCAGTTTGTTATATTTCTGCATTCTTTGGGATATATTTTGTGGTAATTTATTTTCGTCTTTTGACAAAATCTTGGCTTTTACCATCCACTAATACCACTCCCTCCGTCCGGATTTAAATGTCTCATTTGCCTTACTGAGATGTTCGGAATTGAACGTCCCATTTCTAAATTCAGGAAAATCCACTTGAAATAACCCATAAGGAGGAAGTCCTGAGCTCAGTGGATGGCGAGGCTCAAGCATCAACCAATCCAGTTACTTCAACAGATTCTCAAGGAACCTTGAATGAACTTCAGAAATTGGCTGTGCAGAAAGATCAGACAGAAGATCATTTCCCCTCGGAATCAACTGACGAAAACAAAGGAGAACTCAACCAACCTTTTGAAGATGAATCCCAAATTTCGAGTCCTCCTAAGAAGATCAGTGAAGTTGAACCATCTAAATCATCAGAGGAAAATGATAGTGCAAACAATCATCTGCTTAACACAGAAACAGAGGTAACTATTCTTAATAAACATGTCCGCATAGTCTTATTTATTCGCCTTTTGCTAGTTTGTTCAGTTTTTTTGGATGCATTCAATCAAGAAAGAAAGAAAGAACAATAAGTTAACGTTTGCATCATTTCTTGAGATTCGACAGATTAAAAAGAATGTTTCTGGAGGAAGATCAAGCCAAGAAGAAGTCTCTGGTGATCCAAATACAGAACAATCTTTATTTACTCAAATGAAAGGACTTTTTAATCTGTAAAGTTCTAATTCGGATGACGCATGAACATATTCCCATTTGAAAGCAGAATGCTTTTAGGATTTAGATGATTTTTTTTTTTTTTGATAAAATGAAGCAAATTTTGTAATGAAATTTCTCTTTCAGAGACATTGTTAAATTAATATACTAGATGATTTTGATCTTCGCTTCTTTTTTTTTTCTCTGTGATCTGTATAATGGAATCAAGCTTTTTAGGTGAATTTATTGCAAAGTGACATGTTGTAATTGTATGATTCCTTTACTGGGATTAGCCGGACAGGTCTGGCTAATATCGTTCATTCATTTTTTCTAAAGATTCAGATTAATAGTGGACCCATAGAAATTATTCATAATAAAGTGGACTTATAGTTAGCGATGGCAATGGGAGCGAATATCTCAATACCCCGCCCCGCCCGCTGCAGATCAAGCAATCTTGTCCCGACTTGTCCTGCGCACCGGCCCCGCTCTTAAAATATAATCTGGAATCGCTTTTAATTTATAATATGAGATTAAACAGTTTGGCAGTTCAAATAATGTATAAGTATTGTATCCAAATCGTAGTCGGACACTGAAATTAGCCGTATAATTATCTTTCTTTAAGTTAATGGATATCCACAATATTAATTTCATAACACAAATCATATTACATGTCCTTTTTAGAGTTTATCTCTTAAATTTGAGTTTTATTTTATTTCGTTTAAGACATTGGATTCTATAATAAACATTTAAAGTTTAGATTGTATCTTGTTTAGTTTAGGTCATTGGATTTTATAATAACTTTTAAAATCTAGGTTTATCTGGTTTAGTTTAGGACATTGAATCATATCATACTTTCCGTAATATTAAAATTATAGTGTAATTATGTTTAGCCTTTATCTTTCAAAGTTTAAGAGTTATCTAACTTTTTAGAAAAAAAATATATATATCTAATTTAATTTAGAATAATATGAAAATAAAATTTTATAAGTAGAGTTATAGAGATTTTTTTTCTTTTTCTTTTAAAAAGATTTATACAAGTTTACATATGATTCGAATCGTTAATTTTAGGATAAATAAAATAACAACTTTTGAAATTTGTTATACAATAGGTAGGGGTGTTCATTGGTGCGGTTTGGTGAAAACCGATTTATTAATGCGGTTTTTATACGATTTTTTAATATATTTTC
>JAOWBF010000015.1:1020877-1031735 GCA_028566175.1 Vinca major
TGATAGTGCCTAATAGTTTTTTGGTGACGTTGGACTCGTGCACTTGAATTTGTAGGTGATTTTTTTTCCCTTTGTCACCAAAGGTTCATTGATTTTGTTTTTACTGAATGTATAACATTTGTGTTCCTATTATTGTTTGGGAATTCATTTTGCACCCATATGACTGCGTGCAAATTTGACATACATATCACTGCCTTCATTGTTGAAACCCCTGGTTTTTGACATCTTAAATTTTCGTTCCCCATGACCTTCAGCTACTCGATAATGTACGTAAGGCTTTTAAATGCATATTGTTTATTGTTCCTCCTCAACTGATAAAATATGTGGCTTCATTTTACATATTTATTTTGTTGCTCAATGTCGGAAGTACTTTTTAAAAGCCGATATTTCAGCTAAAGAAAGGAACGAAGGCAACAGTTGGGTTTCTATGTTGTCTAGAAAGTTCATTTTTAAGTAGTAAGATAAATGGGTCCATAACACTATGATGCGGATTCAAATTGGAAGAAAATCAAGTAATGATCCCTCAAAGACATCCTATTTTCTGCTGTATTATCATATCATAATTCCGATACATGCCTCCCTGGATTTCTACTGCGAGGAATTTGCGTGACAATGTGACATTAGAAATGTACTGATTTAGTTAATACTTTTGAGAACCATATCGAGACCATTTGGTACTTTACTGCTTCAACCACTTTCTATATGCGTTCAAGAACAATTATCCAACTACATTTACATTTTTCAGGTTGTTTTTGACACACTGAGGAAGTTTGATGGCAAAGAATTTAGACAGTTACTACCTGGGGAATACACTCAGATGGCTGGACGTGCTGGTAGGAGAGGACTTGATAAAACTGGCACTGTAGTTGTTATGTGCCGTGATGAGGTCCCTGAAGAGAGAGATTTGAAGCAGGTTATAGTTGGTACCCCTACTCGGCTTGAATCTCAATTTCGACTGACATATATCATGATACTCCATCTCCTGCGTGTTGAAGAACTGAAGGTATGTATACATTTCGCTTGGTGGAAGTGTTCTTGCACTTGCTTTGGATGCAACGTATCCTTATTATAAATCTCTTGTTAAACATATACATGGTTTTTGAGGAAGTGTCGTCACCGAAAAGGTTCATGAAGATGATTACCATGTTTAGCAGTAAATCGCCTAACCAAAAAAAAAAAAGTACAATTAAAGTTATGTAGTTCCCCCGACATTGTGTAGAGAGTCATTTCCAAATTCTCTAAGGGTCTTAGAACCAGATCCACGTCATTTTCACAACTATTTAATAGTTGATTGCATCAAGGATTTGTAAGTTGGTGTATGCTTTTCATTCTTAATGTAAGCTAACGGATAGAGTCGAGTAATTGTCCACATTTGACTGTCATCAATAGATTAGAGATTGTTTTACAAGTTGGTTTCTTTGTGGTCCCTTGTGTCTTGATAGACAAATGTATTAGAGTATGAAAATAGAGAAGCTGCTCAACCTGATTTAGCGATTGTATGCAGTCAAGAGTACATGACACGAAGGATGCTTGGTCTAGCACATCAATTTTTGGTTGTGATGTTTGGTAATACTGCATATAGAATAAAAATAGTGTTCTGAAACAGCATACTTTTACTGTTCTACAATGGGAATTTCAGGTTGAGGATATGCTGAAGAGAAGTTTTGCTGAATTTCATGCTCAGAAGAAACTTCCCGAGCAACAGCAACTTCTAATGCGAAAACTTGCTCAGCCTGCAAAAGCTATTGAGTAAGTATTTCCAGAACATAGCTTTGCATACAACTTGCTGTATCGCTGAAAATTTCATACTTTTTTTTGTGCATCCATGGAATCACCTTCTTCTGGTAGGACAAGAAACTGGCTGTCAACCTTTTGTGTAATCTTATTCTTTCTTTCCAATAATCAAAACTTTCGAGATATATTATGTTTTAGGCAAGATGTAGCATGTGTTTGTTCTTTGATGATCTTGCAGATGTTTTTGCTTAGAAAGTTGAATGGAAATATGGCTTTGCCTATTAGGGAAGACTGACAATATCGCCAGACCAATTCTTCTACTGCAGGAAATTTATTTACCCTTTAAAAGATAGTCCATCCGTCCTAAGATGAATGTCCACATTTTACTTGACCAAAAATAAAATTGAGGAGTATTTGACCATCCTTATTTTACTACCTTACACTTGATGAATTGCTGTGAGACTGAGAGTGCTTTTGTATCTATGTTTTTCATTCAAGTGAGGTTAGTGATGGAAGTTCAGATTGGAAGTATGTTTGTTGTAGGAAAAGTATGCATTCACTTGAGTAGTTGCTTAGTGTGCTCTGTTTAGACAGTCAACAAATCAGAAACTGCAGAATGTATAAGTTTCACCTTACCTTCAATGAATTGCTGTGAGAGTGCTCCAGTGCGTATTTTTTTCCATTTAAGTAAGGTTAGTGATAGACGTTTAGATTGGAAGTGTGTTTATTTCAGGCAAGTACATTCATTTTGGGGTAGTTACTTGGTTTGCTCTGTTTAGACAGCCACTTCTCAGAAACTGCAGAAGTAGTGCTGAAAGTGGTTGAGCACCGATCAGAAGAAAAAAAACATGTAGCAGGTGTAGCAGGTGAATGTAGAACTTTTTCTTGTGGATGTTTTGTTAAGTTGCAGGAAATATGAGAAGGGGAGCAAATGCGAAATAGTTACGACTTCGAATTCTATTTCAATGTTTCAAAACCAATAGATGACATTTTAATTTCACCAAGTTCCAAAATCAATTGTAAGTGTTAAAGATGAGTATTCCCTGGTTTCTATTAACCAGTTCCACATATAATTGTTTATTAGAGTAGTTATAGTGAATAGGCAATCCACAGTCATTTTGTCCAAGAAAGCTTATAAATGCATCAATGGAGAAGAGGTAACCATGAGGACGTGATCCTTATTTCATTTGAGGATCATGTCTTTCTGTTATTGTGCATATTAATTCCAAAAGCGAGACTCTTAAGAGAGATGTCAGAACTACTGGATCTATTAATGGCAGTGACTCGGGTATTACTCATTTTATTGGGTTTTCTTTAGCAGGAGAAGAATTTGTTTGGGAATATCGCTAGCCTTACAGTAAAATGTTAGCAAATATAAACATGCAGTGATGCAGGAATTGTGTCTTCATTTCATACTTCTTTTGTTCAGAGTTGTCTTGGGTTTGTATCCCTGATGTCCATTTATGTGCAAATATAATTTTGTGCCTTCACCTGTCTGGTTAACTTTATCTCAACTGTTACATGCAAAATATATCTTGTGTTATTGCTTCTTAGATGCAAGTGCATGTCTGTGTTTCCTTTGCTATGGTTTCCTGTTGTTTCCTTTACTCCATATATAGGTTAAATAAGCTTGTGTCTTCGTGTGTAGATGTATAAAGGGTGAACCGGCTATTGAGGAATACTTTGAGATGTATTCAGAGGCTGAAGAGCATAGGAGCTTGATAGTGGAGGCAATTATGCAGTCCCCAGCTTCCCAGAAATTTCTTAATCCTGGGAGAGTGGTCGTTGCAAAGTCCGAGTCGGTAAGTTCACACCAAGTTTGTCATTTTTAGTGTTCAGATTTTTTTATTCTTTCTGTTTCCATTTGTTTCACCAGATTGTCTTTACTAGTGACTATTGGAGTTACAACACAAAAAAAATTCATTCAGAACCCTGACAGAGTAAACAGAAATAGCATGTTCCTGATTTACTAAGTTAACTGTGATTTAATCATGACTCCTAGATACCATGTGAAAATTAGCTCATAGGCCTCCATGTCCTTGCAAAACCAATTGGCAATGAGAGGTGTTAACTCATGAGCTTATAAGTTATTTGGATCTTCCTTAGGCACTCGATGTGGAACTTCATATTTCAACATTTCCCAATATTACCCCAACATTTATTAACTCAAGACACACTTATTAAGTTTTTAGATGATTTTTTGGTCATTTCACTTAAAAAAACTAACCTAACTAGTAATTTTTTTAATTTTTGTGAAATTTGATTTGGGACAACTAATATGGGACGGCGGGAGTGCAATTATATCGTCATGTGAATTGCATTTTCAAATGGCGTGGTAAAATGGGCCGTATATCCTGTTCTAGTTTCTAGAGCTATTTCTTGCTTGACTGGAACTGAATCCGGAGGATCAGAAAACCTTGGATCACTCTTTTTAACACACTCTTATGTTATTAAGCAAAATAAATAAAGGCGATGTACTTAAAGATTCTTTGTATTTGGATATCTTTTACCTTTTAAGATAAAATTTGTTCCGTTAGGTCTTGTCAAAGGTTAAAATTACCTCTCTGACTCCTCTCTGACCATAGTAATAATATTCTTGTAGTCGTTGATTTACTAGGAGATGAATAGAAAAAATTCTTCATCATTTGCTTTTAGTGCATAGAAAAAGTATGTTTTTGTGCATACATGGGTGATTAGTATTTACCCTTTACTATCAAATTTGAGCTATGAAAGATTTGTTTGACTTTGATTAGAGCATCTGAGGTGCTACCTATCAAGTACTTTGCTGAGATTTCTCGTTTCAACTGGCAGGCACAGGATCACTTACTTGGTGTTGTGGTGAAAACACCTTCTGCTAACAATAAACAGTATATAGTTTTAGTTTTGACACCTGAATTGCCATCAATGATGACAAATCCATCAGACAGTAGTAACATACAACAAAAGAAAGGTGCCGATCTCCAGGTATTGATCCCTAAATCAAAACGAGGACTTGAAGATGAGTATTGTTCTTCAGTTACTTCTCGTAAAGGATCAGGTGTTATCAACATAAAATTACCTCATCGTGGTAAAGCCGCTGGGGTGAATTATGAAGTTCGAGGAATTGATACCAAAGAGTTTCTATCAATATGCAATTGTAAAGTGAAGATTGATCAAGTTCGGCTTCTGGAAGATGTTAGTACAGGAGCCTACTCAAATACTGTGCAACAGCTGCTTGGACTGAAATCAGATGGAAATAAGTATCCTTCGGCTCTAGATCCGGTCAGAGGTTTGCCACTGACTTTATACCCCGTTTTTACAACAGATGAGCTATGTTTGTTTTACCTGTGCAGATGAGGTCCAATACAAGAAATATAATTGGTTATATTAATTGCTCTGTGGAAATAACACTTCAGTGTTTTACAGGCGGAAGTTATTGAATAATTTCAACATCCATTTAATCAATCTTGTCCTGTTTCCGTTGCAGCATCTGCTGAAGTTAATTCTTCTCGCAATCAGATGGAAAGATGGTGCTAAATTATGAAAATACTTTGATGTATAAGTTGTCTTTTAAAACATTTTTCCCCAGGGAGGAGGTGGCTGGGGGTAAATTAGACCCTTCAATGACTATATGACTATTACAAACAAAACTAAAGACAAATCTTCAATACTCAGTACTCAGTACCATCTTAACTATCAGTAAATATACGGTCTACATAAACGTGTAAGATTCCAAATTAAACGTCTTAGGTATCCTCTTCCAAGACCAGATCACTTCCTTGAGCATTTTCTGACTTTCTCTTCACAAGACAGCGGCATCCACTTGCATTTTTAAGAACAGTGGTCTTTCAAAATTTATATGTCTGTGCTTTGTTTAACTTTCTTGTTCTTGTCTTCACCTGGGGAGTCTTTTAATCTTGGACTTTTAATTCTGATGGAAATGGAATGGCAGATCTGAAGCTCAAAGACCTAGATGCTGTCGAGTCTTATTACAAAATGAATAGCTTGTTGCAAAAGATGGCACAGAATAAATGTCATGGTTGCGTGAAACTGGACGAGCATATGAAGTTGGCCAGAGAAATAAAACGACACAAAGAGGAAGTAAATTCCCTGAAATTTCAAATGTCAGATGAAGCACTTCAGCAAATGCCCGACTTTCAGGGTCGGGTAAGATTGTGCTTTTATTTTCTTCTCTCCAGACAATCCGAATTTTGTCTCACTGTTTTTAGTTGGAACAGACGAATTCTGTTTTACCAATTATGTATGCCTTTGCAGATTGATGTTTTAAAGGAAATTGGGTGCATAGATGCTGACTTTGTGGTTCAAATTAAAGGTCGTGTTGCTTGTGAAATGAATTCTGGGGAGGAGTTGATATGCACAGAATGCTTGTTTGAGAATCAATTGGATGATCTGGAACCTGAAGAAGCTGTGGCAATAATGTCTGCCTTTGTGTTTCAGCAGAGGAACGCTTCTGAACCGTCACTTACACCAAAGCTTTCTCAGGCTAAAGAAAGGTCACATCTTCCTTTCTTCTGAACTTTGGTTCCTCCACTTTACGCTTTGATCAACTGCTTTATTTATATAACCTGTTTAATTTTGTGACTACTCTTTAGATGTTTGCCTGAAGTTTTGCAGCCATGTATCAGATTTTCAAGATAGAGAAGGAATCAAATCTGATACTTAAAGCAAAACTTCTATATTTTTTTATATGGTGTTTGTTTGAGGGCTTCTCTAACTTTGCCATTTTCCAAGTTTCTAGTTGATGTTATTTGCTTGTGTTAAGTCGCAATTTATAAATGGTTCTGTTTTTCTTCCTTGTTATGTGTCTCTCATGCCTTAGCTTCCAAACTTGTCTCATATCCAAAACGCAGGAACGATCTTACTAGAAAGTCATTCAAAACTTGATCGAAAAACCAGTGTTTATTGAAGAAAGTATAGAGTCGATTACAAAAAGTACTAGTTTGAAATGCTCGTTGGAATTGATCTGCTATGTGATTTACATTATACGCAACAGAAGCACCTGAAGTACTCTTTTACAGATTCTAGTCTGTAAAAAGAATTGATAGCTTGCATTTCGATTGTATCAATTATCATATTTAATATTAGGACTAGGGCTAGGGCTACATAGTTATGGTTCGTTTATATTAACATCTAATTAAATTAAAAAAAGGATCTTAGGAACACAACACATTACACTGCATATAATTTTTTTTTTCGTGAACCGGCATGAACCATGTGAATCAATACAATATTTGATTTGCGCGGCTCATGCCCATCCGGGGTTCAAATTCATTTTTTGAATATAAATTCACGAGAAGAAAAAGCTTTCTTTTTTCATTGTACAACCTTTTCATTAAAGGTTTATGCTTTTTGTTTTATTTATTTTATTTTTTATTATCATTTGATGGAATAATCCCTCAAATGTCTAAAAGAGCATTGTTTTGCTTCCATTTAAACATTAACTTGTTATTTGCTACCATCAATTACATACTTTTGGCTTTAAGTGCAGTCACTTTCCCCTCTTACTTGACCTTTTGGAGAAATTTACAACTACTCATATAAGCATGAATTGTTTTGAGATTTTGCAATTTTCTTTTTCTAACTAGTTGGGCATGAAAAGTGTAGGTGACTATTTGGGTAGTAGGAAGCGTTTATTTACATAGGACTGATCTAGTCATTTTATGAAATCGATTGAACGCCAAGAACTATCCACTTATTTCCCTTTAGTTCAAAAGCAAAGAGACGGGGTTTTAAAAGATTGAAGAGGGTTTTGTAAGTCATTACCGTAAACTACAAAGGGGTAAAGATCGACACGGGAAAAAATAAAATCTATTTCTTCTTGTAGGAAAAGCATTTCTTTGGCATATTTGTGTCCTCTGATGATTTATAGTTCTCTTTATTTCAGACTGTATGCTACTGCTCTTAGTCTAGGGAAGCTACAAGCAAATTTCAAATTACAGGTTGATCCAGATGTGTATGTCGAAGAAAATCTCAAGTTTGGTCTGGTCGAAGTGGTATACGAATGGGCAAAGGTATAGTATCCCCTCCCCTTCGTAGTTTTATCTGTCCTTTTGGGGCGGGATTATTTGGAGCAGGGCTCAAAAGTGTCTATTTGCACATGTTTTTAATTTTTGCTGTAGTGGAACCTTTACATCTGATGCCTTAGTATTTTGGTTCTACTTGCTTCACTTGTGGCAGGGTACTCCATTTTCCGATATCTGTGAACTCACTGATGTTCCTGAAGGTCTAATAGTCAGAACTATTGTTAGACTGGATGAGACATGCCGTGAATTTAGAAATGCTGCAGCTATTATGGGCAATTCCGCCCTTCATAAGAAAATGGAAGCTGCTTCCAATGCAATAAAGCGCGATATAGTCTTTGCAGCTAGCTTGTATATTACAGGGTTATAAAACCATATTGAAGCCTCAAGGCCATGTTTGTTTTACTACCAACATTATTTGTTTTTTCTGCTATACACTAAAGAAAACAACATGACTGGTTGTAAACAGCGTACGGTTTCTAATATGAAACTGGGGAATTGTAGAGTTCAGATTTTGCATCATATTGAAATTTTTATGGTGATCTAATGTTGTGTGAATCATTATGATTTCGAGGATTTTATTTTTATTTTTTTCCCAAAGCGACCTTGCCAGGCAAATTTTAAGCCCCTGGAATAAATTTAGATTGTATATTTCAGTCATCAGAGCCTCAATTTGGCCATTTTATGGCCTGGTAATAGTTACGGAAATAACTTTTGAGTTGATTTTGTTTGAAATATGTTCTTTATTTTGTAATGGGTGCAAATGGTGGGATAATAGATTGGATAAAAAGAATCCGAAAGCACCTGATTTATGAAGAAAGTAAGTGGTGAAGGTCTAAGTTGCCGCCAATAGGAGAGAGAACAAATGTTGATGGTAGCTGGAAGATTGCCGGAGAGACTCTTTGCAAGCTGTTCTTGACAAAATTTGGCATTGATGATGGGGCAGTGCAGTGGTCGTAGTGGGTGGAGATGGTGGCGGCGCCACGGCTTAGTGAGAGTTAGAGAAAGAAGGGGAGGGAGTGAGGTTGGGTGGTAGGGATAAAATAGTGATGTACCAAAAATATTCATACTAGTTTTATTAAAAATAATTGATTAACCATTCACTGTCAGAAAATTGAATCGAAAGATCGGACTCACCAATCCTGACATGTAATCATACCCAAAAATTAAAAAAACCGATCCAATTGTCCTAAAATGTTCTTGTACTAAATCTATAAATTTGCCTTATCTATATGATTTGCTTGGTACCTTATGTAAATATGAGTGACATTATCTGATCCTACCACCAAGATGGTAAGAGTAGCAATCACTTTCCCGCCTTTATAATGCCCCGAACATATGTAGTGCACCTCAACCATATTATCCTTTTCTCTTTTTTCTTTTTAATAACGGAGCGGGGACCAAGTAATCCAGATTCGGCTCCGTCTTCATATTGTCATTCTACGTCTCTTCTCATCCTTATTTGAGAAATAGGTTGGATCATCATCCTCATTTAAATGAAGAATTAATAATCTCAGTTCTGTCATGTTTGAGATTTAATTAATTTAGTTTCTCGTCTTTTTTAGTGGTTATAAATTTGTTTTAATTAATTTTTATTTGAGATAATAAAAATTTTATTTTTTAAGACTATTTTATATAATGAGGCGGAGCGGGACTCTTAACATAATAATGCCAGCCGCCCGTCCATATTTATAAGAGGGTTGTGCCTTCTTGATTCACAAGGAGTGCCATATTTAAGGACGTTCTAAGCTACTACTAGCCTTCTAGCTCTATTTCTTCTGCTAGCATATGTGCTTATTTGTAATATTTATTTTCTTATGTTTTATAGAGATGTTTAGGGACTTGTACTCCCCTCGTATTTTTTTCTTTTATTCAGGTAAATGTTCATGCCAAGCTTTCACTACAACATGTGACTTTTTCTTTTTTAAGTAAAGAAGAATGCCATCTGTCTCCAATTGCGGAACTATTTTCCACTTCGACAGGAATAGATAAGGGCGGAACCCAGTTTAAACGTGAGAATTAGCATCCCTACATGGGAGTCGAATTTGAACCAGCCGTGTCAGTAAGAATCAGTGACAGATGTGGTATTTCGTCACTGAAATTACATGCTCCTGCCTGAATTTTTTTTTTTAATTAAATAGGATATATTATGTTCATAAGTGACCCCACATAAATAAGTAAATCGGCGAGTGACCTCACTAATTTCAAGTACTGAATCCGCTAAGAATTGCCTTTACCACTAGGATGTTGCCTTGCTACCTTAATCATAACACCATTGAATCTTGATACTCCTCTCTTTCGTTTGTAAGTTACCTAAATGACAGTGGAATATTTGTATATTTAACTAACATGTCAAGGGTTGGGGGAGTATTGGACTTTGTTTTTGGCATTTACAAAATCATCACCTAATCTAGACCAGAATGTTCAGTAAGCAGGGCCCCTAGGGGTTGGGGGGGAATTCAGAATATGTCTACATCATCTGATCCTTCATTATACTCTGCATAATACTCGAGGGATTCCCCTCCAAAAGCCTAATCCAAGAAGTAGCACAATTAATCAATACCATGATTTGATTTGCTCCCAAATTTTTGTTCCCCTTCTTTTTACAAGCATGGATTCCGTCAAGAGGTTCATAACCCAGTGGGGTTATGGCTTACCTGTGACCGAGAGGTATTGGGTTCGACACCCTCCCTTACGTTGGACAATAAAATTCTTCTCCTCTTGTGAGGTAAGAATTAAAGTTGCTGGCCAAAAAAAAGTATGAATTCCACGACGGCTGACACGAACCAAACGCGTCCATTCTCACTAATGTCATTTCTTATCGAACTTGTAATTTATTATTTTTAATTAAAGACACTACTATCAATCATGTCTGTTTTACAATTAACGACTAATTTAATTTAAAATAAATCAGGAAAAAGAATGGAGACGCGTGATTATTAAAACCTTCCTTCTCCACATCATCAAGAAAAATGTTCAATGAATCTCAAGATCATGCAAGATATTTAAGCATTTAAACAGTTTCTCTTTGTCCTATTGGTCCTGTAATTGCTGAGAACTCTTGTAACTTTATGCATGTTACAACTTTATATCTTACCAAGCAC
>JAOWBF010000015.1:1043794-1054445 GCA_028566175.1 Vinca major
CTGAGGCCTCCATATATACATTGCCGATGCAAACCAGGTATTATTCCTTTCCATAGCGCCAATAGACCTTCTTCCTTGGCAATAGTCAGGATTGTAGCCCATAAGCCCTTGTACTTTGCCGAACTGCCACCATCTTCCTCACTTAAACTAGTTCTCTTTTGCAACTGAAGCCTAACTTTAGCAGTGTCTAAAGGAATAGTACACAACTGCACACAAAATCAAAAGCAAATTCCAAAAAAAAAAAAGAAAAAAGAATCCAAATCTTATTTTTAAGAACAACACAACACAACTCATTCATTCACTGCTACTTTTATAGTAAGTGAATAAAAAACACTTGAACTGCAACAATATCAACATTACAAGCAAAAAAAGTTGTAACATTTAGTACACAACTGAAAGCAAATGCAGTTAGAGTGAAATTTCAGCTTTGGTGAATAGATTATGGTGAAATTTGTAGGAAACAACAAAAATTACCACCAGAACAACAAATTCATTCACTGCTACTTTTACAGTAAGTGAATAATAATAAAAACTGTGAAAATATCAACACTATGGGAAAATTGTTGTAGAAAATAGTACTACCTCCATTTCAAAATATAAGACTTTCATTAAACGTTGCGAAAATGAAGTAAACAAAAATTATAATATTTTTGTAATCAAAATATCAATATTATTCTCTTAAATATAATTAGTAGTATACAAGTCATTGAGTAATATTAGAGTGACAATTGAGCTGCGGTGAATAGATTATGTTGACATTTTGCCGGAAATGAAAGACAAATATTACCTCGGCAAAACAAGCGGCGAAAGCGCTGCTGAGGAAGATTCCGGCGAAGGAGATCTGGTATTGATCTGACATTGATGAAACCTTGAAATGGAGGTTGGATTAGGGATTTTCTCGTGTTATTATATGCTTTTTTAGAGAGACGATTAGAATGGAAGCAAATGATGATAATGATTGAGTCGCTGTGAAGTCAGTAGTGAAGAAGAAATGTACTGTATTGTGTAATTGTGAAGTAAATTTTAAAGAGAAACTATATACATTGGCATTGGATTTTAATACTAAATTGGTTGGGCATAATAATTTTGTCGGAAAAAAATGGCCCTTTGTCACTCATTTGGATTATGCTACTAGTAGTGTAACGGTTTATAAAGCTATCAACTTCACAGGACCCATTGATGACTGAGTAGTTAGATTTATTCAACCAATCCAACCAACTTAACCATGGTTCTCAGTAAATAATCAACTACAATTTATATCATTTCTTTAGAAATAAAATATTTTTATTATTTATTTAGGAATGTCGTCTAGATATACTTCATCGGTTTTTAATTATTTGTCACTTTAAAAAACTAAAAGAGTATTAAATGTATTTTTTCCAATATTACCCATATCTTTAATTAATTCAGTCAACAATTAACTTGAATTGTCTCAACATAAATGTATTAATTGAAGGGTAAAAGTGTATTTATTTTTAAATTAATGTATTCCAATCATTTTTTAAATTCGAGTGCACTGTTCTAAAGTGACAGATAAATAGGAATTGAGGGCATTATTCACTAATACAATCATAAATTTCTAAATCTGATTAGACTACACAAAAATAAAATGAGAATCTTGATAATTCTTTGATTCTTAAGTTATAATCGAATCAAATAATAAATAAAGAATAAATAACACAAAGTAAGGTCTAGGTCCATATATATAGAGACCAACCAAGATGATTAAGTAGTTTCCTTAAAAGATTGATTTTGCTAAATACTGTACAAGATCTACTAATTTTTCCTTATAAAATTGATCCAGACTAGTAGCTTTTTAATGGCTAACAAGGAAAGTGCCAACATTTTTATGAGTAAAAATTCACTACTGACTTTATTATAAAAATTGAACTACTGACTTTATTATTAAGAGACAAGATCAACTCGTTAAGTTACAATTCATGGTCGATTTAGCTAACCTTTGGAACTTTACAAAAGGAGCGGAAGGGGTTAAAATCGTCTATCCCCATGTATATCCCTATTTTTATATTCAACCAATTAGAATTTGATATATGAATATTTTTTTAATTATATATAAGTAACGCACATTGTGATTGGTAGAGTAAAAGAAGGCGGACATATACGAGATGTTTGCTGAGGGGAAGATCATTTTCCAATCTTTGCATGTCTAAGCCCATTCAATATATTGGCCCAATAAAGAGTCATATCATATACCCGCAAACCAAAGCCCAAGACCCGATCGTGAATTTATTTCCAAATTTGTGGCGGGAACTTCCACTTCAACAAACACACACTCCCGCCACCCCGAAAATTTCAAAAGCACTCTTCTTCTCACCCTATATAAACCACCCACTCATAATTTTCCCTCTCACTCTTTTCCAAATCTGAAATCTTTTCAATTTCCTAACCCTAACTCTGCAGCTTTTTCCTTGTAAGATGTTAGAATTGAGACTAGTTCAAGGAAGCCTTCTGAAGAAGGTTCTTGATTCCATAAAGGATTTGGTTGTGGATGCCAATTTTGATTGCTCCTCTAGTGGGTTCTCTTTGCAAGCCATGGACTCGAGTCACGTAGCTCTAGTGGCTCTCCTTCTTAGATCCGAAGGATTTGAGCATTATCGCTGTGACCGGAATCTTTCTATGGGGATGAATCTTAATAACATGGCTAAGATGTTGAAGTGCGCCGGTAATGATGACATCATCACCCTCAAAGCTGACGACGGCGCTGACACTGTTACTTTCATGTTCGAAAGTCCCAGTAAGCTTGATTTCTTCAACTTTATACTATGTTGTTTTTAAGTAATTATATTTGTTAGGTTAATGTTCTGTATTACTGGAATTCTACTATAGCTCATGCTTTTAGGTCAAGAAAAGTGTTGTATTATTTGTAGGAATTGTTGTCCCATTATGTGTCTCATTTTTTTGTCTTGTCTTATTCATATGTTAATTTTTTAATTATAAAAATTATAACCTAAAAGAAACAGTGAAAACCATGTTAAAAATTAACACATGACAAATTTTTTTTTTATTGTTTGGACAAGAAATGGAACACAAAATGGGGGACATTGTATTTTTTGCCTTGTATTATTGCTTAGGAAACAAAATTGATATAAATTGTTATTATTATTATTGGTTCTTTGAATTTGATTGGGCTCATGTTGGTATTTTCATGGATTGGCAGCCCAAGATAAGATTTCTGATTTTGAGATGAAGCTCATGAACATCGATAGTGAGCATCTTGGGATTCCTGAAGCAGAGTACCATGCTATAGTTAGGATGCCGTCAGCCGAATTTGGAAGAATTTGTAGGGATCTTAGCAGTATAGGCGACACAGGTACTTCTATTATAAGTTCTGCACAAGACTACTTGATCTGAGTTTTGGTTCTTCCAATCCACACAACACAATTACTTAGATTTAATTTTGATTCGTTACTTGCAGTTGTGATATCTGTCACCAAGGAAGGTGTAAAGTTTTCCACAAGAGGTGATATTGGAACTGCAAATATAGTTTGCCGCCAAAATACAACAGTTGATAAGGTGATTATTATCTATGAAACTAACCTGTTTTGAGCATGTATTTTTCTTTTCATTTCACTGATATGGTAAATGGTTGTTTTTGTTTCCTCTACTTTCAGCTGGAGGAAGCAACTGTTGTAGAGATGAATGAGCCAGTGTCATTAACCTTTGCCCTGAGGTATTTGAATTCCTTTACAAAGGCAAGCCCATTATCCAACACAGTTACCCTAAGCTTGTCTTCAGAGCTTCCTGTTGTGGTGGAATACAAAATTGCAGAGATGGGATACATCAGGTTCTACTTGGCACCAAAGATTGAAGAGGAAGAGGAAGAGATGAAGCCTTGAATCCCTGTGCTGATTTGTATTGCTCCCTCTTGTTATTAGTTTAATGATCATACATATCTTAGTTGTTGTGTTTATTTAAGGATCCTGCACATTTAGAAATTGTAGGTTTAATTTGTTTGGTATGTTCCACAGATGCTTTTTTGGCAACCTGCCGCTACAATGAAGATGTGATTCCTGATTCTATTGGTACCATGTGGGAACTTTTGCTTTCATGATATTCTCTCTTGTTGCTATATGGTTTTATCAAGTACCTCTTCATTTGCATTAATACTCCTAGTTGCATTTTTGTTCATTCATGGGTAGCTTTGGTAAGACTAGGCATTGGGAACTTTGGTCATTCTATCTTGTAAAATGTAGAACATAAAATTTCTACAAAGGATGTGTCGTTGTATTGGGCCATGAAAGCTCACTGGGTTACCTACCCATGCTTCTATTTGAGTAACTATAAAATCTTACAGCTGCATTTGTGAGATCACACAAAGCGCAAACTGTGTATTTGAAACTCTCTTAAATTTTACAATTCATTGTCCCAAACAAATCTTATAAGGTATAACACATTCATTTCTCTCCTAATTTCTCTCTTTACCTATCTTCCCCCATCAATCTTGAGGTCTAAGTTCAATACAAGGAGTGTCAACAATCCATATCACTAGGATACAATCAAAATTGAGAAGAGTAAAAAGAAAAAGAGAAGCTCCCGAGAAGTGCTTTTGACCATTATCAACAAAAGTGAACTTTGAATCAAATTCCCCGTGAGAATCAAGATTGGACTAGCAAATGTCTAATTTCACGTTGAAACTGCCATGACATGATCAGCATTGTTTCCAATCATCACCCACATAAATTGCTTGATCACCAAGCTCTGCTTCAATTCTAAGCAACTGTCCAAAAAGAAGAGACCCTCATTAGTCATATTACAATCAAAGGACTTGTGGGAAACAATGTGCTGGCATTCTCTGAACCAGGACAAGCAAGAGGTCGTTATTTTGGGGTCAAATAGCATCTTTATTACAGAGAAGGAACCTACATAACTAGAGGTCACGTGTGCACCACATAATAACTTTTTCCCCCATCATTATCTATATTTGAAATACAAGATAAATGAGCAGAGGAAATAAAGTAGGGATGAGGCGGGGGCTCTGGGACAGGCCTGGGTTTGGGAGGACCAAAGTAGACGGGTACTTTCTCAAGGAGGAATTACAGGACACTAGTCCTAGAGAGATCCCAAACAAGGCTCATGACATCTTCCACTATTTCCTAGAGTTCTATCCCATTTAACAACTTTTCCTTTCGAAAATTAACTATTGCCATTTTTGCTACCAAAGTTGATACCTGGTTGTATTTTGCCAGCCTTTCTCCTCGACAAGGTGCACCTGCTTTTATCTGACCTGTGGCTAGGCCAACAGACAAATCTGCGATGAACGAATCTTCAGTCTCCCCGCTTCTTTGGGACGTTACCACTCCCCACTGGGCATCCTTGGCCATTTTCACCACTTCAATGACCTCAGTCACTGTTCCAATTTGATTTACCTTAAGAAGCAGAGAGTTGCAAGCAGATTCCTGCACTGCTTTCTCAATTCTTTTAGGAGTTGACATCAACAAGTCATCTCCCACTACCTGCAGAGAAGAACTATTTCAAAGTTACAAACAGAAGCAATAGAACGAGATAGGAAGAGGAAATTTCCGACATGAACCTATGCAGAATATACAACCTACCACACAGTTTTGTTTGAATGGGTTTACTAGGAATTTTATTTAAGTAGACTACTGGCTTTATCACCAGAGAAATTCTTTCAGAAGATAAGAAATTTACAGCACACGATTTTGGTACAAGATATAAATTGCTTCACTTTTTTTTTTCTTTCTCCTTTTTGGAGTTTAGAAAGAACCCCCCCACCCCCAATACCAAAGCATCAGCAAAATTTTGTTTGGATTAACAATTCATGTGGCCACAAGTTTAAGTATCACATTCTCTACATAACTATGTTTTTATACAATTATTCAGACATGATTTTGTCAAGTGAGCACATTCTAAGGTCTTGTTCAAAACATCAGAGATTAAAAACTTCCTTGTCCACTAATTATGACTGCATCATCTGACTTAGCATTAGATGGATCTTGCCACCTTATCTTGTAATCAGCTAACTGATCTTCATTTTCAAGAGAGCAGATGGTAGATGGCTCTACTACTATATATAACGATCATCACTTGCTAAAACTTATCTCAACTAACTAGCAATACAAATCCCAAATAACATTTCAGAAGATGAAAATCACAGATGACAAAGCCTCGAAGCTTCTAATAGTGATTTTGTCAGGAACCAGTTGAAGGTCAAGTTTAAGGTGTTTAAGGTGGTAGGATGTGAAACAAACATAAAGTTTTGCTGTTCTCAATCACGTGATCTTCCCGGGCCAACATATTACAAGGATAAACAGGGGATGTTAACTGTACAAGTAATAGATTACAAAGAAGATGACAGACCAACCTGGCATATTCCCAGACTTGAAAAATACTTGACGTGCTCCCAGTCCTCCTTGTCAAAAGGATCCTCAATGGATACAATAGGGTAGTCTATAGAAAAGAATAAGATTTCGAAAAGCAATTGGCATTGTCTCAGAAAGACATCAAAGATTCCATGCATTCTTGATAAGAATCAGTTGAGGAGGTAGAGTAAAAGATTTACCTGTGCATAGTTCTTTGTACATATTAATCATATCCTCTCCTGACTTGAAATTCTGACCAGATTTATTTGGAAATTTGAAATCCATATCATACTTTGTACCTGGAATGAGAAATCTATACAAAATCACTTTTCCACAGGCACGATTTAAACGAATATGCACTGGACTAAAGAACTTAACTGAAGCAGCTCAAAACAAAATACGAAGCAAATGAGACTAAGATGAAAATTCTCATTTACCCATTGCACAAATAAAAATATATTTCTTCTTTCTAACTACCATAATATATTCTTTCTGTAAATTTAATGTCCTAAACGCCTTCAAGAATAGTTATGAACCAAGATTATGGGGGGAATTCCTTTCCTTTCCTATATACCTATGCAGAATTCAGTAGCAGCAACATCCAACGAGATCTTTATTTTCACATTGTACCCTGTTCTTCCGATTGCATCCTTATCAAGATCCAGACCTCGAATACTGCCAAATGAAGAATATAGGGGACGGATAGATTTAGTTAACGGCCAGAGCAACCAAGAAAAGATCGATAAACAGGGATTGGAGACTTGCCTGCCAATGTTTGGAGAAAATCCACCATCTTCACCAACATTACATCCATGAACGCCAAATTTCTCACTAATAACTGCCTGCCAGTACAGGAAAAACCTTACAGTCAACAATTGGGCCAGATATCAGGGAAGTAATATTGAGGTAAAAGCCTAACCACGTAATGAATCTCAGTTGATACTTGGAGTTCAGAAAATAAATATAGTAAAAAGTTCATTAAGATTGTCTGGGCTAAATCCTTTCCAAGCTGCAACACAACTGCATCATTATGTGTGTTTTCCTTGAAACATTCATTCCTGAAAGTTTTCTTCATGCTAATATTTAGGAAGACTACTCTCCTTACAAGATGGTGTTTGAAAAGTTTAAAAATGAAGAAGGGTAGCTAGAGGTTGTCCAGTATTGGATTGCCGAGTTACTAGGTAAAGAGGTCTTATATAATCAACCATTCAGAACACTCTGAATGTCATTATTTCTATAGAAAGTTGCAGTTACTTATAGTTTATAAACAGAGAGGAGGTCTATTGCAATATAAGCGATCACCTTTAAATGATGATAGGTCTCAGAACCCATTTGCAGTGCCTCTTCAAATCTTTTAGCTCCAATTGGTAGAATCATAATTTGCTGATAGAATTACAAGGAAATCATCAGCTAAGACTGACTAAATCTATTGAAAAAAGCATAGACCATAAAATTCTCAAAGAAAAATTAAGCTGAGTAAAAATTTGAAAGAACAAATATCGTGTAGAGTAACATATTAATATTATAGGAATCCCTACAATTACAGGAATCAGCACATTCGGTAATATGCCAAAGTATTTGAGGCATGAAATATGAACTTTACTATCAACTATGACAGTGTCAACTCAATAATCTTTAAGACAGGGAATAATGCAAGACTGAAAAGACCAAGATCATGATGATTCAAAATTGCAGAACACATCAACAACATCAAACATCTTAAGTGATTATATTCTTCCGAAAGTGTCAAGAAAACAATCCCACAGCTTTTTATACTGAATCTTCAAAATATTTAAAAGTTCCTATGGTTTCTGTAATTCTAGCATGTAAATATACACGCCAAATCAAAATTTAATAGTCGTAAACTGTACAACCAAACACATTTTCATACGGAAGAGATGTACTATCTTCACAGCCATCCTAGAAAGTCAATCTAAGAGGCACTGAAACTAAAATCTCATAGTTGACAGTTTATAAAAGCAATCATTGATTGCAGCTTTCACTGAAAATTGTTATTTAGAACAAATGTTTTGCTGCGGATCTAGTCATTTGAAACTGGGAAAGGTTTTCTTTGTTATCCCAAATTACGAGGTTTTCTATACTGCCACCCAAATCTTAAATTTTCTCTAATCAATATATATACTTACAAAATTATTCAATTTTCCATCTCCATCAATTTTGACAGCCAAATTGTTACTAAAAACTCAACGGATAGTGGTCAAATGTAACAGAAATGGAAAACTGCATAATTTCGAAAGTTTTATGTATTGATTAGAAAAATTTGCTGGGCAATGTAGAGAACCCCATTATTCAGGACGGCGAAGTAAAAACTTTTCCTCTAAATCCTGTGATGCAGAAGTAGGAATTTTCAGCACTTGAGAATCACCATCAGAAAAAAGGAAGTGCATCTTTTGTTATAGCAGCTAGCCAGATAAATTGGAGTTAAGCCACTTACCTTAATAGGAAGATTACTTTCAGCATGTTTTCCACCACTTATAAGAGTGAAAGCAGGGACTGGAAGTATCAGGTCTGTTTTGCCTGCAAGATCTGCAATATGTTTGTACAGTGGAACCTGAAAAAGTACTTGGCCATATAAACCAATCTGAATCTCTGAAGTTGAGTCTAAGTGAAAACTGAAATGTGAATTTGAAATTTCATGTACCTCTTTTTCAGCTGCCCCAGCTCTGCAAGCAGCCATAGACACAGCTAAAATTGCATTTGCTCCAAGTTCACCCTGCATTATTGAACAAAAATACTAGTCAGGTTCAATGTTCAATTCAGAAAAGGAATTGTGTTAAATGGATAAAAATATCTCAAAGATACAGACTTCAAGAAGAGTAGAAATAGAAGCATAAGTAACTCCCACTCCCAAGAAAGATGCAACCGCAAGGACTGAAGTGAAGGAGCTAGCTAGTCATATGTCAAATTCAAATACAATTGTTAATAATGTTTTACTTTCTTAAACAAATAGCTGGAACAGGTGCCACTCAAACCAGCAAGCCAAATAGCAGGCAAAAGGTGATTTTAAATCTTTCATTAGTGATGCTACCCTCATATTAGCATGGGGAAGTCTCAGAATTCTCATTAAGTAGAATGAACATAAATCCAATGGCAGGTTGGCAGTACCACGCAACGGCAACATTTGAGGAGGTGCTAATTGAAAATCCATAACAAAAAAAGATAAGTAGGACTCTATTTTAGTTACTAATTAATGATACAACTACAATGTTTAAACAGGAAGAGTGAAGAAGCACAACCTTCTTCTCTGTCTTGTCCAAGTCTATCATTGCTTGATCAATTTGAGACTGAAGTGTTGGATCCATACCAACCAAAGCTTCAGATATTTTCTCATTGATATTCCTGACTGCTCTGTTCACACCATTGCCAAGGTATGTTCCCTTCTCTCCATCACGCAATTCAATAGCTTCATACCTAGGACAGATAATAAAAGAAGCTACACAAGGTTAAATCCCCAAGTTATGCTCTCTAAAACCAGTATGAGGTCGAGACCATATATACAAACAAGACGAAATACGAAAGATAGTTTTATATGTGGCGGTTATTAGGTAAACAGTAGTAAATAATACTCAAAATTTTCCAAAATGCAGTTCTCCAAAGTATGAATTAGCAAAAAAAAAATACACTATACATTAACAATAGAAATTAAAAAAAAGCAAAAAAATCATAGAACTTCAATTTTTCAATTAAACAAAAAGGTAGAATTGAAAACCTACATTCCGGAGGCAACACCGCTGGGAGAAGAAGCTCGAAACATGCCTTTGTTAGTATACAAATCCACTTCAACTGACGGAATCCCTCTGCTATCCAGAATTTGCCTCGCTTTCACCTTCGTAATCACAGAAGGCACCGCTTTCCTCATATGATTCGACTATGACATTAATTGAAAAAACAAAATCGTATATTAGAATCGAAAATTAAATAGAAAATATATAAAAACAATATGAAGAAGCATACGATGAAGAGGACGGGATCGGGAGTTTTGGCCCTGACGGCGGCATTGACAGCTTCTTCAATCTTCCGAGAGAGCAGATGTTTGTCTAAATATTCCTGAACTGACATATTTTCTTTTTTTTTTTCTCCTCTGGATTTTCTTCTTCTTCTTCTTGTGGGCTTACCAAATAAATAGCTTATTGATCATCCTCAGTCCTCTCCTTTTCCGATGAGTACTTATAAACAAGACAGTCAAACTCGCGATCCTACGTAGGATGCATGCGTAGGATCGTAGGATCGTAACTCGGATCGCCGATCCTACTTACGTTAAAAAATTATTTGAAAATATATATGTACTC
>JAOWBF010000015.1:1054545-1074106 GCA_028566175.1 Vinca major
CCCCCCCCCCCCCCCTTTTTCTGTAGACCGATGCAGAATTCAGTAGCAGCAACATTCAACGAGATCTTTATTTTCTCATTGTACCCTGTTCTTCCGATTGCTTCCTTAACAAGATCCAGACCTTCTCGAACACTGCCAAACGAAGAATAGGAGAAGAAGAGGTCTAGTCATCAGGGAAAAGCAATCAAGAAAAGATCAATAAACAGTGATTGGATACTTGCCTGCCAATGTTTGGAGAAAATCCACCATCTTCACCAACATTACATCCATGAACGCAAAATTTCTCACTAATGACTGCCTGCCAATATAGGAAACCCCTTACAATCAACAATTGGGCCATGAAAGCCTAACCACGTAATGAATCTCAGTTGATACTTGGAATTGAGAAAATAAATATAGTAAAAAGTTCATTAAGATTGTCTGGGTAAAATCCTTGCCAGACTGCAACACAACTGCACATTATATGTGTTTTCCTTGAAACATTCATTCCTTAAAATTTTCTTCATGCTAATATTTAGAAAGACCTACTCTCCCTATAAAATGACGTTTGAGAAGTTTCAAAATGAAGAAAGATGGCTTGAGGTTTTCCAGTATTGGATTGCCGGAGTTACTTGGTAATGAGGTCTTACTTAATCAACCATTCAGACCAATCTGAATGTCATTAATTCTATAGAAAGTTGAAGGTACTTATAGTTTATAAACAGAGAGGAGGTTTATAGCAATACGAGTGATCACCTTTAAATGATGATAGGTGTCAGAACCCATTTGCAGTGCCTCTTCAAACCTTTTGGCTCCAACAGGTAGAATCATAATTTGCTGATAGCATTACAATGCAATCATCAGCTAAGACTAACTAAATCTATTGAAAGAAGCATAGACAATAAAATTCTTAAGCGGAAAATTAATATGAGTAAAAATTTGAAAGAACAAACATTGTGTGGGAGTAACATATTATAGGAATCCAAACAATTACAGGAATCAGCACATTCAGTAATATGCCAAAGTATTTGAGGCATGAAACATCAATTTTACTATCACCTCTGACAGTGTCAATTCGATAATCTTTAAGACATATAATAATGCAAAACTGGAAACACCAATATTTTATACCGACTCTTCAAAATATTTAAAAGCTCCTATAGTGTCTGTAATTCTAGCATGTAAAGATACAAGCCAAATAACATTTTCATATGGAAGTGAAGTACTATCTTCACAGCCATCCTAGGAAGTCGATCCAGGATACACTGACACTAAAAACCCATAGTTGATAGTTTATAAAAGCAATCATTGATTGCATCTTTCACTGAAATTTGTTATTTAGAACAAATGTTTTGCGGCCATCTAATCATTTGAAACTGGAAAATGTTTTCTTCGTCATCCCAAATTAAGAGGTTTTCTCACACTGCCATCCAAATCTTAAATCTTCTCTAATCGATATATAAACTTACGCAATTATTCAATTATCCATCTCCATCAATTTTCATTGTCAAGTTGTTACTAAAAACTTAAGGGATATTGGTCAAATGTGACAGAAACGGAAAACTGCATAATTTGGAAAGTGTAATGTATTGATTAGAGAAATTTGCTTGGCAATGTAGAGAACCCCATAATTCAGGATGGCGAAGTAAAACCTTTTCCTCTAAATCCTGTGATGCAGAAGTAGGAATTTTCAGCACTTGAGAATCACCATCAGAAAAAATAAGAGCATCTTGTTACAGCAGCCAGCCTGATAAATTGGAGCTAAGCTACTTACCTTAATAGGAAGATTACTCTCAGCATGTTTTCCACCACTTATAAGAGTGAAAGCAGGGACAGGAAGTATCAGGTTTGTTTTACCCGCAAGATCCGCAATATGTTTGTACAGTGGAACCTGAAAAGGTACTTGGCTAATATAAACCAATCTGAATCTCTGAAGTTGAGTCCAAGTGGAAACTGAAATGTGAACTTGAGATTTCATGTACCTCTTTTTCAGCTGCCCCAGCTCTGCAAGCAGCCATCGACACAGCTAAAATTGCATTTGCTCCAAGTTCACCCTGCATTATTGAACAAAAATACTAGTCAGGTTCAACACTCAATTCAGAAAAGGAAATGTTGTAAATGGATAAAAATATCTCAAAGATACAGACTTCAAGAAGAGTAGAAATAGAAGCATAACTAACTCCCAAGAAAGATGCAACTGCAAGGACTCAAGGAATTACCTGGTAGTGAAGGAGCTAGCTATTCATACTTCAAATTCAAATACAATTAAACAATGTTTTTTTTTTCATAAACAAATAGCTGAAACAGGTGCCACTCAAGCCAGTGAACCAAATAGCAGGAAATAGAAAATCTTCAATTAGATATAATTCAAGTAAAATATCGCAATTGCCTCCTCAAAGTGTAAAAAATAGGTTCAAAGGAGCAAGCAAAAAGTGACTTTAAATCTTTCACTAGCGGTGCTACTCTCATATTAGCATGGGAAGTCTTGAAATTCCCATGAAGTAGAATCATCATAAGTCCAATGGCAGGTTGGCAGGTTGGTAGTAGCATGCAACGGCAGCATTTACAGAGGAGTTGATTGAAGATCCATAACAAAAAGAAAAGCAGGACTCCTTTAGTTACTTACTAATGATCCAACTACAATACTTAAACAGAAAGAGTGAAGAAGTACTACCTTCTTTTCTGTCTTGTCCAAGTCTATCATTGCTTGATCAATTTGAGACTGAAGAGTTGGATCCATACCAACCAAAGCTTCAGATATTTTCTCATTGATATTCCTAACTGCTCTGTTCACACCATTTCCAAGGTATGTTCCTTTCTCTCCATCACGCAATTCAATAGCTTCATACCTGGGACAGATAATAAAGGAAGCTACACATTACACCATGGTAAGACATCAGATTAAATCCCCAAGTTAGTTTCTCTAACACAAGTAGTACATGATACAGATCATGATACAAACAAGACGACATACGAAAGATAATTTTATATGCGGCAGTAATTAGGTAAACAGTAATACATGCTAATTAAAGCATTATGGAGCACCATTACAGAAATAAACTACTTTTTGGGCTACATTTCGTTACATTTGACATGATTCTCACCAAAATATGGTTCAATTGCATACTTTACATTACAAGTTCATTTGACCGAAAGTTACTTTTAATGATACTGTACGAACTGTTATTAATTTCTGCATAAGTCAGTTTAAGTTTCAATGGACCGTTAACAAGATTAAAGATATAAAAATTAGTAAATGGTAGATAATAATCCAACAGTGTTAGAGTAGTAAAGTATCTACGGAGTAAAAGAATATTAAGCTAAAATTTTAAGATAACAAGTCCGATACTTGCGACTACGAGTAGCTTAAGTTACTTTGAGCAATCCAACCGTAGCTTACATATTCGAGATCTGTAGAACATTTTCATGTCATGAGTGTTTTTTTCCTGGAAAACATTTATGCATTATATTTGTTTCATAGGAAATACAATCAGATTTCAAGTTTTTCCTACCGCACATTACATGTATGCCGATTAGCATTTTAAGTGAATTTGAATTTTTTTTTTTTTTTAAATGGATAGTCTAACCATTTTTCCTCAAAATATTCCAAAATGCAGTTCTCCAAGGTATGAAATAGCATAAGAAACTATAAATTAACAATATAAATAAAAAAAAAAATCATATAATTTAAACTTTTGAAAAAAACAAAAAGATAATTGAAAACCTACATTCCGGAGGAAACACCGCTGGGAGAAGAAGCACGAAACATGCCTTTGTTAGTATACAAATCCACTTCAACTGTCGGAATCCCTCTGCTATCTAGAATTTGCGTCGCTTTTACCTTCGTTATCACTGAAGGCACCGATTTCCTCATATGATTCGACTATACAACATTAATGGAAACAAAAAATTGCGTTTTAATTAGAATCGAAAAAATAGATAGGAAAATAAGTAGGTATAAACATATATGAGGAAAAAACTTACGATGAAGAGGACTGGATCGGGAGTTTTGGACCTGACGGCGGCATTGACAGCTTCTTCAATTTTCCGAGAGAGGAAATGTTTGTCCAAATATTCCTGAACTGACATCTTTTTTTTTTCTTCTTTCTGGATTTTCTTCTTCTACTGTTACTTGTGAGCTTACCATATAAATAGTAGCAAATGTCTATTCGTCATCCTCACTTTCCGACGAGTAATTATAAGTACAAAATAATACTCAAAAGAATAACTTTAAAAGGACAGTTAATTTATTCATCAAAAAATAAAAGACAGTTAATATTTATTTTATTTAGTAATTTGCAAAAAAACAATTTCAATACTATTTTAAAAGTTGCAACTTAATCCTGATTATATTTTTCCTATGACTTTAGTTTCATAATTATTTTATTTTAATATTTTTAATCTTTATGCAGGAGCATTGTATCGGATTATACCGCGTGAATGACATTAACGTGATTGGACTTTATATATAATTAATTGTGAAAACATATAAGAAAAATAAATAAACGATTAAACTTATCAAAATAATATATTAAGAATTAAGTTGCTACAAACTAATTAGATAAAATATTGTTTTTGCAAATTGACGTTATGTTGAGGAGAGGTATCAAGTGGTTATAAGCCTCTCCAACATCCATAAATTTCCCTATCCCTTGTAAAAAAAATAACATTATAACATTTTATTTCTTTTGTCTTCTTATTATAGAAACATATAATTTCATTACTTTTATATAAATTTTTATATAGTTTTTAAACTATATATATGAGGAAATTACGTGAAATTTAAACTTTGATATGACGTAAAAATGAACTATTAAGACAAATATAATGACTCTAAATTCTGCCATTGAAGAATGAGATTCAAAAAAAGTAATAAAATAAAATAAAATTATTTTTATATTGTCTTTATGAGAAATAGGCATAAAAGTAATTGAAAGTAATATATTTAGTTATTTACATAAAAATAGTTTTTGGTATCGAAGTTTTTTTGCATGGGTCATTTGTTACTATTTTCTTTTAAATCACCTTAGTGTTTTGGGTCCACTCATTCGTTTTAATTCTTAAATTGTTCCCTATAATACTATATTGCTATTATTTATAGGGCACACAAATATCAAGTTTTTTAGTATTACGTGATCTATCTCCTAACTAGTTGTAATTTTAATATCCACAATATCTTAATAAAATAAAATTAAACTTGTTATTAACATTGTTATTCATCCAATAATTTAATATATATGGAAAACACGAATGTAGGGGGGGGAAAGGAAAACAAATTAAATTTTATGGTCGAAAAACGTTGTTTCAGGTAACTTTTCATTTGCTCATACATGTACGTACCCACATGAATTTAGTTTATATAACTTCCTTTATCATTATTATCTTGAAATGGTTATTAAGCAAAATTCAAGGGGAATGGGAAAATAATTTATTTATGCTGCTTTAATAATAAGTTTCAAATAATTTCTTACTTTGTTCAAAAAAAAAAAATCATTTCTTACTTATACATAGTACTTATACAACATGAGAATCGTGTTAATGTATTTTAACTTTAAAAAAAATATATCTATTTAGTTTTTAACTCTAATATTCTATAAATTGTTAAACTTGAACATGAAGTTTACATTTTGTTATGTGTAAATAACTTAACTTACAGATTCTTATTTGTATAAATTTTTGTTGCATTTTGTGTTCAAAACTAATTGTATTCACGTTATAGAAACTTTCAAAACAAACTACGCGTTGCAATTTTTATTACTTTATGCAACTCTATTGATTCATAGATCAAGTAATTGATAGCTTCTTGTTCGATTTATTTAATGTTAGCAAACTCTTAGCGGGTGAACTTCTATGGTTAGTTTAACAAGCGAAGCTAAGTTATAAAAATAATAATTTGTTTGACCTAAAATACATCTATATATGAAAGTAAAGATTGTGTGTGTTTTAAGTAGCCTATATTGCATTAAGAAAGATACTTGTATGCTCAAGTAGCATACGGGTATCAGGTGGAGTAGTTCCAAATAAGTATATAGTATCACGTAAATTCATAGCAAAATTCACTAATGTCATCAGTTAGATTTATAGATCAATTAACATAGACTAATATATTGAAGTTAGAAATATCAATTTACCCTTGAAACATCCAAGTGAAATTCCATACTTATTAAGATTCTGCCTCTTTGAGTTAATAGCATCTTAGGTCCTTGGCAACTCTCTTCCACTTTAAACCTCATAAGCCCAACCATCGCGCAGCAACCTCCACCCCTTCCAATATTCCCAAACATCGGCTTGCTTCGCCTTAATACACCTTCCAAGAGGCTTTACCACTATTACTACCTATAATTATAGCTATTGCACATCCATTTTGATACTTGAAAGCACCATTGAAATTTACCTTATAACACTCACAAATTGATGATTTCCACTTCAAATGAGGGTTGGTCACACCGCTTCCAACTTGTACACATAATTCTCTTATCTCAACTTACAAGACTTCAGTTTGTTGTGCCATATTACCCACAACCACAAAATCACTTTGTCCAAACAGAAGCCTTCTCCACACCTCATTTCAGAAACATACATAAATAAGGCACCTCATTAAGTTACAAATCTCATTTTAAGAGACACGCATGTATTTTAATCGTATATAAACAAGCCTATACATGAAACCGACGGACATTGAAAGTTAAAAAATTGACATATGTTCCCTCTTTGTAAGAATCTAGATTTATTTTATGAATTTATCTACCATGTGATTGTTTTGGTTTCCCTAATAGAGTAATACCGCAATACTAGTAAGACAAGACACTTTCATACTTATTTTGTAAAATATAATTAACACATAACAAGAAAACTGCGTAAAACTGACTCTTATATGATTTTTATTTTTCCGCATAATAATGATAAGTATGAATTATTCATCAATAATGATAATATTTTTGAAAAATTAAATATTAGCACACACAATACATAACTATAGTAAGAGCGAGATTAATTTCCATGCATGTTGCAGTTTCCATATATGTTCTATGCAGGTCTTTATTCTCCCATATAAATTGTGCAGTATACTTTTATGCCTTGTACATATTTAATTCTAGGTCAATCTCTCTTAAAGAGAGAGAAAAAACACGTAACATATATCGTTTATAAACAATAAAGAAAATAATAAATAATAAAATACTCTTGTTATCATTCATGATTAATTTAAGGTGTGATACTTACCGACCAATCAACAACCAAATAAAGAATGAGACTATTCAAAAGATTGGGGGTTGACTACATGAACCAAATAAATAATTACGTAAGGTCATCCATATGGATGCATTATCTGTATTTCTTTCGATCCCAAAACCAACTCTCATCTAGTTCTAGCAAATTCATATCCCCTTTTATTACTTCTATCAAAGTCTTCCTCGGTTTCCCTCTACCTCTTACGCCCTCAATATTACATAATCCTCCAGTTCTCCTTACTAAGGCATCACTTGGCCTCCTTTTAATGTGCCTAAACCAACACAAACAATTATCTCTCTCATATTGTCTTCAATAGGTGTTACACCGATCATCTTCTGAATACTCTCATTCCTCATTCTATCCATTCTCGTATGCCTACACATCCATCTTAACATACTCATCTCCGCTACACGTACTTTCTGAATCTGACAGCTCTTAGTTGCCTAACATTCCGTACCATACAACAATGTCGGTCTAACAGTGATTTTGTAAAACGTTTCCTTCAATATCAACGGTACATTACTATTGATACTATTGATTTAATGTGTGATACTATTGATTTATTATTTGTATTATTGTTAATATAAAGTATAGAATTTCTAAAAACGTAAGAGAATGACTCTTTAAGAAGTTAAATTTTGTTTTATCTAATTCACATAAAAGGGGAAAAATGCGTTTAAATTGAGAGCGAGTTGACATTAGGGTTTAACGTTACGCTTTTAATATTGTGTTAAAAAAAAGGAAAAGATAATCTCAAGTGGACGTAAGTAGTAAATGTTTTCATCCTTAAGCAAAAAGTTTGAGGCAGAACCTTAACTATTGCGAATGAAGTAGATCTAGTTGTAAGAGTCTGAACCACATTAGTCACACTCACACCTTTGATACACCTGGCTCGGACAAAAAGAAAAAAAGGAAAAGAAAAAAAGAAAAAAAATACAAAGGGAGGACCACTTTCCTTGAAGATCTCCAATATATAAAGGCACCGCTGCACTTTCAGATTCTTCCTTTGGTTCCTCAGTTCTTTAGCAGTGTTCTCTCCAGCTCTCTCACAATCTCCATTCGCTCATCCAAAGCTAAAAGAAAGAAAACATAAACTAAGATAAATTAAGTGAAAGATTCAATCACTGAACTCCAATTTTAATTTATCGTTCGGATAGAATTTGGGTAGAAGCAAACCCTAACCCTCGCCGTTGCGTTAGGGTTTGGAATCATTCTCGTTTCAGCGGAATCTGTGAATTTTTTGGTGAGAATTCTTATCTTTCTGCTTAAGAAGGTTTGCATGATGTTTTTCCTCCGGTTTATATATGTTGGGGTTGTTTTGGATGATCGAATAATGTTGATGATTAAATTAGGTGTTTTATTTCCATGCATGCGAGTGTTTTGCAAAAAAAAATAAATTATAATCTTTTATTTGTTTCAGTTATCTGTTTTATTTTTGCTCTTGATATGTCACTGGACAGTAGTGAAATTTCTGATTTGGAATAATTTTTGGTTGAATCTTGTTATATTCCGTGATGATTAAGGGTTTTGGTGAAAAATTGTTTGTCTGGTTCGGCTCAATGGTATGGAGAAAGGGTACCATTTCTGTGGGAAGTTATTCCCCTCTTGGATTTTTGATAAAAAGTATTATAGTTGTTGATATCCTAGGCATTTATTTTTAGTCACGTGTGCCCGTTAGCTGACACTGTTACAATCAGTTTGTGGGGCGGGGATCGATAGTTTGAATGTTGTTACTTGGAAATGATGTGACTCTGGTTTGTATACCAGTTTTTCACTGCTTAATTTCCAGGTTCGGCCTCTCTATTTAGAGGGCTAAATTTAGATAACTTCCATGTATGTTGATTTCTGATTAAGATGTCTTTTTTGTTGCAATTTTCTCTTTTTGGGAGATTTTGTTTCCATGGTGCAAAACACTTGTCGTTAATGAAAAACGTGCATTTATATACCAAAATATCTGTCCACGTGGGGGAACTGAGGCCTCCAAGTAAGGCAGTACCCACGTGTTATAGACAAAATTATGCACGTGAATGGAAAGAATTCGAGATATTTAACTGCAAAAGTTGAATCAGACCGACTCTGAGATTCATCATTGTTTGTGTGGTGAAAAATCATGCTTATTCTACTGATTATTATGATTTTAGGAAAGCAACCACATTGATCCTTTTTCTTCAAGATCCAACAATTTTTTACTTTTGATATTTCATGTTTCCTTTTGCATTTACAGAAGCATGTTTTTTCGTTTGGGTTCAGGTTCCATGTTTTTTACAGCGTTCTGGACTGAGCTGTTGTAATATAGCTAGACTTGAAGACATACATACTCTTGATTCACTATGGGTTTTGATATCGAATGCATAATAGACATTCATACTTATCCCGGGGAGTACTTCTGTCCTGTTTGTCGAACACTTGTTTACCCAAATGAAGCACTTCAGTCTCAGTGTACTCATCTATACTGCAAGCCTTGTTTGGCACATGTTGCAAATAATACCCGTGCCTGCCCCTATGATGGATACCTTGTCACAGAAGGGGATTCTAAGGTATGGGCTCAGTGCTTTGAAGTTTGCAACTGTCTTCTTGTTTTGGTCAAAAATTGTCTTGCCATGTACTGACTTGTTTGCCAATCTTAAAATAACAGCCGCTCCTTGAATCAGACAAAGCACTGGCTGAAAATATAGGTAAAGTGAAGGTACGCTGTCTCTATCATAGAAGTGGATGCACATGGGGCGGTCCTTTATCAGAGTGCACTTCACATTGTTCTGGCTGTACTTTTGGAAACTCCCCTGTTATATGCAACAGATGTGGCATTCAAATTGTGCATCGTCAAGTACACGATCATGCACGGAGTTGTCCTGTGAGTGCATTTAGTATATGCTTTTATGTATGCAGTAGAAATCCTCTTCTTTTGTTCCAACCAAGGAATGACTTGTAGCTTTGTCATGATAATAGGGTGTACATCAAGTACAACAGGCGGCAGATGCCACCCAGAATGCCACCAGTTCTGGCCCAATAGTTGCTGCTACTGGTGTGAGCCAGAACCAAGCTACCATCCTGTCTGGGGCCCCATCTTCTCAGGTCCAGAATTCTCAAACTGCTTCTGGTCCTATACCGCCTGGACAGGATTCAAATCAGCAAACAAATGCAAACGCTCAGGCCCCAGCTGCTGTTCCAGCTACTCCTACTCCCGAGCAATGGTACCAGAATCAGTACCAGCAATACTATCAGCAGTATGCAGGATATGGCCATTACCAACAAGCTTATCAGCTGTATTATCCTTATCAGCAATCAGCTGTGCAACAAATACAGCAGCAGCCAGTGGCGCATGGAGGGCAGCCCCAACTTCAGGTCTATTCTCAGGCTCTGGTGCAGGCACAGATGCAGCCGCAGTCCCAATCACAATTCCAACCTTTGCCACATTCTCAATCCCAACCGCAGCACCTCATCCAATCTCAGGCCCAATCAGTCCAAACTCAGACTGGTCAGCCTCAAGCTCAAGTTCAACAAGGGCAATCTCAACCTATTACTCATGTCCAAGCTGTCCAAACTCAGAATCAACCGCAAGTCACTCAACAGCAGCAGGTTCACCATGCAATGCAATCCCATGGCCAAACTCCGTCACAATCCAGTCTGTCCCATGGTTTTCCTGCTCCTCAGTCCCAGGCCCTTCTTATGCAGCCTCAGCCACCGCATGTTCAGGGGCCTCAGTATCAGCAGCATTTGCAGCCATCTCAGGTTCAACTCCAACCTCATTTGCCTCCTCAGGCCCAACTGCAAAGCCAACCCCATTCACAACTTCAGCAGCCACCACATCTTCAACATCACACTCCTCATCCTCAGATGCGTCCTCTGCAGCCCAATCAACCTACTGCGCATGCCCAACCCCTGCATTCAACAGGCAATGCAGTTACAGGCCATCAATCTTATCCCCAAGCTCAGCCCCTGCAGCAAGCACAGTTGGGTGTCCCTCAGCAACACCCTGATCATGCACATGAAACAAGTGGCTCTTTTGCTCATGGTCAATTACAAGGTCAAATTCCTCAACAACCTGCTCCATTAGTTCCTCTTTCAGCCCATGGTCAGTTGGCATCATTTCCTTCTCAAGCTCAAGTGCCGAGCATGCCTCCTGCACAGCAGCAGCAATTCCATCCGCGAGCTCCACAACAGAACCACTTAATTCAGCAGCGTCCTGTAGTTCACTCAGCTCAACAGACAGTGCCACAGCAATATCCACAACAGCAACCTATTCCTGGCCCACTACCTGGTCAGTTGCATCAGCAAGGCCATCTTGCAACACAACAGTCTCAGCTACGACCCCAGGGACCACCGCCGATGATGCATCCAAATCCTCAGTCCCATCTTCATGTGCAGCAAAATGTCCCAATGCTCCCTGGTTTACAATCTCAGCAAACCCATAATCATGGTGGTAGACCTCTGATTCACGGGACACAAGATCAGCCAATGCCATCCCTTCCACAAACTTCTGGTGGATTTGCTTCTATGCCTCAGCCAAGGTCAGCTCAACTTGGATCGAACCAACCTCCTCTAACCCAAAATTTTGTACATACGGTTAACAACCAGCTGCATACTCCCTCTGATATGCAATTTGTTCAATCTGGAGTGCCTCAAAGGCAAGGTGATCATGTCATTAAAATACCTGTTGGCCAGGAAGCTGGTTTGCCTTCTCAGAATGCAGTCGAAAAAGTTGGGAATGCACCTAGACCTGATTTAGATGGATTGAAGACTGTCAAATCTGAAGTAGGCATGAGTTATGAACAAGAGCAAAATGACCGGACTCGGCAGAAAGAATCACATTCCATGGGTGCTGGCAGTGAGCCACATGATTCCCATGATGAAGAACTAGAATCTCACAATAGTAAAAAAACATTACTTCAAAAAACAGGAAATGAAAGCCTGCAAGCTAATCGTGATGTTTCTTTACCTTCTGGTTCTAAAGCTGATGCGTTGAAGAATGTAAATCCTGAAGGGAGTCGTCAAACTTCTATTAGTGCTAGGGATCAGTTACAGGTGTACAATCATGAGCAGCATATGCATCATTATGGGCCTTCTACTAATCATCTGAAGTCTGGTTGTCCTCCCGTGCTTGCTCGCTCAGAAGTTCCTGTGCACCCACCTGCTCAAGTAAGGCCCCAAGGGCCTGGACTTCTGCCGCATCCAAGAAACCCAATGAACCCCAGTGACAAGCTCCAGCCACCATTACTGAAGCAGCCTCCTGATCCACCAGGTTCTGTGCCATCATTTGAAGGAGGACCTGGTTATTTCAATGCTTCTCGTGCACCACCATCTGTTGCTGTTGATCGAAGAGATGGGATAATTGGAAGAGCCCCTCAGCATGGTTCCGAGGGTCAGTTTGGTCCGCCACATTTCGTTAATCCTGTTGAAGCTGACATCATTCAGAGCCAGAAGCTGAATCCCTTTGATGGAGGACAGTCAAGATTGCCTGGTTCCTTCGGTAGAGGTCCATCTGGGCCGTCTTTGGATGGTGAGCCAAGCAGCTTCAAGATGGATGGTGGGCCAGGGTATGGTTCTTCAATCAGGTCACAGGATGACAAATTTAAGACTTTGCCTGCTGACAATTTGAAGCCTTTCTCTACTCCTTGTCCTGTGGATCAAGGTAAGTTTAGACGTTACGAACCAATTCCTCTAGTCTCAACTTAAGTATGTTTTGAGCTATTTATAGTCCTCTTTTATGTGGGGTTTGATTTTGTTGATAAGGTGCAGGGTACAGGCAACCTCATGGGCTTAACTATAAGTCTGGATTAAAATTGGGTTCTGTTTCAGGTGGTCCTCCTCCAAGGGTCTGGCATCCGTTTCATCCTCCCGGTGATATGCGTTTCACTGATGCTGGAGAAAGAGGAAAGCTAGAACATGACCATACACGTCCGAATCTTACTGGACCTGGTGGAGATTACCTTGGTCGTCTGCCTTATGGATCCTCCGGTGGCCTTCATTGCAGGGATGACATTGATGGCAGAGAAGTTAGCTCATTTGGTGAAGGATCCAGACCATACAATATGCTTTCAGATCCAGTCGGTAATTCATTTCATGAAAATAGATTCCCTCCTTTCCGAAGTTTCCAGCGGGGAGGTGGATTTGATGGTCGAGAGCATGTGCCACCTGGTCTTAATAACAATCTTCGAAGGGGCGATATGTGTAGGCACGATACTCCACCTAGCCATTTTCGAAGGGGCGAACAAGCTCCTGGGAATTCTCCTGGCCATCTGAGATTGGGTGACCCTACTACTTTTTGCCCCTTTCCTGGTCAAACGCGGTTCGGGGAATTGCCTGTGCCTGGTAACATACATTATAATACCTGTTTTGGTGACTCCTTCTTAGGCAGCAAGACGAGTCTTCCACGTCTTGGTGAGCCTGGATTTAGAAGCAGCTTCTCACAGGGATTTCCAAATGATGGGCCTTATGGAGTAAATCTCTACCCAATTTATGTTTTTTGCCTTTTGTGATTTCTGATTTAGTGCCCCTTGCTCTTTAGTGCCTACTTTTATCACTCCAAGTTTTTGTTGAGTGTTCCTTTTCATTCTACTCAGGTGGACCCACTTGATAACGCAAGAAAGCGGAAGCCTGTTAGCATGGGATGGTGCCGCATATGTAAGGTTGATTGTGAAACAGTGGAGGGCTTGGATATGCACTCACAATCTAGAGGACACCAGAAGATGGCTTTAGACATGGTTATGAGTATTAAGCAGCAGAACAAAAAGGAACACAGGTAAGCGATTGATATATTTTTTGCTATAATTTGAGATGTGGGCGTGAAATTATTTCTCTTTTTGATAGGGGATCGAGTGATCATGCTGTACGTGAAGAAACAAATAAGACAAGAAACACTGGTATGGAGGGTCGTGGTAACAAGCCTTGAGAACCCACTGGTATGAGAGATGACAAAGTAATGGGTTGCAGTTGCCGTTGGGAACAAAAGTAGTGTTAGCAATCTAGGTGATACATCTTTCTGTGTCCCTTTTTTTCTTATGGAATAGCTATTGCTGGTTTTACTGTTTCAGACTGCCGCTTTGTTATCAGAGATAGTTTTTAAGTTTCATGTGATTCAAATTTTTTTCCCATGTTTTTTATCTTATCACTTTACTAGTACTCTTACTATGGGATAGCTATTGCTGGTTTTTACTGTTGACTTCCGCTTTGTTATCGGAGAGTTTTTAAGAGTCACGTGATTCAAGTTTGTTTGCCCTTGTTTTTTATCTTATCACTTTACTTGTACTCTTTTCTCTGTTCATGGTGTTTTGACGTGTTTCTGATAAATTCTAGTGGTGTCGAAAAGAGATGTGATAATAGTTAGATACATCCATTTGCTGAGTTAGCTCTCTCCAGCTGGCATTTGATTGATGGATAAGTAGGAAATCTTAAGTTGATGACTCTAATATCTTGCCAATCAATACTAAAAAGACTACCAAACTCAGGAAATATGCAATCCTGTGAGTTCTTTTCATCCTAGCAGTAACCTACTCTTAACTTCTGAACTCAAATTCAATATTTGTTAATCTGAAGCTTGAAAAAACTAGAAGAATTTGAAGTTTCTGGTTAGCTTCCACTTACAGGTATAGTTAGACTTGTGCTAACAAGTTGCTGACCTCTCGAAGCCTTGCTGATTAGTCTTGAGTTTCTTTTGACTTTGAGGTCTGAATGACTGGTATATTTATTGTCAAATGTGTTGCAACTGCTACTGCATGCACTGGTAGTCCTTTCGGTGTGTATGCATCTTGTTTCTTAGATGTCCTGCTCTGTTACTGCTAAATGACAGGCCTTATAATAGTTTTAAAATTTGGTTATTAAATTTATTCGTGTATCTTAATTTTCAAACTTGTAGGTAAGAAACAAGATATCTTTAATTAAAGCATTTTAAACATATACATTATCCCTTGGAACTGCCGATTTGCAATCAACCAGATAATATTGTACAGTGTGTATAAGGAAAAAAAAAGGTATTGCTAGGGGCCATGAGGTTTTTCTTTTTCTTTGTGAGAGAACGAGAATTATAATGCAAATATATGCAGCTTCACACATGCATATACTAATTTGATTAACGTTTATATTGGATGAAAACTGACATGTTTGGATGGAGGAAAAGCAACATTAGAGGTGTTCTACTTGGGAATTGTCTCCATATTTTTTTGGTCTGAGAGTTTAATAACTGAGTAGATTATCGAAATCACTTAAGACGCTCTCCACATTCCTCAGCCTTTTGTTTTTATTGTAATCTTACTGTTTGGGTTCTCCTTTCCTGTCGACTACAGCAGTCCAGGGCGAGCAGTATGGGTGAAAAAAAAAATCTAAATGAATTCTTATATCTTTTAATTGACTAGAAAAGGCCTAGCTCATTCTTGTACACTTTAGGTTATTTCTTTACCAACTGTGGCTGTGTAGTTCAATTGGAACTATAGATAGTTGATAACAATTAAAAGAAACAAAATTTAGTGTCTGAAATGGTTTGACATTCTAAAAAACCTAGGGTGGTTTGGTAGCGACACTTCAAATATTTTTGACATTGAGGAATATGTAATTAACTGCTCTCTCTCTCTCTCTCTTCTTGGGGATGATGACTTTTACAAGCTCCTTGATAACTTTTTGTTTACAAAGGGCAGGTATCTAGCACTAGATCAGGTAATATGGTGGAACTAAGATCAATATATTATACTCACAAGATATATGCATAATTCTATATGTTTAAGGCAAAAAATTGCTTTCTGCTAGAACTTGTCTAAAAAATTGAATTTTTATAAAAGGCAATTGAATGATATTAAAGTTGGTTGTCACCTTTTGGAGTCTAAGAATGTAATGGATCTTAAATTCAGTAGAAATAATCAGTTTCCTCTTTTATTCAGCTTTGGAATTAAAAGTTTTCCAGCCATTTGTCCTTTTATCAAGGAATATTAATGTCTAATTAGTTGTGTGAGAATTACTCCTGATATTTAGAACAAAAAATCAAGATTTTAAGTTAGTCTGGTTTGGCATATCATAACACCACAGTTGCACGATCTTCTGCATCATTGCTTGATCGGAAGTTGTAAAAACCAGGAAAAAGGGAAGCCGGAGAAACTACTTATGTGTTGCTCTTGAGACGGATATCAAGAATTTAATTTATTCATTGTGGAAATTCGTTTGAATGCTTGCTGCATTTGCTCGTGAATCCCGAGGAAAGGTTGTTTTGAATAATTAGAAATATATAAAATTTAACCTAAGCTCAAGATGGATACCAAGAAATTAAATGGTTCAAATGCTAGAAGTAATTCTCAAATATGTACTTAAAAAGATGATAAAGTCTTATAGTCTTGGAGGTTGACTATACTTCATAGGACTCGAGCTATATCTCATTTACGTTTTAAGACTACCAGTTCATATTCACCAACTAATGAATGGAAAAAGTTGAAGGATAATTAGATCCTATCCCCATTGGAAGATAATGGCCAAATATGCGCTGAGTTGTCTTATTAACTTTGAAATCTCTCTCTTTACTGATGTTTTAAGAAACTTTACTTTCTAGGTTAAGGAAATAATTACCTTCCAGAAAGAAGAAGAAGAAAAACAAGAGGGAGGTTAAATCCAAGAGAAGAACTTTGCTAAAAAGGCAGCCAACTTATTTCCCCTCCTTTACATTACAATTTTTCTTCTCTAGTCTTTAGGACTAATAGGCAATAGATAAATACTGTTATATGCATGTCTCTGTTAAAAAATAGAATGAACATCCGAAAAGTAACTGGCTTACACTAAGATTGTTTTGAATTTTCAGCTTATTGGCATAATTGACATATAGTCCAAACACCAAAGAGCATTTTTTCCTTTTCTTTTCCCCCCTCTCCTTTTTTGTTGTTTTCTGCTAATCTTGTTAATTTGGGTAGTTTAGATAACCTGTTTTCTGGATTCATTATCCTTCGGTTCGGGTTGGATTTTTGGTTCTTCTTACTTGGTTTCGTCAAGATTGTGGTTTTTATATGTGATGGGGCGAGTTTTGTGATTTTTTTGCGCTGAAGTGTTAGGTACATCATGTAGGTCTGCCGGTAGAGGCACCTAAAAAGATTAGTGGTGTCGCTGGAGATACATCCCAAATTCAAGGAAAGCGGAAGATAGCATCCCTGCTCCTATCCCTAAACCTGAGATTCAAGCTTGATTTCATTTATCAATTACTCCAGGTGCAGTAGATCGGGATCTCTTCATCTATAACCCTTCCTTTTTTAATCTAAAGAGTGATGAAATCAACAAAAGCAGCTACTGGTGGAGTTTTAGTTTCCGGAATTGTGTCTAGTGCTACTAGCCCCTTTACAAACCCTCTTTTCGCATCATAGGGGGACCTAGACTTAGAAATTCAGCTTTTCAATTCTCAAACACAAAAAGTTGTTAACTAAATTTTCTTCTTTGTTTAACTAAATCACTTATTTCTGAATCATTTTGGACGTAAAACATGAATATTTGTCTCTCATTTTTGAAGTTACACACAATAATGACTAGTTTACAGTGGCATGAAATTGCATCTACTTTGCTTATTGCTCCTGAATATACTTCCTACATAACGATCCCGGCATCACATTTTTTAACCATTTCTCATCCTGCAAAATTGTTGGCTTTGTGATCTCTCCATATATCTCTTGGTCTAGCCTATAGTGAGTCTATTTTGCAGGCTTTGTGCTCCTTGTGTAAACTGCTGTCTAGCTTCTACAGAGACAGGCATCTCTTTTCTGCATTGGAGGAAATTCTTCATTTTGACAAGTTCTTTGTAAAATTTAAGAGTTTGGCATGCCTAAGAGTATTTTAGCCACTTAAAATCCAGAGTCATTAAGTAAGAAGTTTGGCAAGCCTATGGGCAATATCCATCCGAGCGAAATTGAATATTGACCTTTCCATACAAAATGAAAAGAAAAGTTAATATTCAATTTCAAACAGAAGGAATAGTGTTCTATTGAGTATGGAGTCAGCAAAATTGGACCGTGTGGCTTGAAGATGAACTCCGGAAGTTCGATCTTGAATGCACCACAAAGAATTACTAATATCGCCCTAAATTGTCCTAATGTCTTCCTTTTCTCATTCTAGTGGCGAATATGTCAGAAAGGAAAGGACATATCCATCTTGCATCCGAAATTAAATTTCTAATTTTTTATTATTATTTTGCATAGAAATATATATTCAATTTCGTTGAAAGAAGTACGTCTTTATTGCAATCAAGAAGAAATGAAATACATTGGTCCTGTGGGCGTGAGTATGACATTTTTTGGGTAGGAAGAATGAAATACATTGATTAGAGATCTTGCTTTCTGATTCAGAAAATTACATGTTAACGATTAAAAAAAAAACTTTTACAATCTCTAAAAGTGAAACTTGTGATCTTTTACCGAGAAAGTTTTAAACAGTTATACTCTGTTACAAATTACTACATTCAGTCTTTAATATAAATCATTTAGTGGTGAATTTTTTTTTAAAAAAAAAAACAAAAAATAATGTACTGATTTATATTGAGAAATTGAGAGTGTGTACCGTAAGCATCGTAACAAAATATTATATACCTTTTGTTTCCTTTTTCCTTTTGTGGCTAACCGGATTCGAGGTGTCTCAAATATTTTGAGATTATGTGCTAAATTTTAAAATGAGACTTTACATAATTAGAGAAAAGTGATTTTCATATAAATATAATAAAAAAAATCATTACAATTGTATCATAAAATATTTTAAACATAATTTTAAAAATGCAAACAATTTTTATCATTCTTCAACAAAACACATATATATGGTCCCTAGACCTGCCTGGCTCGTGGTAGTGACCGGAATCGAACCCACCCAATTTATTTTTTTTACCAATATATATAAATTTGAGTCCTAATTTTTTGAAGTCCTGTGCAATCGAACACCCTCTTAGCTACACCTCATCCTTTACAATTTTTTGTACCTTGATAATTTCTATGCCATTTGTTGCATATGTACATCTTTTACTTAAATTTAAATTAAGAGAAAGCACTGGCGGCAATTTTTGAGCTACTAACTGACAAGTAAAAAAATCTTAAATGAAAACTTGTTCCTCAACCAACTGTGATACCATCGAAACCCCACCGCTGATGTGTTCAACTCATAAATATCCACACCAACTTCATATTACTTATTTATTTCCCTTTTCCAATATACCATTACAGCAGGACGAAACGAAGAATTTGATATTGAGGACGAAATTACAACAGTATACCTATTAGTATTTTTTTAAAAAAAATTTAAGTGGCGAAACTGATAAAATTTACTATACCTGATGGTATTTTTAAAAATTTACATATAAAATTTACTATTCTTAATAGTATTTTTAAAAATCTCGGAGCCAGTTGCCCCCACCCCT
>JAOWBF010000015.1:1074206-1088478 GCA_028566175.1 Vinca major
GTCAGTTGCATCAGCAAGGCCATCTTGCAACACAACAGTCCCAGCTACGACCCCAGGGACCACCGCCGATGATGCATCCAAATCCTCAGACCCATCTTCATGTGCAGCAAAATGTCCCAATGCTCCCTGGTTCACAATCTCAGCTAACCCATAATTATGCTGATAGACCTGTGATTCCCATTCATGGGACCCCAGGTCAGCCAATGTCATCCTTTCCACAAACTTGCGGTGGATTTGCTTCTTTGCCTCAGCCAAGGCCTGCTCAACTTGGATCGAACCAACCTTCTCTAACCCAAACTTATGTACATACGGTTAACAACCAGCTGCATACGCCCTCGGATATGCAGTTTGCTCAATCTGGAGTGCCACAAAAGCTGGGTGATCATGTTTCCGTAAAAACACCTGTTGGCCAAGAAGCTTGTTTGCTTTCTCAGAATGCTGGCCAAAAAATTGGGAATACACTTAAACCTGATTCAGATGGATTCAAGGCTCTGAAATCTGAAGTATGCATGGGGTATGAACAAGAGCAAAATGACCGGACTAGGCAGAAAGAATCACTTTCCATGGGTGCTGGCAATGGGCAACATATAGGGAAAGACCTATCTGGTGGGAATACAAATGAGCTAAGAAGAGCGAAGGAAGAGTCTACTGCCGCCTATTCTTTAGAACCTCCTGCTAATGGAAAATTAGTTATACCAGTTAATCAAAAAGATAAAAATGGTTACTACCTTGATGAACTAGAATCTCATAATAGTCAAAAAGCAGGAAATGAAAGCCTGCAAGCTAAGCATGCTGTTTCTCCACCTTCTGGTTCTAAAGCTGATGGTCTGACGAATGTAAATCCTGAGGGGAGTCAACAAACTTCTACTAGGGCTAGGGATCAGTTACAGCTGTACAGTCATGAGCAGCATATGCATCATTATGGGCCTTCTACTAATCATCCCAAGTCTGTGCACCCACCTGCTCAAGTAAGGCCCCAAGGACCTGGACTTCTGCCGCAGACAAGAAACCCAATGAACCCCAGCGACCAACTCCAGCAACCATTAATGAAGCAGCCTCCTGATGCTGGCGGAGTTCCTCCACCAGGCTCTATGCCATCATTTGAAGGGGGACTTGGTTATTTCAATGCTCCTCGTGGACCACCATCAACTGCTGTTGATCGACGAGATGGGATAATCGGAGGAGCCCATCAACATGGTTCCGAGGGTCAGTTTGGTCCGCCACATTTTGTTAATCCTGTTGAAGCTGACATCATTCAGAGCCAGAAGCTGAGTCGCTTTGATGGAGAACAGCCAGAATTGCCTGGTTCTTTTGGTAGAGGTCCATTTGGGCCATCTTTGAATGGTGAGCCTAGCAGCTTCAGGATGGATGGTGGACCAGTGTTTGATTCTTCAATCAGGTCACAGGATGAAAAGTTTAAGACTTTGCCTGCTTACAATTTGAAGCCTTTCTCAACTCCTTGGTCTCTGGATCAAGGTGAGTTTAGATGTTGTGAACCTATTCCTTGCATCTCAGCTTAAGTATATTTTGAGCTTATTATAAGTCCCCGTTATGTCGGTTTTGATTTATTGGTACAGGTGCGGGGTCAAGGGCACTTGACAGGCCACCTCATGGGTCTAACTATGAGTCTGGATTAAAATTGGGTTTTGTTTCAGGTGGCCCTCCTCCAAGAGTCTTGCACCCATTTCATCCTCCTGGCGATTCGCGTTTCAGTGATGCTGGAGATAGAGGCAACCTAGAACTTGACCGTACACATCAGAATCTTACTGGACCTGGTAGAGATTACCATGGTCTTCCGTCTTATGAATCCTCCGGTGCCCGTCATGGCAGGGATGACATTGATGGCAGAGATGTTCGCTCATTTGGTGAAGGATCCAGGTCATACAATATGCCTTCAGAGCCTGTAGGTAATTCATTTCATGAAAATAGATTCCCCCCTTTGCCAAGTTTCCAGCGGAGAGGTGAACTTGATGGTCGAGAACATGGGCCACCTGGACCTCATAACAATCTTCGAAGGGGCGATCTGTTTGGGCAGGATACTCCACCTAGCCATTTTCGAAGGGGGGAACTAGCTCCTGGAAATTCACCTGGCCATCTGAGATTGGGTGGCCCTAATACTTTTGGTCCCTTTCCTGGTCAATCACGGGTGGGAGAATTGCCAGGTCCCGGTTACCTACCCCATAATGCCAGTTTTGGTGATTCCTTAGGCAACAAAACAAGTTTTCTGCGTCTTGGTGAGCCTGGATTTAGAAGCAGCTTCTCGCAGGGATTTCCAAACGATGGACCTTATAGAGTAAATCTCTACCCAATTTCTGTTGTTTGCCTTTTGTTCTTTCTGATTTAGTGCCCCTTGCTCTCTAGTCGAGTTGTAGAGATGATAGGAAATGCATAGTTTTGTCTCTCCATGTTTTTGTTCAGTTTTCCTTTTGATACTACTTCTCAGGGTGGCATGGACCCATTTGATAATTCAAGAAAGCGGAAGCCTATTAGCATGGGATGGTGCCGCATATGTAAGGTTGATTGTGAAACAGTAGAGGGCTTGGATATCCACTCACAATCTAGAGGACACCAGAAGATGGCTTTAGACATGGTTATGAGTATCAAGCAGCAGAATAAAAAGAAATCCAGGTAAGTGATGAGTATATTTTGTGCTGTAATTTTGAGATATGAGCTTGTAATTATTTCTCTTTTTGATAGGATATCGAGTGATCGTGCTGTACGTGGAGGAACAAATAAGAGAAGAAACACCGGTGTGGAGGGTCGTGGTAACAAGCCTTGAGAGCCCAGTGGTATGAAAGATGATAAAGTAATGGGTTGTAGTTGCCGTTGGAAACAAAAGTAGTGTTAGCAGTCTAGGTGATACATCTTTCTAATGTCTTTTTTTCTTATGGAATAGCTTATGCTGGTTTTACTGTTTCAGACTGCTGCTTATTTATCAGAGTTTTTGTTCTTAAATTGGATTTAAGTTTCATGTGATTTAAATTTGTTTGCTCATGGTTTTTATCTTCTCACTTTAGGAGGACTCTTTTCTCTCTTTATGTTGTTAGCATATGTCCAGATCATATTATGATTGTGATCAATTTATTAGATTGGCGCCCTGTTTCTCCCACCTATTTTTGGGTAGACTAAGCATGTTCTATTGGCAAAGTACATATAAATTGGTATTTATGGGAACATGGGTTGATGAATCCCTTCTATTTTTGGTGTGAGAATTTAATAGCTAAGTAGATTATTGAGATCACTTAGATGCTCTCCACATCCCACAGTTTTTTATTTATTTATTATATTCTTACTGATAGTAGAAAAACTTTGTGGTCCTCTTCTTTCCTCTTGTTTGAAGATCCTGTTTGTAAGCTAGAAAATGACAAAAGTTGCATGTGTGGAAATGGATTTTTCAATCCGCGGTGGAATCTTGTAAATTAACTTTGGTTCTTCTTCCTGTCAACTACAGCCGCCCATGGGGAGCAGTATACTACTATGCATAACCCATTAAGTCCCCAATAATTTGGGGTATGGGCGGGGATGGACGGGAGACAGACCTAAACTTTGTCAATAAATGTAATACTATGCATGGGGAGCAGTATGGACAGAGAAAATCTAAAAATGAGTTCTTATATGACTAGAAGGGCCTAGCTCACTTTATTGTACTGTTAGTTCTCTGTGTTAGTTCTTTAGCTACCATGGCTGCTAAGTTAAAAAACTATGGGTAGTTGATAACAATAAAAAAATAAATAAATATGGAGTTTGAAATGGTCTGGAATTCTAGAAAACGGAAGGTGGTTTGGTAGCAACACTTCAAATATTTTTGCCATTGAGGAATATGTAATAGAACTGCCCTCTCTCTCTCTCTCTCACATCTTGGGGATGGTGACTTTTACTATCTCGTTGTTTAATTTTTGTTTACAAAAGGTGGATGTCTAGCACTCAATCTGGTATGATGGTGGAACCGGGATCAATATACACATGCACAAGATTTATGCATGATTCTAAATGTTTAAGGACAAAAAATTGCTTTCTGCAAGAACTTGTCAAAAAACTTGAATTTTTACAAAAGGCAATAGAATGATGCTAAAGTTGGTTGCCTGCCCTTTGGAATCTAAGAATGCAATGAATCTAATTCTCTTTTAGCCAGCTTTGATAAAATTAAAACGTTTCCTGCCATTTGGCCTTTTGTCAAGGAATATATACTTACTATGTCCCAAATTGAATGTCCAGATTTGACTTGCACAAGAATTAAGAAGAGTTGTTCGATCATGAGTAAGTTACAATAATGTCCTTTGATATAGGGCACATTGTTAGTGGAGCTCTTGCACCCACTAAATATTGATCGTTAGTTATGGCAGTTTAGGAAGAAAATATATCCCTTCTAAGAAAGTGGACATTCATTTTGGAACAAATTAAAATAGAAAATGGACATTCAATTTGGGATGGAGGGAGTAAGATTTAACCTAAGTTCAAAGATGAATAGCAAGAAAACTACTAGGCATTCACCAGATACAAGGATCTGTTAATAATACTTCCTATATTCCTATGATTAGAGACGTTATTTCAGCATCCAGTGGGACCCCTGTGACTTGTTGTCTTAATTGACTTAATTTTCCCTGAGGGCTTAACTAGTAAGAACTAACTACAACTAGGCATGCAAAGCTACAAAATTGATAGCAACACCAATAGGAAATGGTGATCTTTACTTCACATTGACAAAGTTATGAAAATTGTTCAAAGGCAAGTAGTAGTTCTTACATATGAGGACGGGACTCGTGCTATACCTCAGTTACGTTGTAGATTACCTTTCACATTCACCAACTAATGGATGGAAAAGTAGAAGCATAATATTATTATATCCTATCCCCATTTGGAAGCTGGGGCCCACATATGTGCTGAGTTGTCTTTCTTACTTTGAAACCATTATCCTACTCGATGTTTTAAGAAACTTTACTTTCTAGGTTAAAGAAATAATTGCCTTCCAGAAAGAAGAACAAAAAACAAAGAGAGTTTGTAGGACAAGGTTATTGAGGACGTGTAGAAATTATTCAAAATTTCCTAAGGAAGAAGTTGGCCAAAAGGGCAACCAACTGAATTCACCTCCTTTACATTACAAATTTCTCTTCTCTAGTCCTTGAGACTTATTCTTTCCCATCTCAATTAATGTTGATATTTGAGGCTAAGTTTTGGAGTTAATTATTTTTCGTTCAATTTTTTTTTGCATAATAGATCTTTTCAGTACAACTTATCTTTTTTGGGCGAAGAAGAAGAGAAAAAAATGCTGACAGTTCAGCTCAACGGTTTACAAGCGCTTTTTTCAGTGTGGTAAGACAATTTTATATGTTCAGTGTTATCTGCTTTCTCTGTGTTCTTTAAGTTGCTGGTTTGCTACTCGGTATAATTTTCCTCTAGCCATTTGATGGATAGGTGGTATGTTTTGGTACTGGGGATTTTTGGTCTTAAGATTTCATTCTCAATGTTAAATAGACTTTCCAAGGTAACCATTTTTATTATTTGTGTGTATCTGGAAGCCTTTGCTGTGAATTTGGCTCCCTTTAGTCCAAACTGCTATTGAGTGTGGATCAAGTATATAGATGCTACGATTAAGGCAGAGTGAATAGGAGTGGTTAGCCAAATGCAGTTGCAAAGAGAGAAAAGCTAGTAAGTTACTCGGTTATGATTGTCTTTACTTCAGAAAGGAATAGTGATAATTTTAAGTTTGCTTATAATTGGAACTTTTTATTTGGTCGGAGTTTTCTGGTGATGGACTTTGAACCTATGATATTTATACTGATTAGCTTGTGGCGGTTCTTTTGCTACTCCATTCCAAAATATAAGTTGTTTTAGTGGGGGAGAGTTATCCCATAACATAAGTCATTTTGCAGCTTTCAAAGAGTATTTATTGTATCCAATTCTGATCTCTCTCTCCCTGGTTATTAAGGGCATGGATGGTATTTTGTTACCAACGTACATTGTTTTCACAACCCTTGATCCTTATGCAAAAGGCTAAAAGAACTTAAATTTGGAATGGAGGGAGTGTCTAAAATGTACTGGTGGTATTGGCTTATAGATTGCAAAGGTACGGAGAGATTGAAGATTAGGAATATGAGTTTGCTGTAAAAGAGTATGTGGCATCATTAATGCTGGTGCTCGAATATATGGATCTAGTAATCAGCATTTGATATAGTCTATAAAGTAACAGAGGTTCGTTTTAAGATTCTCCTATTATGGGCCTGGTGCTTTGTCAGAAATGGGTAAGGTTTGGACAAGTCACTTGAATGTCGAACTTGTATAAAATGAAAATCCCAATTTAAATTACAGAGCCACTTTATTGGTTTAAATTGCTTTTGTAAAACTTAAAAAGGAAGAAATTCTTTCTATCTTCCTTGGCAAAATATGGGGCTCAAGCTTTAAAAGTAAAAATTAGAGGAATAATCCTTTGCAAACTCCTGGATATTGAGGACTGCTTTGTGTTGTGGTGTTACTTGTTCACATCTTCTGGAGTTTCTGATGCATTTCGTGGTGATTTCAAATGCTTTAACTTAAAATATGACCTTTATCATGATAAACTTTAGAGCTGATTTTGGATTTTGCGTGCTTCATAATTTAACCTCAGATGAAAAAAAACCTAAGAGATGAATTTCCCAAGTTTATCTACTAAAATTTTGAGGCACCAATTGCTATGTGTTTCCGTCATTATAGCTTATGGTAAAAAGGCGCCAAGGAAAACGACAACGACGTAAATGTTCTATGCTTCACTGCCTGAAATAAGAATAGTTGAAGTGGCTTGGGTAGATTGTTTGTTTTTCCACAATTGAGATATGACTCTTATTTACGATAATATTAATTGTTTGCCAATCCAGAGAGAGCAGCTTACATAAGCTATACATTTATCAATCAGAAATATATTTTTCTGTTTGCTTCATTTTTTCCCCCGGATGTCTTCATTGGAGGTAATTTCCCTCTCTTGTTATTACTTTACTCAAGGTTAAAGAGCAGTTAAAGTTCTGTTCCAAAGGAAAGAGTAACTTTTAGGTTTTTTCCGGGGAATAGGTTTATTTTGAATAACTTTAACTGCACTTCTATCAATTTAACTGTGTATCCTAGTAATGTTAAATAATTATTTTACTTGTTCCAGCTTGCAATCTTTATAATTGTTTGTGTGGAGAAGTTTCAATATTTGTTATCATTATTGATTTTGTATTGAAAATGGGACTACTGAAACCAACAGAAAACAATGTGGTTATTTATATTTCTGTTGTCTTCTTACATAAATTGCTTTGCAAAGCATGGAGGAAACGAAAAGGAAATTCAGGTTCCTAGATTATTGAATTTCAGAAGGAATTATGAATTTTCCTTTTGATATTACCGCTATATGAGTTTACAGGGTAGAAATAGGGTGTGAACTTCAAAAGTTAATCGCAATTTCTAAGTCAAACAATAAGACAAAACGAAAAGGGCAAACTAACTGTGTCAAAGCTAGAAGGAAAATTGTTGACGTAATTTATGAAATTATCTCGAATCCTCTGTATTGGTGTAGTCTATAAGACTTGTTGCACACCTGAGCGAAAACTTGTAAAGTATAGAAGTTAGTGCAAGGATGAGGAGGTTACGCGAAGAATTAGGAAAAGAAAAGAAGAATATGAAGAGAAAGATGGTGGCAAATATTACTGGATTAACTTAACTTCCACATTTTCCAAGCTGTGAGCATTCTTTTTTGTATTAACAAAACTTGGTGTCTGGAGTTTTATGCTTTCATTTAGTGGTAAGCTGCTAATGCACCTCCAAGTGCAGATTTGTTTTTCTTGTGTTGTTTGTTATAGGATTCTTCTTGATAAGAGTCGACTGCTCGTCCGATGAGATGATTTTCCCCCCAGAGATCATGTGGCTTTTCATTCTGAAAGTCTTCCTGAGTTTCCAGATGCCAGTACTAAATGATATTGCGGATTTAAGTTTCTCAATTTTATGTACTCCTTAATTGTAAAATATCATGTAATTGTATTTAGCTGTATGGTGCAATTGTTAATTTCAACTTCAAATTGGGTACCGAAAGAAAATGAAAACAATTATATGATCCTATGTTATTTCTTTTGGGTTAATTTTGCTTTCGTGATACTTTGTCTATCATTGAATAAGAAAGTATATAATTCTGGGTACTGGCTTCTCAAGGCAATAATTAAAGGGAAGAAAGAGAAAACGTAGTTGAGTATTTCTAGGGTTGCTGGGCTATTATATTGTTAAATAATTCAATCATGTAGAATTTTTTTGATATAGACTAGGTCCCTTGTGTTTCAGAAAGTTTGTCTCTCTCCTTATTTTGAATGATGCAGCGATTTTTTTTATCATATTGTTTATTTTGTTGATAACGATATTAATAGATCTTAAGAACCTGAATATTTTTTAATGGTGCATTTGGGGTTTTTGTTTTTTAAAAAAGGTTTATTATTTTCCTTCAAAAGTAAGATTTTTGTTTTTCCTTTAAGTAATAAATTTAAAAAGGGAGGTCCAATTTTCAACAAATGAATCCGGTCGTTAAACGGTGGGAATCACAATTCACACAAAATTGACCACAATCCGAGCTGTCCATCCACCACCACAAATTCAAATTTCAAACTCAAAACAAGAGCCGTTACTTTTTCCACTTCTTCCTCCCTTGACCCAAAATAAAATCACAACTATAAATTCCACCCCCTTTCTTTTCTCCTCCAGAAACCCTCCTCTTTTTCCGCCTCCTCTCCTCTGCTTTCTCTTCAAATTCAAAAAACTTTTCCCTCAGATCCCAATCTCCCCCGTCCTCCTTCTTCTTCTTCTCCATCTCTCTCAAAATCAAGCAAAAAATGAGAGAAATTCTTCATATTCAGGGTGGCCAATGTGGCAACCAAATTGGGGCCAAGTTTTGGGAGGTGGTGTGTGCGGAGCATGGAATTGATGCTACCGGAAAGTATCAAGGTGATTCAGATATTCAAATCGAGAGGGTTAATGTTTATTATAATGAGGCTAGTTGTGGGAGATTCGTTCCTCGTGCTGTTCTTATGGATCTTGAACCAGGGACTATGGATAGCCTTAGGTCTGGGCCTTATGGTCAGATCTTTCGCCCCGATAACTTTGTTTTTGGCCAATCTGGAGCCGGAAATAATTGGGCTAAAGGTCATTATACTGAGGGTGCTGAGTTGATTGATTCCGTTCTCGATGTTGTTCGCAAAGAAGCAGAAAACTGCGATTGCCTGCAAGGTGTTTGTTTAAAGCCTTTTTTTTCATTTATATGTTTTTGTTAATCAGGATGATTTTCTGTCGTTTGATTATAAGATTTACGTTATAGATCTCTGTTCGATCCTAGTTTATGCATCTGCATTAGCATCATTTGTTAATTTTCTGTTGCTTGCAAGGTATTTTAAGTCCTTTATTTTGTTTTAATTAATTTAACACTTTTTTGTTAGTTGGGATAATTTCTTGCTGTTTGATTCTATGATTTATGTTATAGATCTGTGTGAAATACAAGTTTATGCGTCTGTTTCAAATATTTATTAATGAGAAAACTAGAACTAGAAGAGAAAGGAATAGGCATGACCGTCCTTATTTGTTTGCTTATGAATTTTACAAGAATGCTAATAAGTGTACTATTAGACATATAACATCTCCGATTTGCTAATATGTGATGTGAGTCTAAGGTGTTTGATGATATGATGACATACAGGGTTTCAGGTGTGCCATTCCTTGGGAGGAGGCACTGGATCTGGGATGGGAACCCTCTTGATTTCCAAGATGATAGGATGATGCTGACCTTCTCCCTTTTCCCATCTCCTAAAGTCTCGGACACTGTTGTTGAACCTTACAATGCTACCTTGTCCGTTCATCAGCTCGTGGAAAATGCAGATGAGTGCATGGTTCTTGATAATGAAGCTTTGTATGACATCTATTTTGAGTTTATTTGTTTTAGCTTTATTATTGATCTCTGATTATGATTGTCAACAGTTGGTGATTTGAATCACCTGACATTTGTTGCTATTATTTGCTATTACTTGCTAAAAAATATTCTGATTTTTTGTTGTTAGATTTTTTGTAATTTTTTTTGTTGTTAAATTTTTAAAAACTAAATCTGCTCCAATTCGGCCAATTCGGTCGAAACCGAATTCCGAATTCACCAATTCAGCCAATTCGAATTCGGTCAGTTTTTTGAGGTATGAAAAAACCGAATTCAAATGACCGAATTGGCCAATTCGAATTCGGTGCTCACCTCTACAATTATCTATCTATCTTCAACGAATTATAAATTTATTGGCGAATTATTAAAACCCGAAGATCCACACGTACACACTGGACCGGGATCTATATTAAATCATTTCTAGATCCTTAAGCTGGTAAAATTAAGAATTCGTGAGAAAATGGAAACCTAAAATTGAACAAATTTGGAGTTATGAACACTAAAAGAATCGTGGGTTCGATATCCTTTCCACACTTAGTGAAACAACGGTCTGCCCACGATCTTGAGGTCGTGAATTTGATACTCTCCCCGTGCATAGGGCATGCTTTAAATTGTCTCTCCTTTTAGAATTTTCTTTTCCTCCTCTCGTGAGGTGGTATTCTTCCTTATGAAGCATCCACCCAGTTGGTCTTTAAAAAAAAAACTGAAAGAATCTAATTGACAGCTGAAATTCACAGTTGACTGAGATACATCCTTATTAATTTGGTAAAACAATTGGTACTTTAAATTAAAAATTAACCAAGTAAATAAAGAACAAAAGAACAATATCCAAGTTATGGAGCCACAGAACTGGTAGATCCAAAATTAAATGTGCTGGCAATTTCGATTAATATAAAACACTATTGTATGGAACTCCCGTCTGAGGTAGCCAATCATCTCCAAGTAAGAATCTATCGACATTGAAATTAGCAATATCGGTAACATTAATAGTTTGAATTGCCGGCCAGATTACTCTACCGGTTGCATTGGATCCTGGCCCCGTATTATTATACTCCGCGTAGTACGATGTGTTAAGGGCAAAATCGCCATTCCACGCCGTCCACCCCGTCGGATGAATCAAACTATCCATATAAGTCTCCATGAAAACTGTTCTCGAATACTCCTTCCACGGCCTTCCTAAATACGTCCTTATAGTAACGTTGCTCGTGGCCAAATCATCAGCAGCTCTAATATGACATTTCTGAATAGAGATTCCGGTGTTTTGATTCGGGTCGGATCTGCCTTGAGCCGTGATTGCATTGAACTGATTGTCTAGTGGCCGTCGAGGGTAGAAATTACAATTTTGAAAAACTACAGCAGCATTGCCGAATACAAAATCTACGGTGCCATAAATATCACAGTCTCTGTAAAATTGGCGAAGAGAATGAGTATATAATGTATCTTGGTACCCTTCGAAACTACAACTATAGAAGGTAGATAAATCCGCCCCGTTTCGGACCGCAACGGCCTGGTGCTTAATTGCACCGGCCGTGTTACGGAACGTCATGTTAACGGCCACAAATCCTTGTCCCACCACAGCTGCATGAATAACATGGAAATCATTAGATGTTTAACCAAAATAAGAACGTACGTACTACAAAGCAAATTTTAGAACTTTTAATCATTACTCTAAAATATCATGGTCTTTTGTAGTACGTACATCGAATTCGATTTCGCCAATTCAGTCACTTGAATTCGATTTTTTTAAATTTTTAGAACAAAAAAATTATCGAATTCGGATTTCGATTTTTACTGAATTTACCGATTTCGTAAGAAATCTAATTGATCATTAAGACAAATCAAAATAAACAATCAATTGAGCAAAAATAATACAAACAATAAATTCCTCATCTTTTGATTCGATCATATTTATACGAAATTAATCAAAAAATCGTCAAAATGACAATTTTTGAAGTATATTTACTTTATATATTCATTATATTATTAAATTATTAAATTATTAAAAAATGAATTCGAATTCGATCAGACAGAATTTAATATTAGCCCGAAATATTTCGTCATATTTTCTACCAAATCGAATTTGGATTTATCTAAATTACCAAATTGAATTCGAATTTAGTCGGTATTGCAGATTGTACCGAATTTACTCACCCTACGTATATTATTTAAAGATACTAGTGAAATTATTTTACACATTTTATCTTAGCATGATAATTTTGTTATATTTTAATGCTGTATTAAACAATGTATGAGAAAATTTGTCATACACAACATTAATACATACCAAAAGTTGAAGAGTTGAAAGTGGTCCATCCATCAACGAAGCTATGATTACCGGTGATGATAGTCTGATTAATACCATCTCCGATCATCATAAGATATCTTTTGTTTTTGGCAATAGAAACATATTCCTCGTACAAACCCGCCGTTACATATATCAAAAAGTATCCATCACTACCATCCGTCTTGTTCGGAGCCGCCGCCACAGCATCATTAATATTAGTAAAATTTGCAGTTCCATCTTGACTAACGATAACGATATCATTAATGAGAACTTGATCATCATAATCATCATCATCAGATTCAAATAAATTTCTCCGGCTAACGGTCTCATAAAGTTTACGTGTCTGTTTAGACATTTTCATAGGCATATTACCGGCCACGTCAGCAAAAGGGAATCGCCTCTTGGTGGGATGAGGTGGGAGTTTTTTCTTTTTCGGGACCCATCCTCTGGTAAAGAGTGCTAACGAAACGCTGAAAATTTTAGTTTCGTTTGTGAGAGGAGCTGTGAGACCGTTCTTGACACTCCACGTGGAAGATGTCGCTTGTAGGCCATCTAAGCAAGTTTGAGTATTGGTCAAAATTGCACTTAGCATTGTTTGGACATCTTCAGCTTCTAATGTGGGAAGTGCTTTTGAAGTCCCGTTGACCGATTGAAAAGATGTTTTGAGGAAATCCATGTTAAGAGCGGCTAGGAACTTGCAATCTTCGAGTGCACCAACCGCGGTTTTGGTAAGATATTTGGAATTACGAAGATATTTTTCGATCATAGACAAGAATTTACGAGCAGCGGAAAGAGATCGCTTGACGGAAAAACGGCCGTAGTCATAGACATTGGCGGTGGAATTGTCCTTGGGAAGGACTGACCTACAAAAAGATGGGTAGGGAGTGGATTTGCAAATGTTTGTGATTGATGCCGCCGGGTTAGATGGGGATGGAACTTCTGCAGAAGAAGATAGATGGTAGAAACATGAAAAGAGGATTATGAAAATGCATGAAAAGAAAAGCTTAGGAAAAGAAGCCATATTGGACGTTGTGGCTTAAAGGGAAAAAGATGAAATGATGATTTGAGTTGGGAAAATCTACCTAGTTCTATATAAAGGGCAATGTCTACATATAACTTTTTTATCATTTTCCGAGAAAAAAGTTAGATATAACTTGAGTCAGATAATTATGTAACTGTCATTGTCATCCTCTCACGTGAATTTAACATAATTTACATTTATAGATAGGCTTATTTAATGGCAAAAAGAGTCTATTTGTGTATGTGCTCATTAATGTACCCAATCACTTGTAATTTACTGCGTGTATATGATTTAAAAGAATACATATAATAAATTGTAAGCGATAAATACATATACGAACACATATACAAATACATATGATTTTCATCCGCTCAATTTATATACCAAATTGTGAAGTCAATGCCACATAAACGTTTATATGATTAAATTTTCCATATAACTTTTATAGTCTATAGTAATGTAAGTTGATTGAATTGTCGAGGGGAAAAAAGAAAAGACATTGAGTTGTGTGCAAAAGATGAAAGTCAATTTTAGAAAACGCGTTCGGATCTCGAGTTTTGATTTAAAAGCGTTGTACGACCGCAAATAGAGGTGGCAAGTTCTTGTCGTTTGCTGCATTATTTTACGAGTTTGATACTCGTACCAATTGACGAGTTTGTGACTCATTACTCGAAAAGTGTAGAAATATCGTAGAATCATAACTCGAATCGTAAATTCTACTTAATTTTTAAAAATATTAATTAATTAAGTATTCTCTTAATTCTTTTAAATAAAATCTGAAAATTTTCAAAATCTTATAATATTGGCTAGTATTAAACAAATATTTATCACATAAAAAAGTCATAGGAAAATGATATTATGTTTCGTGTCTCAAAATTATGAAACTTAATTTCTACCATAAAAAATTTATCGGAAAAAAGAGAAAACAAATCTACTCGTGCTTCGTCCAATTGGAGCAATCTTAACTTCAATAACATTGATGCTATTGATATTTGACTAAATAACTTAATTTATCAAATTATAGTTTAGCATTTCGAATTACCTTTTCGTTGTTCTAGGT